>OZ038492.1:29696715-29831715 GCA_964036315.1 Acanthosepion esculentum | reverse complement strand
TATTGGGTCGACCTGACAACTTGACTTCAGTTACTTTCCCCACCACTATAACGTAGTTCCCCTATGCCTTTTCTATAAATACTTTCATGGTAAATGTTCTCATTGCCATGATACCTAGACTATGAATTTAAGTCCATTACTAGATTGGCAGCCAGATCTTATTTTACAGTCAAAATGGCTGGATGTAATTGTAAGTTCTATGATAACAGTTTCCTCTCTTGCACTTATTCCTTGTGGAACTCTCTTTAGGTGTCTTGCTTCCCAGTCAAGTTTGATGTTCAAAATTTTAAATGTAATGTCAATCTTCTGTCCTCTTAAACTGTGTTCTTTTATTGGTCATGTCCTTGCTTGGACTGAAATGTTTAAAAAAAAAATGTGTTACTTTCAAATTTTTCCCATTTTCTCATTACCTACTATTAAAACATGCTTCAGGTTCACATCCTTTTAGTCAAAATTCTCAACAGCAAAAATTTCTAAAAATTGAATTTTTATTTTTATGAAGGCCTTCACAAAATTCCACTTTCTCTAAAACTTTGTTATTGCTCACATGTTCAGTCCATGGAACAAATAAACAGTAATTTTAATTTATTTATCATTTTACCCCAGGCAAGGCAATAAAACCACTAAGACACAAGAGGCTACTGAGTCTGAGAGAATATGAGAAAAAAATCATTATTAAGGAGAGAGAACAATAAAAGAACAAGAATTAAGAAAACAGTTGATAATGACTGACATTGCATTTAAATTTTTGAAGATCAAAGTTGACTGGGAAGGAAATAGCCAGAAGAGAGTTCCACAAGCAAGAAGTGTGAGAGAAGAAACTGTTAGTATAGAACTCATGGTTACATGTAGCCATTTCTATAAAATGATGAGACATTGCCACAAATTTAATACTGTGCTTAAATTCATAAAGTCAAGATACCATAGAGTAAAGTTCATCAGAACAATTACCATGAAAAAATGAGGGTCGGTTAGAAAGTTCATAGGCTGACTAAGATGTAAGTAGACACACCAATTGATAGACTAAAACACATGCAAGTATACCAAAATACAACAGCTGGAAGACCAGCTGTTGTATTTATATACAACATTATAAATTTATATCTTGGTCAGCCTATGAACTTTTTAGCTGACCCTTGTTTTTATAGAAAAGGCATAGGGAAGCTGTATTACAGCAGTGGGAAAGTGACTGAAGCCAAGATGCCAGGTTAGAACCAATAACATTGCAGATTCTTTGTATTGTATCTATAATCTCTAAATACATAGCACAAGCACCAGACCAGATGTGACTGCAATATCCAATACATGGATGAATAGTAGACTTATAAATATAGTATTATCTAGCATTTTTATTTATCCTACTCAGTGTGAATATTCACAATGTTTACATCAGAAATATTAATGTATTTGATATTATTCATATTTATACAGCACTTGGTATCTAGAAAACTTTGGGTTTAGTACCAGCTAGTCTGAGAATACAAATGCAGGAATAGTGTTATGGATACTGACATGGAAAGTGCAATAAGCAAGCTGAGTTCAAATTCCAGGCTAGCCTGTTGCCTTCACTTTCACACAAATGCTTTTGAGAAAGGCACAAATCTATCTCTTCTGTATCTAACTATGAGTTAAATAGCAGGTTAAACTGAGCTCTCTAGCCTTGAGTGGCAACCAATGGATGAGAAGGAAAACTATATTTCAAACCATCCTAAAGAGAGATGTGCTCCCTCAGGTTATCTTGCTGTAAACGCCCACTGCCACTAAAGCACATGTGGTGCACCCATGCTTCTAATGTCTTAGTGGATTTGGGAAGTTTTGAATATACAGTGTATTCACAAACTCCCAAATCCTGTAACCAATTAGGATCATAGGTGTACCACATGTAAGAAATCTAAAATATTCTAAATTCAGAAACATATGTCAAGTTTTTAGGTATGAATTTCTTTTCTGTATAAACAAACCTGACAAACACAGTAAGTAAAATAAGTTTATTTTTTAGCGGCTGGTGTTAGGGAAAAAGTTAAAGATATCTCATCAACATTCTTGTTAATCTTATAACTAAATCTGCAGTGGCACACTAACATCTCATTGAGTCCTTAAGCATCACTTCATCTTTTTTTTTTAATTGAAAACTTTTCTAATAGTTAAGGATAATTGTGAAGAAGATATGGTTTTTTAAGGGTCATGCCTTTTCCAACAAATATTTGTAAAATAAAGAAGCTAATCAACTAGTATCACTCACCATTAAGTTAGTTACACACCATAGTGACTTGTTTTGCATGTTTCATTTTGTTTGATGGATATCTTACAAAGAGGTACTAGATTGGTGGTTAGGTCTCATCATTTGAAATGGCTAGATGTAACTGCAAGTTCTATGCTAACGGTTTCTTCTATCACAATTCTCACTTGTGGAACTCTTTTCTGGCTTCTTGCTTCCCAGTCAACTTTGATCTTAAAAATTTAAATGCAATGTCAATCGTTATCTTCTGTCGTTTTAATTCTTACTCTTTTATTGCCCTCCCTCCTTAATAGATGTTTTTTCTCATATTCTCTAACATTCAATAACCTCTTGTATCTTAGTGGCTTTATTGCCTTGTTTGGGGTAAAATGATTAAAACAAAACAAGACTCCTCTCTTATAAAACTCCAAATAAAAATGAAAACGTTTTCTCACTTTGGACCCCAAGGACCTCTCACTCAAATTAAAAATGAATAGCCAGTCTTGACCAAATCTTTTACCACTGGTCAATTTCTGTAATAATTTAAATATCTGACTCATGCAAGGATTGTTAAGTTATGCTTTATTTATTGCAGACATCTTGTCCATTTTGGGTCGATGGAAAGGAAACATGCCCTGGTCAGGAAAATGCTGGGATGGGATGGTATGGTCAAATAAGAGGAGAGGGAGGTGGAACAAGAGAGAGAGAGAGAGTGATTGATTAGGGCCTTCAGGAAGAAAAAAAAATTAAAAAAAAACAAAAAAACTTGCTAGTTGTTTCCATGGTTTGATGACCCTCTTGGGAGGAGATGTCGTTCAGTCAGAAGATGACATTTTATTTGCTTAATAAATAAATACAAAATATAAACTAAAATCGAAGTGGAGTAATAATTGTTGTTGAAGCAAAACATCTTTTTTAAAGTATGTTTTATTTAGTTATTTTTTTTCTCTCTCTCTTTTCAATGCTCATAAAAGTGGGGATTCAGTTTTGATACAAATTTCACTCTCAAGTCCTATTTCATGCCTTGCAAAATCCAATAAGGGTTTTTTTTTTACTGCTGTTTGAATACGATAAATTGTGGCATACAAGTCAACCTCAAGATTTTTAACTCAAAATTCTAAGTTAGGCCTATCAGTCAGTTATGTGCTATGCGTGATACACGCTTAGACAATCATGTATCTTTCGATACATGACTGACGAGGCAGATTTTTTTCTGCAGTAGGTTGCCATTTCTTTCTGCGGTAAACCAGTTGCCATCCAAGGCTATAGAACCCAGTCTGTCCTGCTATTTACCCATAGCTGGGGGGGGGGAGAAGAAGAGGATTCATACCTTTCCCAAGGGTATTTGCATGTAAGTGAATGTAATGGATTCGACTGGAATTTGAACTCGGCTCTCCAATTCCTCAATCCGAGCCACTATCCATTACTCCACTATGTCTCCTTGTTAGGAGGCATAGTGGAGTAATGGATAGCAGCTTGGATTGTTAGGCCTATACTTACCATATAGATTGACCCCTAAACATACGGTAGGTTACTAGTGACCCAGAACCATAACCCAAAAATATTTTTTTTATGCTTGAAAACTCAGCCGCAAAATATTTTTAGGCTTGACAACTTGACTTGTACACTGCAATTTATGATACTTACAAAAAGATTATTATTTTCTTTTAAATGTTGAAAATGGTATAGTTTAAGTAGAGAACTCATAGGTTGAGTTTACTTTGGCTCAGAAAAAAACATTTTTTTTCCTAATCAGGAGTATTATCATTATTTACTGTTGTCCACTTCTTTATTGCCATATTCACAAAGTTTCAGTTGTTGTACGGTCCGGTCTTCGTCAGGTGATTGGAATTTTGAACTGAGCCATTTATTTCGTCAAGGATACATGGCCCAACGGATAAAAGCATTGGTTGAATCCAGCGACTTCACCCAAAGAGTTGTGAGTTTAATACGTTGCTACTGAAGTGGTGAACAAAAACTTGGAGAACTGAGTTAAAGGGAGATAACTGAGCCATCTGGAAGAGGCATGGCATGTGGAACTAGAATAACCTATCCCAATGGAAAAAATAAAGGGTTCAGTTCGAAATTCCAATCACCTGAAAAAGGCTGGAGCATACAACAGCCGAAATATTGTGAATATGGCAATAAAGTCCGAACAATGTAAATAATGTAAATAATTGCAATACCTCATCTCAGAAATATAGTCAGATACAGGGGTATTATCATCAACATGTTTAACTTTTTTTTAACTTATCAATATTTCGATAGATAACTAAAAGAAAAAAATTAATTCACATTATTTATATTTAGACTATTATCCCTATCTTTGTTATTATCACAATGTTTCAGCCATTGTACCCTCTGGTCTTCTTCAAGTGTCTTTCAATCTGGGTAATCTTTAAGGAATTTTGAACCCTTGATTTAATCTACAGAAGTAGATTATTTTTACTTCATTGTCATTGTCTCAGGATATCTCATCATCTTTGATTTTTATCTTGTTTTGTTCTAATTTAGTACTGCTCAGTTATTGTAATTGCCAGTTCAATCCCTGTGCTGGGTAATGCAGACTTACACTCAATGGAAACAAAGCAAGCAATAATTGTGCAATACTAAATAAGAACAAGATCCAATATCTCTAGACATGCCAGAACAAGAACAATCTACCCCCGTCAATTAAAAAAAGGGGGTTCAGTTTAAAATTCCCTGAAGGTCATCCAGATCAACAGACATCTCAAGAAGGCTGGGGAGCATGACAGCTGAAATGTTGTGATAATATCAACAAAGATGAGGACAATAGCCCAAAAGCATATAAAGATAACTCCTAATCACAAAAATTCAGACAGAAAAAAATCCTTTTCTGATTTGTTAAAATCAGAAAATAACTTCAGATTTTCTTTTGTCACACTTCTTGCTTGTGGAACTCTCTTCTGGCTTCTCAGTCAACTTTGACATTCAAAAATTGAAACGCAATGTCAATTGTTTTCTTAATTCCTTATTAGTGTTTTTTCTCCTATTCTCTGACACTCAGTAACCCTTTACATCTTAGTGGCTTGGGGTGAAATGATTTTAAAAAATAATTAAAAATTAAAATAATTAATAATAAAATACTTTAAAAGATTTGTTTTTTTGCAAATTTGAATTTGTTTTGAGAGAAAATATAAGTATGCATATGCAAATAAAATGAAATAAAAATAATAGCAATTTATTCCTTTGATGGGGATCATTTTCATATATTCCCATTTCATATATTCCCATTTTTTTTTATTATTTGAGGGAGTCAGAGTAAAACCTCAGCTTGATAAAAATACTCTCATCTGATCTAGCTCTAACTTCTCAGTGGGGGTGGGGGGCTGGCTGCTTACATTCAGTGCCTTGAAAACTGAATGAGTTACATTCAACCATCACCAACTGGAACCCGAACTACTACCAGTCATGATGAATGGAAGTCCTCTTGGGATGGTTCTGTGCCTTGAGAGACTATTGGGTGTTAAGTTCACTCCTGACTTTATATGATCCATCAGAAAACATGCAGGAAAAATGGTTGGTTCCCTGTACCGCTCCAGTAAGTAGCTGACTATTTGTTCTGTCCTCTACTTTTACAAGAGCCAAATTAGGCCTAAAGTG
Source organism: Acanthosepion esculentum (assembly GCA_964036315.1). NCBI lineage: Eukaryota > Metazoa > Mollusca > Cephalopoda > Sepiida > Sepiidae > Acanthosepion > Acanthosepion esculentum. Next base: position 29,825,873 of record OZ038492.1, on the reverse strand, counting down.
GAATACTGTTGTCATATTTAAGCAGGCACTGCCCTGTCTTCACTTTGCAATCTCAATAGAGTCCAAAAACGTCTTCAAGTTCTTGTGGGTGACAAATTATTTTCCACCCTCCAACCTCTCTCTCACAGACTGGATGTGACAAGCCTCTCACTGCTCCTTCGCTACTTCCATAGAAAGTGCTCAGATGAACAATATTCCTAGGTTCAGCCAGTTGTAGCATTTGAGGCTAGGACCCACCATGCCACCCGCATAGTAGCAAACCACCCACATTCCCTCTGTATTCCGTTGGTGAGAAGTAAGTTCTACTCGAACAGCTTCTACACATGAACCCCTGCTCTGTGGAACTGACTCCCAAGAGGATGTTTTCCTTGATCACTTCAATGTTAATATGCCCAAGTCTAGAGTTAACTGTTATCTTCCCCTCCTATCTGCATAAACTGCCATTTATTGAAACCCTCTAGCTGGAGTCACCTCCAGGCCATGTACTGGGTGAACATCAGTGTAAAAAAAAAAAAAAAAAAAAAATAGCAAAAACGATTTCTCAGTTTCATATGTGCAGGCAAAACAGCTTGATTAGTAAGTTTCCTTTGTTTGTGAAATCAGAATAAAACTCTTGGGTAAGTAAATGCAATTTTCCCTGTATTTTTGTGGGATCAAAGCAAAAAAACAAAACAAAAAAAAAACAAAAAAACTACCTTGTCACTATAAGTGCTCTCTGTTTGGTGGGGGGGGGGGCAGAGTCAATTACTTAATCTGAGTACAATTTCCATTTTTTGTTGTGATAAATCAGAGCAATACTTGCAGCCTAGTCTTTTTTTATTTCCTGGGTCAGAGTAAAACCATCAGCCTTGAGTCTCCCCATCTGTATTAATGTGACAGTAATTTTGATTTGGACATGAATTTCGAATAATAGATTGTTCAAGAGTAGTATCATTGTAATCATGAATCTCTTAATTTTAAGCCTAAAAATGAAAGTGTTTTTATATGTGGTGAGTGTGGTGGGAAGGAAGTAGGTATTTCGAGAAAGGTCTTAAAAAATAAATGAAAAATAATTTTCTGCTCTAGTAAATGACATACATCATATATTATTAAAATTTGAATTTTCCAGAATGGCCTTAAAATTCTAAAATAAAACTGTTGCTCCAGTAAATAATAATAATAATAATATATATAAAAAACAAAAGGAAAACTTTTCATCCTCTGAGGGACTTTATCAAGGCAAATGTGCTTTTTGCTTTGAGAAAGTACCTCAGAAGACAAAACGCATTAGCTCAGATAAGTTTTCCTTTTGTCTTTTTTCATATTGTTCTTTTACAGATATACTCTATCTGAAATTTTTACACACACAGATATATATATATCAGTAAAATTTGGTTACATTTTTTCAGAAAGAATAAATAAATTTTTGCTTCAGTAGATAATATATATCATATATTATTAAAACTTGGTCAAAAAAAGGGCCTACTTGACTTGAAAATCAACACTTGAAATCCTAGGTTTTACCTGGGCTTGAACATTGGCCTTGTGTAGAAAATGTACAACTATTTATCTTACAAAGCAGGCTGTTTCATGCATCTTTATAAATTAGGAATCAATATGCCAAAATAAAAAAGTCATTTATTCACTTTTGTGTCAATAATTTGCTATTTCATATTTAGCATCAAAGTTTGATTAAAGGACTTTTTTTGATGACATTAAAAAGAGAAACTTTTTTTTTATGTACAGCTAAATTTTAAAATTTTAATAAAACCCAAGCCATTACTAGAATTAGTATAACTATTACCTTCAAATTTATATCTATATAAATAAAGCGCATGTATATGTGTCCATCCATCCATTTTTCAATCTTGGCTAATCATAAACAACCTGAAGTAACAGGTAGTAACTACTGTAGTTGTACGTGATTAACAATTAAACAACTCATTTAAAATTAAATTTAATTATCAAACAGAGTGAAAGGTTTAAAAAATAACTCTTTATAAAAGGTTTAACTTTAATTTCACTTTTTATTGCAATTGCAATTTATATTGTCTAATTAAACCATAATTAAAACTTAAGTGGGGCATGGTATGTTGCTCATATGGTTTCTTGTGACATATTACATAGTTCGGGTTCTTTTAAGTGTGACTTTATGTGAAGGGATCATAAAGAATGGTGATTCTAAAAGAAAATAAAAATTGCACACAAAAAAATATGTAAACAAACTACAGAAATTGGTTGTATTTACGAAGAAAAATTATGTTGAATAAAGATAAAATGATTTTATTATTTCTTAATTCTTATAACTTTTACACACATAGGACGCTGAAGGTAAAAGGTCCAAGGCCCAAAAGCCTCCCCGCTCTCCCACAGGAGCTAGCTTAAAGTCCACCTGAAGGGCAGCATCTAAGGTTAATATATAACTATATGTGAACACCAGTTGGATGCTGAAAAAACATATATATTTATTTCATCCAACTGGTTTTCACATTTTCATTTCCGGATATTTCATATCAATCATTTATCACATGAAACTATGTAGAAGGAGGTGCTGAAAAGATCATTTGCCCATGTAAGAAGAGATAAAAAAACTGATGGGTGTTTATTTGGTCAGATTTTGAAAAATGTTTTGTGCCAAGATCTTTTTACCCCCCACCACAATGTATTTGTTGATTGAAACCCAGTGTGTCACAAGGTCAAATTCCTTGCAGTGATAAAAGAAACTCCTTACGAATGCATTATGCGACAGACATGGTAACAACTTCCCTATAAGTGCATTTTTACTTTTAATTTCACATTTAATATATGAATTAAAAGAGGTATTTTTAAATTTATTTTCTCAGTTTAACATCTGATTATTTGTTTTAAAAAGTAATGTGTAAGGTTGGGATGAGTTAAATATCCAATATTCAACTCGTTCACAAAGAAAAAAGAAAAGTAGATAAAGTGTAAATACAAAAGTTTATATTCCAAAAATTTTTACATGTTTTGCAAATAACATTTCAAGTCAAGTTTCTTCTTTTGAAGACAAGGTTTTCATGTGACCAGAATAGACTAGAAAATAAAATATTTTTTTATGACTCGAGCTCTGACTCAGACTAACTACTTGATATGTTATACTAAAAGCATGAACTGAGTAGTACTTTGTGAAAATATTTAATGGAAATATAAACTATTTGAAAGCGTATAAAATTTCTAATAACTTAACTAGAAATGCATAAAATCTGACACTTTGCAGATTAATATTATTCACTTTGGATAACTTCTCCATAAATTTGATTCAGATATGCAACAGCTAAGATGCAAACTGGAAAAAAAATGTAATAAACAAAATAAATAAAATTGTCAGTTAATTTCAACAAAACTTTGAATTTGTGGAATACTGAGGGGCTGTAGATTTGGTCTTGTCAAAATATTCAATACATCCACAGATAAAAAAGAAAAGTAGATAAAGTGCAAATACAAAAGTTTATATTCCAGAAATATTTACATGTTTTACAAAGAACGTTTCGAGTCAAGTTTCTTCTTTTGAAGACAAAGTTTTCATGTGACCAGAAATAGACTGGAGAATAGAACATATTTTTATGAATTCAGTCTTGACTCGGACTGACTACTTGATACATTGTCTCCCATTTATACTAAAAAATATAGAGTGAGGAGAAGACAAGAATCTGTGTGAATATTTAACAAAAATATGTTCAGTTTGAACGCATGTTAATTGATGAATATAAAATTTCTAATAACTATAAATGCCTAAAATCTGAAACTTTACAAATGAATAATTTGATAAGTTTTAAATGTTATGTAATTTTTACCTTTCCCTATAAATGATATGTTAATTAAATTTTATTTTAAGTTGGTAGCCACTCAGTGGGGATATTTTATCTTAATAATTTTCAACAAAAGAGGTTTTTATTTTGTCTGAGATGGATCAATTAATAGAATATGTTGTACTAATGTGTCCACTACCATCTATATCTGTCTAATTTTTTTTGTTTTACTAAACCTTTATATAGATTTTAAAATTTTTTCTTCACAAACAATACAATGGATAATTTCCAGGTAGGATTTGAACAGAACCCAGTAGTTTCATTTATTTCTATGATCAAGGAACTTAACAATATTTAGTTATAACTTTAGGATTATAAATTTAAGCAATGATATTTCCATATGACTGAATTAACTACGGCTCAATAGTTCACAGATTAACAAAACGTTTATTTTTTATTGTAGAATAATAAAACTAAAAGTAACAACACTGATAAAACTTGAACCTAATTTTATTAATTTTGACTGGTGTGTTGATTTTAGTTGCTTTTTATCCCAATTTATTAAATGAAAAATTTATTAAATGAAAGAAAATTATTAGTCAATAATAATGGCTGCCAATTTATTATCTAAAATAACAATATTATTGAACCTTTTTTTTAAATGGATTTTTTTTTAATGTGACATTATTTCTTATAACTATAACCATTATTTTTACTGTGTACATGTGTTTGAGCCAACATCCTTGTTATTTTTTTAAATAGTGAAATTAATATCAACCAATCTAGAGACTGAGAAGTCTTTACCAAAGAAAAATGTCCCTCCCAATAAAAATTGAACCTATTTTTTAAGCAGGGGAACTACTTTTTTAGCAAAAGGGTAATCTATGAATGTGGCCCTCTTTGGTTAAAGAAGTGGTTCTCCTGATGAAATAAAAGAATACATGTTCAATTCCTATCAGGAGGTACATTTTTCTTCAGTAAAGACTTCTCAATCTCAATGCTGGTTGATATTAATTTTACTGTTTAAATTTATTGCACCCCCAACTTTCAAATGATCCTTATGGGCCTTTGTTAGAAGCAATTTTGAATTTTTGTCAGTTTATTTCACCTTTTGAAAATCTTTATTTTATTTTTTAATGAAATGAAACAGCAAAAGCATGATGTTTAAAATACTGAATAAATAATATACAACTTTTTAGAGGATGATGCTTGTTAAAATACATTTTTTTCTTCTTTTCCAATTAAAAAAAAAAAAAAAAATCAAAGCCAATTTCACTTACCAGCCATTTTGCAACTTGTAGTAACTTTTTTTTTTAATCCCTCAACTGATAAGAAAAATAAAGAAGTCAAGCAGACAGGTAGATTTGTATTTATGGCAAATATTGAAAACACCCAGGTAGCTAGGTGATACCAAGGTTGGTGGAAAAAGTGGGGGTGGAAGGTTAAGCAGATAAACTAGTGAGAGGTTGAGTAAATAAAAGTTAGTATACTATAAAAGAACCTTAAAATACTGACCTCTTATTCAATACATTTATATGTCTGTAAACTTTGCCTTATCCTAAACAAATATTAATCAACTATGAGAGAGATTGAAAGGACATCTAGAACGACAAATATAGTTTTATGGAAAACGGTATAAAATGGTTATGTCAGGGGTGGGCAAACTTATAGTTTTACTGGGCCGCATGGTATATATAAACCAAAATAATTGATATTTAAAATTGGCAAAATAAAGGGCTTTTAAAGGAAAAATATAGTTTTAATAAATAACATTTTAAAGCGGGCCGCATGAAATCGTTTGGCGGGCCGCATGTGGCCCACGGGCCGTAGTTTGCCCACCCCTGGATTATGTGGTATTAAAAAAACTTTTTTCTATAAATCCATGAAATCAAACATGCAACAGTAGTTATTAATAAAGTTTTATCGTTCATTGATTGCTATATAATGGTCATGAATATGAAGATAGTATAATGGATATCAACATGGAAAGTGGAATAGGTGAGCCAAGCCAGTCAGTTGTGTTTGCTTTTGTACTAATGCCCTTGGGAAAGGCATGAATCTATTATAGCCTTGAGTGACAACCAGTGTAGGAGAAGGAAAATTCTGAATTCAAAAGCATCCTGAAGAGGGATATACTATCTTGCCTTAGACACACCCACTACTATTACAGCCACAGTACATGTGGTGCATCTATAATGCTAATGGCTTACAGGACTCATGATCATGATTGTGATATAAAAGTTATAGAGTGCCAAAATTTTTTGTTTATTTTTTGTTAAATTCTATGTCATTATTCAGGAATTCAAAACTTCGTTATTATTATTTACACTATTTGCATGTGGACTAATATCCTCATCGATGTTATTGTTATGTTGTGTCCTCTGACCTTCATCATATTGATCTGGGTAACCTACAGTGAATTGCAAACTGAACCCATAATTTAATCTATAGGGATAGACTGTTTTCATTCCACTGCCCATATCTAGAGATATCTTGCCTCGTTTTCATTTATTTTTGGTTTCCACCCCGCCCAGGGATTGAACTCAAAATTACTGTCATGAAATTCACAATCCAACACTTTAATCTACTAGACTGTTGCAGCTACTACTATTGCTACTATTATTGTTGTTTTTTGTTATTATTATTATTGTTGTTGCCTAATTGGTTCCTACATAATTAATTCTCAATTTAATTTTGAATTATGATTCTGAACATGGTCCTATGCCACATCAATTGCTATATAGTGAACATGTTGTGCCAAACATGTTTTTTAATAATATACCTTCAAGCACTTTAAGCACTTGCAGTATTGCAGTGTTTGCAAGCCACTTATAGTAGATTCCTACATCAGTGGTTGTTTCATGAATAAAGTCACAGGCTAGTATTTTTAATGTATGAGCTGTACTGAAATATAGATTATAGATTTGTTTTTTACAGTCAATCAACCTTTTGCAAATTATTTAAAGCCATAAAATATTTTTAGATCATAAGATATTTTTGGAGTTAATAATAATTTACTGATACAAGTTCTACTAATTAACTTATAGCTGAGGTTGTAGTGGGGAAGAGATGGATTCATGCCTTTCCCAAGGATATTTGCATGTAAGTAAATATAACAAACCCAATTGGAATTGGAACACGGCTCTCTGCTTTCCAATTCCAAGCCGTTATCCATTACACCACCTGCACATCCAAGCTTACAGCACCTGGTATTTCCAAGCGGTCTCCATCTAGGTACTGACCAAGTTTGAGATCATTTAACTTTGTTGATTGTATGAGAACCAGTGTTTGTACTGAAATAAAGATACTATAACATTGTTTATATAGCTGATGGTTGTTTGTTGGACATTACAACTCTATTCATAAGGTGCTCTCCATAAAGCAATCATTAGAAAACTTATTTCATAGAGTTTGAACCTCACTAAGTGCCATACTATTCTACTGAACTAATATAAGCTTAGTAAATTTCTACCATTCCAGTCATGTTTTGTTTTTTGTTGTCATTTATCATGACCATATCTTGTAAAACTTTCAGTTAACTTGACAATATTCTAACCCACCGTTAGTACTACAGGGCATTATTACATTATTAATACCATAATGTTTATTATTATTATTAGTACCATAATGTTTATTATTACTAGTACCATAATGTTTAAAAGCAACCCATATAAAATACTAACTAAATACACATCTTACAAACAGAGAAAAATTGTCATAGAAATTCTCTTACATCTCTAAAATGTCTGTAGAAACAACATTTTCAGCAAGCTATCTATTTTATAAATTTCCTTTTGTCATTATGCTAAATCCACTTGAATTTCTTTTATCTGGACATAGCTACATAGAGCTGACCATGAGAGAAATATTTGAATAATAATAATAATAATAATAATAAATACATATATATAATATTCTACTTTCCTGCCACTACTGATGCTGCTAACTGCTGTTGTCCCATATAACTGCATCCACTACTGTTTCTCTTTTCTTACCACTGCTGATTCTGCTGATGTTGTTGAAGCCTTGCTGTCATGTCTCTTTATTTATTTATTAACAGATCGCATATGGTATTCATCTCTATGCTAGGTCTACTGAAGAGGTCATCATAGCCTAGCATATGTGCTGTTTATTTCTGACATTTGATTGTCCTATGTTCTCCCTCTAATATTTTTACTTATTTCCACAGGGGTTAATGACTTCCCTTTTCTATTTTTTTTTTAATTCATCGATTGATATCTGTATATTAGAATTAAAAGTATGAAAGGACTATCCATAGTTCATATGTATTTAGTATTTAAAGCATTCTACTGAATTCAGTAATTATCAAAAATCATGTCTATTTTGTTAGAATTAGACATAATATCATTTAGTTCTTCATTTTCTCAACTGTCAAGTTACGATCACCGAAATGAAGCAACGTTGAGCTTGGTCATTGCCTAGATGGGTGACCACTTGGGAATATCAAGTGCTGTAAGCTTGGATGTGGGAAGATGTAATGCATAATGGCTAAGAATTGTTTATTGGACAGCCAAGTGTCCTTTATGATTTTTGAAATATAAATAAAAGTTTAAAAAATGTTTTATTTTAAAAAAATCAAATTAAAAGAGCAATATTAAAAAATGAACTAGTCAGTTACAAAAATTCAAATATTCGAAAAATAGGTTTCATTTTATTTTCCATAAATAAATTAAACTGCTTGCAATTTACACAAATATTTTGACTAAAACCAGAAACTCCTCGTAGTTACTTGACGGAGGTATTCAGAAAACTGCTTGACTAATTATGAAAATTTGGCCTGCCACTTGCTAAAAATTAAGGAAAAACATTTTGTGGGGTATTGAAACACACCACGGTACTAATGGAAGGTTAAATATCAATATCAATGATTGATTCATTGATTTGATTTTTACGGCTTATCAACCTTTTTGTGGTTATTTAAAGCCAAAACATATTTTTGGATTGTAAGAATTTTTGGAAACAATAATGATTTTCTGATACAAGTTTTACTATTTATCCCATAGCTGGGAGAAGAAGAGGTGAATTCATGCCTTTCCCAAGTGTATTTACACACAAGTGAATATAATGAACCTGACTGGAATTCAAACTCGGCTCTCTGATTTCTCATTCCAAGTTTTTATCCATTAAACCATCCATGCAGCCAAGCTTACAGTACCTGGTATTCCCGAGCAGTCACCCATCTAGGTACTGACCAGGCTCAACATTGTTTAACTTCAGTGATCAGACAAGAACTGGTGTTTCAACATGATATGGCCATAAGCCAAAAATCAATATCAGTTTATATTGGAATTTTTGAATGAGAAATTATTATCATTGTATACGTTTCTATCTGAAGTGATATCATCATCTTGGTTATTACACTCACAACAGGTTTTTGGCCATATCACTTTCAAGCACCCGTTCTTGTATGATCACTAAAGTTAAGCAACATTGAGCCTGGTTAGTATCTAGATGAGTGACTGCTTGGGAATACCTGATGCTGTAAGTTTGCATGTGTGAGTGGTGTAATGGATAATGGTTCAGAATTGGAAATCAGAGAGCTGAGGTTCAATTCCAATCTGGTTCATTATATTCACTTATATGCAAATAGCCTTGGGAAAGGCAAGAATCCAACTCTTCCTCTCCCAGCTACGGTTTAAATAGTAAAACTTTTATCACAAATGCATTATTGTCACCAAAAATTTGTACAATCCCAAAATATGTTTTGGCTTTAAATAACTTCAAAAAGGTTGATAAGCTGTAAAAAACAAACCAATCAATCAGAAGACTCACAACATTTTGGTTGTTGTACCATCCAGCCTTTTCCAGGTATTGTACCGAGTAACCTTCTCAGAATTTTGAACCGAACACTTTATTCAATCAAAGGGGATAGACTGTTCTCAATCTGTACTTAGCAATATAAGGGATATAGACAATCCAGTGGTGTAATTTTGACCTTTAAACCTAATGTATGTATTCAAGTGGTAGAATCTTTGTTCTTTCTTTCTTACTAAGAGACCTTCAGATGGTGTTCATAGCTAGCCCTACAAAGCCTAACATGTGCCTGATTCTTTCAGTCATCTTATCCTCCAGTGTAGTTCTCTATTATATTGACTGCATTCCACAGATTTGATGACCACTCTTTTACCTCCATATATGATCTGCTATGCCTGATTTCAATGTCTCTGCTTTGATGTTTTGTCATCCTTACTTTTAGTGAATGACTGGTCTTTTCCTTGTATTTTGTTTTAGAGCTGAATGGGATAGAATAAACAGAGTTTTTGGTCATGTTCCCTTTTGAGTGAGCTTGTTTCATGAGAGATATTTTTAAACTGTTACTTTTTCCATTGTGATGTAACGTGTCACTTTTTCCATTGTGATCTCTATAGAAGGTTCTTATTCAGTCTACAAGGCACAGCAGTACTTATAACATCTTGGTGTGACCAGAGGATGAAAGCATCATCTACATATTTAAGCCCCATGGTTAACTTTAATGATGACATTCCTTTAGCAATTTCTTTTAAATATTCTATGTATATGCCATTACTGGCCATAATGGTGATCCTATAGCTAATCCTACTTCCTATTGGTATATGTTGGATCCCAGATGGAAATATGTTGTTTGCCTACAGAATGTTAACATCTCCATTAGGTTATCTCTCAAGACCCTTGTATGCTCTCCTAGAGAGGGGGTTCAATACTAATTTGTCTCAAACCACCAACAGAGCCTCATCTGTTGGAACGTTGGTGAATGCACTTACAACATCCAAGGTTGCCATCCAGTTGGTATCAAGGGGGTGCATCTCACATGGTCTTTACAAAGTTCTTCACATAGAACTGAGACTTACCAGTAGAATTCAGTCCTTGAATTTTGGTTATGGCTGTTCATATATGGTAACTTAGTGTACCATAAGGTCAAATGAACGATGAAGTAAACCTTCTTCACTATTTACATTATTCGGACTATTGTCCTCATCATTTTTGCCATATTTATTACAACATTTCGGCTGTTGTATGCTCCGGCCTTCTTCAGGTGGTTGAAATGTCAAACTGAATCCTTTATTTTGGTCACTGGGGTAGATTGTTCTAGTTCCATGTGCCATGTTTAATGGATGTCAGTTGTCAGTTATCTCCTGCTAATTCCCCTCTCCAAGTTCTCCACTGCCTTAACCGGGTATTGAAATTTGAGGACACATAGCACAGTGGATAAAGGTCTTGGTTAGATCCAGTTACAGGACCCAAAGAGTGTGAGTTCAATACTCGGTTAAGGCAGTGGAGAACAAAGATGAGGACAATAGTCCGAATAATGTAAATAGTGTACATAATACCTCATTGCAGAAATATAGACAGATACTAAACCTTCTTCATATTCAAGATTTGTGATTGCTTCCTTGCAGTTTTCCAGGTCAGATACTCATTTACTTGTTAATGAGATAAATCCAGAAATTGTATTTTTTTAGTGGTACAAGTCACAACCAAGAAACTATAATCTAAAGATTATATTCATGCAAGACAATGTTCCTTCACATTCTGCAAAGTTGACTATTACCTACCGTGTCAAAAAAATGTCCCCAAAGATACCAAGTTAATGGAATGGTCACTAGCCTGTACAGATATTAAACCAGTAAAAAATACATGGTTCATCATTAAGATATTTATATGAGAATGGAAAAATATTTTTTTTAAATCTCTGAAATGCAATTAAAATTGATGCAATTAATGTTAAACATGAAACGTAATTATTGATATTTATTTTTAAAATTTTGGATATAAAAAGATTATTTTGGTTGTCAAGAAATAATATATTATAAAGTTATTGAGTGATGGGAATACAATATTTGCAAGAATTTATTTGATGATAAGAAATTCTATTATGCAACACAAAGGTTGTTCATCATATTCTAAATAAGTATATATAATGGTATAGTTATTGATACTTATTTTTTAAATTTCAGATATAAAAAGATTTTATAGGTGTCAAGAATGATACAACCTCAGAGAGAAACAACATCTTGTAAAGTTATTGGGTGATAGGAACAGTGGTGTAAAGTGGGTTTTTTGAGTGCCCAGGACAATTTAAACTATTGCACCTCCCACTTAACCATGAGCTGTTATAAATTCTAGTTTCATATGTATTATGGAATTTAAAAGGTTTGTGTGATGGTTTATTATAGGTGGATGTGTGTTCACATGTAAACAATTAAAAAGAAGAAGCATACATAAACTTGGGTTTCTACTATGGACCTTTTATTCTCCTTTTTATCGTGACTGTAAGGAAACAAAGTTCCCAGTGTCTGTTGGGTATGTCTATTTTCTTTTTGGTTCAGAAGTTAGGGTAAGTAAGGATAAGCATCATTATAATGGTTGAGCTCAAGTCAGCCTTGTGCAGAGTTGGAATGACCAAAGAAAATGTTATATTTACTTCATTGTTGGAGGTCTAAACATGCTTATAATAGTCAAGCTCAAGTCAGCCTTGTGCAGAATTGGAATGACCAAAGAAAATGTTATATTTACTTCATTGTTGGAGGTCTAAACATGCTTATAATAGTCAAGCTCAAGTCAGCCTTGTGCAGAGTTGGAATGACCAAAGAAAATGTTATATTTACTTCATTGTTGGAGGTCTAAACATGCTTATAATAGTCAAGCTCAAGTCAGCCTTGTGCAGAGTTGGAATGACCAAAGAAAATGTTATATTTACTTCATTGTTGGAGGTCTAAACATGCTTATAATAGTCAAGCTCAAATCAGACTTGTGCTGAATTGGAATGACCAAAGAAAAGGTTGATTTACTTCATAGGTGAAAGTTTTGGAAGACACATGCAAACACCATGTGTTAAAAAGTGGAAAGAGAGTACAGTCACCAGTGGACCAGTTAAATGAACATGTCCCAGGAGGGACACCATTTTTCCATCTGTTTTCTTTATAGAACTAAACAGTGCTGCTTAACGGCATTTAGGGAATCCAAGTGAGGTAATAAAAATTCTGATTCCTTTAGCATCATGGGAAAATGTATTTCTTTTTTCATTATTATTTTTTTATTGGTTTTATTTCATTTTCCCACAGTATTTTCTCAACCTAATCAATTTTTTTACACCCCTAAAAATTTAGCGCCTTGGGTAATCACTCCCCTGGCCATGCTGACACTACACCACTGGATGGAAATACAATATTGAAAATTGTGAAAAAGCTAAAAAAGTTCATGGAAAAAACAAAAAAATATTAAAAAACATTAGCAAGATAAAAAAAGAAAATAACTAGCTTTAAGAATACTATAAAAAGAGATTGGAGAAAATTAAAACAAGAAAACTGAATTCAGCAAAAAAAGAAAAGAATTTGTAGAATATTGGCAATGTAAACAGAAATAAAAGATACAGAATATTAAGAACATTGAATAAAGTGATGAAGACAACCAAATTGCCACCTTTTAAGTAAACCTCATAATGAGAAACAGGTAAGTTGGGTGAAGAAGTACATGAAAACTTATTTCTCAACAGTAATCTTGGTGGTAAATAGGCAGATACAGTGGTAAACAACACAATTTAGAAGATAACAGCTTGGATATTGTAGAAAATAAAATGATAGGTTCCTTCAAAAAGTGTTGATATTATCAAGATAAATACAGAGAATTATTGTAAGATCTTGTCAAAGCATTTTCAAGTGATATAGGTTACAACCAAGAAGCTTTAGGCTGAAGGGTATCTTTATACAAGACAATGTTCCTTCACATTTTGAAAAGCTGACTATAGTCTCTAGTTTTCCTTAAATTCTTTGTTTCTCCCCCACATTGGTCATCCTATAAATTAATTTACACATTTGTCTTTTAATTCCCAGAATAAAACTTAAGCTGGGATGAAACTGGTTGTTTTTAGTTTTTAGATTTACACCAATATGTCTTGTAATTTAAATAAGAAATTACGCTTGTTCCTTGATATATATATATATATATATATATATATATATATATATATATATATATATATATATATAATCATCCTCAGACAGACTGTTTCACTGTATCACAGCTCATCAGAATGGCTAGATGTCCAGGTGCCTCTAGCTATGATCAAAACCCAGCTGAATTGGTCTCAATCGCAGAATCTACCCCTAAGCCGTTGATGCATGGCAGGGATGAAGGTGAATTTAAGTGTATTTATTTTTAGATAAACACACCAGTGACTGAGAGAACTCAGTTCGTTTTACCAAAGAGTATTGCATTAGTAGCAGTAATAGTCACTGTTTACAAACTCACTCTTTCTCCCCAGAGAGCTTAACTGAAATAATTTTTCAGGAGCATATATTGTCATCCACAGACAGACTGTTTCACTCATCAGTGTGGCTAGGTGTCTGATTGCCTCTAGCTAGGATCACATATATTATTTATTATAGGAGAATAAACCAAAAACATGTTAAAAATCACTACACAATAGCTTTCATGTTTCAGCACTAAGCTGTAACTCTTCAAGTGATGATAAATGACTGGTGGGTTAATTTTGAATTTAGCATAGGTCTGACATCTAATTGGTCAATCAGGGTGAACCCACAAGCTTCATTTTAATTCTGATCTTGTTTTCTGATCTTGTTTTCTTATATTCTCTTCTCTTTTGAAAAAAGACGGAGTACTTTACTTTTGAAATTAAAAATAATCATTTATTCACCAGTCATTTACCATTGCCTGAAGAGGCACAGCTTAGTGCCAAAACATGAAAGCTATTGTGTAGTGACTTTTAACATATTTTTGTTTTAATCTTCTATAATAAATAATATTAAGCTCTACTTTGTATTGAGGGTGTTGATTCCCATAACATCAGTCAGTCAGTTATGTGCCATGCATGATACACGCTTAGGCGATCATGTATCTTTCAATACATGACTGACAAAGCAGATTTTTCCCCGCAGTGGGTTGCCATTTCTTTCTGCGGTAGACCAGTTGCCATCCAAGGTTATAGAACCCAGTCTGTCCTGCTATTTACCCATAGCTGGGGGGAGAAGAAGAAGATTTATACCTTTCCCAAGGGTATTAGCACATAAGTGAATGTAATGGATTTGATTGGAATTCGAACTTAGCTCTCTGATTCCTCAATCCAAGCTGCTATCCATTACTCCACCCTGCCTAACATCATGGTGACTAAATACTTACCCAAGCATATTAGCAATCCCACCACAAGGGAACTGAAAATTCCCTGCTTGACCCATTTCTCCAAAATCTATTCTAATGGCCAAACATCAGAATTCTGTTATGTTTGGACTGAGAACTTTTCAGCACTACTGTTTATATTGTTCTTCTTCCAATTTAATATTTTCTTAATCATTTCTAATAGGAGTAGTGAGGTTCACCTATGACCTGGTTGACACACCTCCCTATTCTTTTGAATAAGAGTAGAGGTTTTTCTCTTGTTTCTTGTTCAGGATTGGGTTTCCTTCTAAAGTCTTCCCATTCTCTTTCACTCCCAGTAACCCCTTGCATCTTAGTGGCACTATCATCTTGACAGAGGTGAATTGATTAAAATAAATATTTCCCTATCCTCCAGAAACTTGGAACAGAAAATACTCCAAAGTTCCTCTTCCACAATAACTGAAAATCTACACTTTGATGGTAGTCTATATGCAGTTCATTTAAAAATTGTTGGCTAGGTAGCCTCCAGATTTATAATTATCTGAGGTTCAAAAATACAGCAAATGTGGAATTTTCTCAAAAAATAACAGTGTGCCAAATTTCCAATGGTTTGTCCATTTCAGTTGTCTAATACTTTTGTTGCTGAAGTTAACTTGTTTAGAAAATAGCTTGTAATGAAAACAGCATTGTGCTTTCTAAAGGCTGTTCACACAACTAAACTTTTTGTATACTTAATTGCATTACCACACTGTTTTTACTGATCTATTCTCTAATCCTTGTCAGGTGTACATTCATTTACTTATAGAATATGCACCTGACAAGGACTGAAAAACAGACAATCATGCAGTTCTCATAAAAAATGTACATCCTCCTAAATGTACAGTATGTAAGAAGGCATATACCATAAAATATATTCTGTTTGTAGCGACCTCACCCCAACGATTTTATGATATGACTAATATAGAGGACCTTTTCAAGAAAATAAAAGTAGAGACTATTCTAGCTTACCTGAAGCAGGTTAATCTATACCACAAGTTATAACACCAAATAACTCTGTTCATAACTGGAGAGTGATGGAACCAATGACCCATAAGTTTGTTTACAAGCCATATTTTTTTAAAAAATCTTTTCAGAATTATGTAACCGACAGGGTTGATATGTCGTAAAAACTTTACATTTAATCAATTGATTGATCAAAAAAAGCTTTCCACTAGTTTGAAAAGAAAAGCATATAAGATTCATTTTTAAAAAAGATCCAAAATATATTTGGGCTTTAAAATAACCTACAAATGGTTGATAAGCTGTAAAAAAAATACAAGTCAATCAATCAATAAATTTTAACAATGAATTAAATTATTAAAACAAATTTTTTATAAACTGAAGTATTTGTAAAAGGATATTTAAATTGAATATTTAATTGTAGTAAAAAAAAATCTGTTTAAAAACAGTACTGGATTAACTAAGATTCAATTATTACTTTTATCATCATCTTTTAAATTAAAGTCCAGGGTTGAGACAAAATTGTCCATGGACATGTTCAATCACCACATCAACAATTGCGCAAATATATAAATTATATTTGTCAATAAACGTTAGAATTTGCAAGGGCTTTGCTGGTGAAGCCTAATTCCATTTACGATCTATGGGAGGTAACTCAGTTACGCCTCATGAAAATCTTATGTATGTTTCCCAATGTCTTCAAATTTATCATCTTCTTTCGTTAAAAGTGGTTCTTTTATTATAAGAAACGCATTTATAGTTCGATCTTTTTAAATGTGAAATTAGATTTATATATCAGAATAATTTGCAGGGTAGCGTCCACGACATTGCACAAATTAATAGAATTGCAGCAAAATACGTTTTCCACTTTCTTTTAACAATGATACTAGGTGTTGCTTTTCTTTTCTTCGCTATATTATTACACAATCGTCTTTGTTCATTTTTATCTGCATATCAACTCCTTATGGGTCATTTAATGCCAAAATTGAATTTTCTTGGGAGCATTAGTAATTTCTTTTACAAAAATGTATTGCTGGTAGTTTTTTACTATAAAAATGTATTGCTGGAAATTTTACTATAAAATTTTTATACTTTCAGTATTTTGACCCCAGTTTGGGGGTTAACTATTTGTCCATAGCTGGGACCCTAACAGGTGCTACCACCCTAGGTCAGGGTGAACTTGGGAACAACAGCAATTAAAAGGTGGTCCTACGCTCATCAAAACCTCCCGATCAGAAGCCTTGCTGCTGGGTGTAGTTTATTGTCATACCTGGGATAGATCTTTGTTTGAAAGATTTGCAAAAAAAAAAAAAAGTTGCCTATAAGTTCGATAGCTTTTTTAAAGATATTTTGGTATTAGTTTATTATAACTTATATTTGTTAAATTTTCCAATTAAAAAATGTCAAAATTGTTATACACCAATTTTTTCCTTTTCTTTTTGTTAATGTCATGTCCCTTCAGGAATTTGGGTATGATTTCCTTTTAAAACTGCTCCTCTGATAAAGATTCCAAGGAGAGTACTTTTGAGTGAAGCTAAGACATGCATAGTATTTGTCAGAAACAAATGTTGGGTTGACTTTCATGGATGAACACATCATTCACGAAGAGAAAGAAATGATGCCTCAGAACCTGGAGAAGCTTGAAGGGAAAAATAGAATTGAAAAAAAATTAAAGGTAAAAAAATGTTTTTTGGCATTTTCTCTCAGGGTTCACCATTCATTAACAGTTTCAGTTAACACCCCTCAATCAAGCCAAAAAACCAAGACCCACGATCGGAAAATGTCTTTTAAAAAAATTTCTGATGAAAATGTAAGTAATGTTTCTTTCAAATTGCATTAAGTATACTTTAAATTTTCTGATTTTCTTAAAATAACTTTTGAGAAAAGTATCATTGAATTTTATATGATTTTTAAATGGGGAACTTTATTTTTGTTTATAAAACTGTCAATAAATGATTGATGTTAGCGATTTTCGTCAATTTTGATGACAAAAAAAAAACATGATTTTTAGCTAAGATTTCGGACATGCTAGAAAGGATTAAAAAAATTTAAAAAATACTCAAAAAATACTTTTGTCTTTCCTCTAAATTATGACATAAACATCTAGACAATAAAAAATATTTTAATCAAGTTTCGAGCCTTTTTTCATCAGGATATGCCACTTTTTTTAGCGACAATTGGGACATCCCTAGTTTAATGGAAGACAATTCTGTTACTGTATGAGGAGTAGTGCCGTACTGAAATAAAAAAGTTCCTTATTTCAGGATATAAACAAGTAAAGATGGTCAAGCTCAAGTCAGCTTCACGCTGAGTTAGGACGGCTGAATCTCTACTTCATGAGTAGGGCTGCTGAAAATATATCAGAAGATATCATTGGAAAGTGGAAAGAGAAAGATTCTGTCCATTCTAGAAGTGGGGGGGTTATAAAATCGCACATGTGACCAGAAACTGTTTTCAGTTTCTTTATAACTAGAATCGTTGGAAAAATGAATTTATTTTTTATCTTTTTTATTATTATTTTATTTATTGGTTTTATTTAATCCAATCAAACTCAACAACGCCATCCACTTGTTATAAATGTGGAAGTCAAGGACACTTTCGTTGTGAATGTATCGAAAGCAAACATCACAGATATGGCCACAACTGTGAGTTTTCTGTTTGCGTAATAGATTGGCTTCCAAACTCTGGTTACTGCTATCCCAAAATTGCACCTAAACCTAGGGGCGAAGCATCTGTTGTACTTCTGATAAGCAAGTTGATGTTGAAGAATGCCACCAGTGAGGCTTTGATCAGTACTTTTTTGACCTTGTGAAAAGCATTTTGATCCTCTTTTCCCCATTTCCATTCAGCATCTTGTCTTGTAAGGTTCCAAAGAGTGGAAGTCATTGTATCAAATTGGGGTACAAACTTTGCACAAAATTAGGCTAGCCCAAGGAAATTGCACACTTGTAGAGGGGCACTAACCACTGCCTTTACATTTTCATCAAAGATTTAAAAACCATATTCTGACAGGATACTTTCATTTGACATTTCTCCTTGTTTACAGTCAATCCTTGTTTGGCAAAATGTAAAATGATTTTGGTCAGCTACGAGTCTGCACAAACCTTTTTGAAACTGAGCTAAACACTGGAGAGATGGTGAACAACTTTATAACTCACTTCAAGGTACTAATGAAGCCATGAAATTTTGGAGGGGATTCAGAAAACTTGGTCAGAGATAAAGTGTTTCTCTATATAAAAGACTCTAATCTACAAGCAAAATTATATCAGGGAGAAAACAATTTGATGCTAGGAAACCTCACTGAAGTAATCAGCACATACCATCATAAAGACACTATCATTTTGAAACCCAAATTAAACACAAACCAATTGTGCAGTCAGTAACCAAAAATCCAAATCAAACTCAACAATGCCATCCACTTGTTATAAATGTGGAAGTCAAGGACACTTTGGTTGTCAATGTGTCGAAAGTAAACATCACAGATATGGCCATTGTGGGAAGAAGGGTTTCTTTGACAAATTTTATTTCTATAAAGAAAAACAAATTGTAAGAGTACACAATAACAGTCACAAATGAGATCAAGAACATAAAGTTGCTATGGATCTTATAAAAGTCACAGAGAATGGGAATGGGAGGAATTATGATTTTATACCTCCTGGTACATTTGTTCCTCAAATAATATTTGGCTGACTCATATCTGTTCAGATAAAAAAAGGACACAAAATATGGAATTCAAACAAACAACAATTAATAAATATATTAACAAAAGATGTTACAGAAGGATAAAGAAAGACATGTAGTTGAAATTATGAACAGTTTAATACAATCCTTAGTCTGTCTCTAAAGTACTTACATGTTTCGTGTCTATCAGAGCAAAAGAAAATGATATCTTGATACTCCAAAAGTCAAAGGAAAAATAGAAAGCCTTTTCAGAGATTGCGCCACCTGTGATTATTGTCCAGGGGTGGGGGATCAGTAATCCAACAAGAAGGAGCCCAACATAGTGTAGAGAAAAGTAAAAATACTGACTCAAAGGCTACTATCTACTTAAGTTATCTGGAGCAGATGTAGCAGAAGTGCTCATTAATAGCACAAGCGTATCCCTAGTGTTAGACTCAGGATCCCATCATAACACACTGTCAGTTGAAGATTTTCAGCAACTAAAAATATGCCAGATCTGAAATCAAACTCCAGCTTGCTACCACAAAGGTGAACACTATTCTTGTAAGGACCCTCTTCGGCTTCTAGGGAAATATACACTGAATGTGCAGGTACCTAACACTAAGTGATCTGGCACTGCTTCACCTTTTGTTATACTGCAAGTGCAAGCATTCTCCTAGAACCAGCAAAGAACTCAAACTTTTAAAAGTTAGAATTAATTCTGGCATTTTACATTTTTCTGAAACAGATCTATGGATGGAATTATGCAGAAAATTTCTGAAAGTATTTACAGGACTGGGTAAACTCAAAAGACAACTAGGTGAAACTCAAGATAGATCCAAAAGTCACCCCAATATAAAGAATTCCATTTAACAAACAGTAGTTTGCTCTTGACAAACTTCAAAAATTAGTAAACCTCGATGTAATTAAGTGTTATAGGACCTGCTCAATGGGTTATAGTAGTCCTGGGCAATGGTATGTGGAGACCATGAGTGGCCCAGACGACATGCACAACCCCCTCAGCCGTACTGACAAGATGCAAAGGAATACTGGACACTACACTTAAGGACAGCTTGGCTGCAGAAGATGTTGGAAAGTTGTCAGTGTTGACAGCTAACCACCTTCGGGGGGGGGGGGCTCCACTCTAGGTCTTCTGTCTGGATTTACTTCCATAGCCTTTTCCTTGTTTTGTATATAATCACAAGAGGTTTAAAATCAGGGTTTTCCTTCCCCTAGATGCACTGCCTTCCTGAGCTGTCGAGTTCCAACTACCTGAAACTGTTATAACTAAAAAAAAAAAAATGGGTTAATCCTCCAGTAATAGAAAAAATGTAATAAAAGAAGGAAAAGAAAATGTCGAGATATGTGTTGACATGAGAAGAGCCAATGAAGCTGTTGTCCATGCCAACAATTGATGAAACAATCCAGGAAACAACTGCAAAAAAGTACTTCTAAAAGATCAACTTTAACGTGGCCTACCATCAAATAAAGTTACACCCTCTGATTCTAGAGAAATCACCACATTTGCCACAACCAGAAGGACTCTTCAGGCACAAAAGTCTCTTGTGAACGTAGCATCAGAAAAGTTTTGGCAAATAATGAGCCAAGTCATTAAGGATGTCTAGGACCATACAAACATGACAGATAAAGAACATGACTCAAGTTTTCTAATCTCACTACATCGAGAGTTCGGCTATACTCCAATTGAACTGAATAATGTAAAAAATATTAAATTTCATTTTCATAATCAATATTCTACAAGCAGGTACAAAAAGTACTAACGGTGTCTTACAGACAACTGAATAACCCCATCAGAGAGTGCCTATTCCTGCATTTGCGGCAAGTTTTCCTTTGTAAGGTTGCTAAGTTTCATCAAAACCACATGACCGATTCTTGAGATAATCACAATTTTCAACATCTTCTTATACTTAATACGAATTTGTATAATTTCGGAAATGTAAAAATTGAGTAACCTCTAGATATTGGCAACAATATTATATTATTCAATCTCTTTTGAGGTTTATGACCATATCATGTTGAAAAACCGATTCTTATATGATTATTGAAGTTAAGCAACATTGAGCCTGGTCAATACCTAGATAGGGGACCACTTGGGAATACCAGGTGCTGTAAGCTTGGGTGTGTGCAGATGATGTAATGGATAATGTATTAGAATTAGAAATCAGAGACACAAGTTCCAATTCCAGTCGGGTTCATTATATTCGTTTAAGTGTAAATACTCTTGGGAAATGTATGAATCCCCCCCCCCTCACAGTTATGAGTTAATTACTAGGACTTGTATCAGTAAATCATTATTATTTCCCAAAAGATTCTTACAATCTAAAAATATTGCCTGGCTTTAAATAACCTGCAAAAGGTAGATAAATCATGAAAAATAAATCAATCAATCAATTTCTTTTGAAATTGGTACGTAACTCTAGATGATAAGAGCTTGGCAGTTGATCTCTTCTCTGAACTAGCACGAACAGGACAGTGGGGAAAACCGGACGGTCACATTTGATGCCTCTAAAATCAAATTAGTGTTCCATCATCACTGAGAAGACACAGAACTTTCAGCAATCACAATGAACACGTATTGAGTGCATATTGACACTTGAACTCAACCCAAACCTCAAATGAAACTCATACATATGATTCATCACTAAAGATACTGAAAAAATGTCTGGTTCCATGTACCACTCCAGTAAGTACTGTTATAATAAACATTTAGTTGTGAAAGGAAAGGAATAACGAGGATTAGGTCTTTGAATGTGTATTTGATACTATGTAGGGTGTCTTACAGAACTGTTGGAAAATCAATGAAATGTCAATTTCTGTTACTGATTGTCAGGATGGCGATCAGATGTAAGGGTCGTGCTGGGAGTTGACCTATTTCTTGTGTTTGTTTGACTGAGATCACAGGATATGGTCATTCACACATGTGGGTTGATCAAGGTCATGTGCGGTGGGTTGATTCATTGATAGTCAAGGTAACATTGGATTGGCATGACTGGTAGGCTTGTTCTATGAAACGGGGCTGCAGTGATGACTGCAAAGGGAATACCTGTAGTGAGTCGGGTATCCCAAGGTGATGGCGGTGGATTGTCAAGGTGACGAGGTTGGTATAGCTGGTTGGCCGGTGTTCTATGAAACGGTGATGGCCCGAATGAGGTGCAAGCTTGCAGAGTTGCTGCTTGTGAATTCAGAGTCACTTGGCTGCAGAGTCAAAGTTGCTTGGTTTAGGAGTCAGTGTCACTTGGTGTCGAAGTAGCTTGGTTACAGAGTCAGAGTCACTTGTTTGCGGAGTTGGTGTCATTTGTTTGTGGAGTCGCCTGCTTGCTGAGTTGGAGTTGCTTGCTTGCAGAGTCACTATAGTAAGTTGTGTTTGCTGAGGAGACAGTGTTGACGACAGGGAGGGTTGTAGCTGGGTAGTGTTGACGTTGAGATGTTATCAATCATGACAGTTGGTGTTTTGAGCCCGGTGGTATCGAGGCTGGGTAGTTGGCCGCTGTAGTGAGTCGTGTTTGCTGATGTAATGGCATTGTCAATGAGGAAGGCTTGTAGTTGAGTGGTGTTGAAGTTGGATAGTCAGAAGTTGTAGTGAGTCAGATTTACCAAGGTGACAGCATCGGTGACAATGAAGGCTTGTAGCTGGGTGGCCACTATGTGCAGAGAACAACTTTTCTTTATTTTGTTCTCTGCCTTCATGACATTCACATCCAGCTGGCATGCAGAATGAATCAGAAATAGATTTAATTGCAATGGAGTATAACAGTACTTCACTCCTCCGGCTATCCTCTACAACCAGATCAGGCCAAAAATGGAGTACTAATGGACAGAAGTTGCCCAGTCTTCATTTTCTAGTTTCAATAGTTTCTTCACACCGAAGACCCACGATGCTACACACATTGTTACAAATCAACCTCATTCCTTTCATATTTCATTAGTGAGATGTAAGTTCCACTCAAATAGCTTCTTCCCATGAACTGCTGCTTTCTGGAACCAACTCCCAAGAGGATGCTTCCCCAATCACTACAATCTTATGATTATGATCACCTGGTGCGTTAACCAATGATCTCTTCAATTTTTATTCTTCTCATTTGGTGGAGCAGACTGTTGCAGAGGAGTAGATTATTAGGAAAAATATGTATATATTAGAAGGTATTATTTGTGTTGGCTGCATGAAAATAAACTTCTCTACAAACATTTAACTTTGGGTATGGCACAAGGTCATCAACGACAAAATATAAAACAATCAATATTCCGTTTTTAGAAAAATAATAATAAAGCATTTATATAAGAAATATATACAACATGAGAACGAGAATGTTCTTTAGGACAGATAGAGAGTTCATCCTGTTAGTAAAAAGGATTTTCAGCGAATTAATCAGTTCAGATTAAATAATATTTTACATTGGAAATTTCTGTCATAGTTTGATATTGGAGATTAGGTAAGAGTTGTCTCCCTTTACCTGTTGAATATTGAATATATATTTTTTGTTAATGAAACAGATAAATAATTGACCAATCAGGAGTCAGAGAAATATCAAGGCTCTGTGATCCTCTTTGGTGTTTAGTTTGTACAAAAACTGACGTCGAAAAAAAAGTGATAGCAGACGTCGTCGGCATTAACATACAATCTTCTTAACCTGTTGAAGTCTAGCTAGAGTCAACCGTTATCTTCCCCATAAACTGCTCCTTCTCTGTAACCCTCTACTGCGAGTGGTTCCGGAGCGAACATTACTGTAAAATAAATTTTATGCTCAGTTGAAACAGGGCATTAAGCAAAATCTACCAAGATATCAGAATTTATATTTTGCGCCACCCAGCTACTGACTAAAGAGTGCATATGAGTATTCCTTCAATTGTTTAACACCCCCACGTTTATTTCTTAAAATAAGACACTCTTCTTGATTTAAGAAGAGTCTTAAAGACTGGATTACTAAATTCAACTTAAAAGAGAAGCTGGTGTAAAAAAAAAAAAATACCAATTGAAAAAAATGAATGATTCCAGAATTTTATTTTAAAATATTTTGTAAAGTTGAGATTAATCACACCAACCGGTATAATCATTTTGGTAACCGACTATATTATTTATTTCGTAAAAACACAATTATTATAGCACACAAAGCCGAAGGGGAAATTGGGTGAGGCTGGTCTTCATTTAGCTATCTAGTTAATCAGAATCACGACCTATTCATTCATTACAATTTACCCATTCACCACAAGAACTCATCCATCACCACTCAATCCTGCATATACCATAATATCGCATATTCGCAGGGGACCTACAGAAAATCCTATGATGTAAAAATTTAATTTCATTGTCCATAAAGTTCGTTTATATGAAAATTTCATGATTTAAATGATGGGAGGAGGGGTGAAACCAGAAAACAATCTAAAAATGAAACGCAAGGATAAAAAAACTTAAACAAAAGCAAAACAATGTTAGTAGGACCCGTCCATCCCTCCAAAAGTCAAAACAAAATAATAAGAGTGGCCGCTGTATTCTGTTGATAGACAAAAAAATCAAGAAGCACACTCACTAATGAAATGGGAAAGGTAAAATTAAATGACGGAAATGGGAAAATCAAAGGCTGACCCAGGGGAGGTTAGGAATCTCGACATGGGTCACAACAAAAGAGTGCCGGGAACAACACTTATTCACATTAACTAGGAAAACATTGAATCTTGAACCGACTAAGTTATTAACTTTCGCTTACTGACTCTGATATAGGGACAAGTTGCCTGTGTTGTGACACATTTTTTCAAAAATAACCTAGCCTATGTCTAGTTTTATCTTTTTAATCACCAGTATCAATATTTTAAATTTTTTGCCGTTTAAACATTTAAATAATTCTATGTCATGGAGTAAACGAATACATAAAAATTGTTTTGTTTTTAAATAAGTATTGATTTTCTTCTTTTTTTTTTAAATTGAAAAATAATGAATACGATGGGAGATTACTCTTGATGGTCATAATTAAATTTTGATTTCTGGACATTTTTTAAAATTACACATTATTACAAAGCTTAGAATAAAATTTTTTAAAAAATTCGAATTATTTAATTTTCTTTCAAGTTTTAAATAAGTTTGAAAAGAATCTTCCCCCCCCCCAATCCGTCTTTTCGTATGTTTCATTTTCTTTTCTTCCCACGTGTAAATGAGAGACGATGTCGGCTTCACATAATAATTTGAAAAATGGATTAGTGCCGGAGGATCATGTTAACGAACTGGGCGTTTTTCTTCAGAAACACAGTCCTCAGTTGGCTGGAATCCCAGAAAAATATTGGGCATCCCTTTATTACAAACTTACCGAACAGGTAAACCACAATCAAATTAATTTAATTTAGTTTTCACTTTTATAGTCTTAAAAAAAATAAAAAAAGCTTTTACGTTTTACTTTTCACACAGATTTATTTCGAAGCAATCTTTGTCAGATAAATAACTAAAATAAAATAAAAAATATTCACATTTTTGTGACTTTCCAAACAAGTTTTTTTGTTGTTTTTTTTTGTGGATGATTTCTAGTCTTTGTTGAACTTTAACACATGTCCCTTTAAAAAAGGAGGTTTTCAAGCGACTTCAAGTTTAAAATTTTCCCAAAGTTAATTTAAAAAAAGAAACGAAACGCTTTTTTGCTCAATTACTGTACATTTTTTTTTTTAATTAATAAAGAATTCATAAAACACTGACAAATTGAAAATTGTGCTTTGAAATATTACGCTTTTAGTTTTCTTACTTTTCTTCAATCTATTTTTTCCTTTGTTTACAACGCATTTCGAATGGAAAATGTGGTTCCGTTACTTAAAACGATTTAAAACTTTTAAAGAATACTTTTAGTTTTAAATTAAAAGTATTCTTTGAATTGTTAGATAAATTCTAATTTGATTTTCTCTAGGAATTCAACGATTAAATAAATCTTTTATTTTAATAGTTAAAGTATCATTTATTTTAAAGAACAATTTTTTTTTCTTAAGTAGCAGACCTTGTCATAAAAAAAAAGTTATTTGAAATGGAAAGTTAAATTTACTTTTTTTTTTTTGCTCAGGGTCGTAGATAAATTCCTAAAACTTTAACAAAGAGTTGGTTCTTTTTAAGTTTTCAAAGGCATGAAATGAAATTTTTTGATTTTGCATCGAGGTACTCCAGCATTTTTAGGAAGCAAATAAAAAAAAAAAGTTTTTATAAATAACAAAAAGGAAGGCAATAAAAAAAAAAAACTAAACGTTTAATTTTAAAAAAAAAGAACTAAAAACGTTTACATTAAAATTTAAAAGACATTTTTATTTTATTTTTTTAAATGTTAACTTGTAATGTTACTTATGGGGTGATTCAATGAAATTTCTTTGAACCACAATGCGTCGATAAAACTAAAAGTAACAAAATTGCTTGGTGAATGAATTGCAGGATCGAAAACTTTATTTTTGTTTGATGGTTTTCTTTTCTCTGACTCACTCTATAATAGCGATTTACTAAGCGTAGCTCAGACATGGCACAAGGCAGTAAGTATGGAGCACCAGTGTCGATCGAACTAGCTACTCAGCCATAATTAATCTCTAACGAGATATGCTTGCTAATCAGTATGTCGAAGTGCCCGTCTCTCTCTGTCTCTTATGCAGAGACCGTCTCATTTTTTTACTAAATCTTTTATCACAGTAGCAGTAGACTGCATAGTGTAAGCTCTTGACTGCAGAAATTATGCCTCTTTTTGTTACTTGTTATGAAAACAGAAAACTAAACCACTGAGCCTTAAACTCATACATTCGATTCATCAGTAAAGAAAAATGGTTGGTTCCCTGTCTGTACCGTTCCAGAAAGTACCT
This sequence comes from Acanthosepion esculentum, assembly GCA_964036315.1. NCBI lineage: Eukaryota > Metazoa > Mollusca > Cephalopoda > Sepiida > Sepiidae > Acanthosepion > Acanthosepion esculentum. The sequence goes on along the minus strand of OZ038492.1, from coordinate 29,798,526 downwards.
GACTCCTTGTGCTATCCTCTACCTCTACAAGAACCAAATCATGCCTGAAATAAAGTACTGTTGTCATATTTGGGCAGGAGCTGCCCAGTCCTCACTCTTCAGTCACGATAAAATTCAAAAGAAAGCATCTTCAAGTCCTTATGTGTGTCACGGCCGCCATAGCCGCTCCTTAGATAAACAACCTTGACCTTTCACAACCCCTGATCTCGCAGATTTAAGTCAAGCAACATGCGAGAAACTGGACGACTAGTCCAATATGGTTGAGTCCAAACCGTACCTCGTGAGCATTGGATTAGGCAGCGCTTTTCAAACATCGAACAACATTGGGATTAATTTAATATTTACGGTTTTCTACTCCCTCTAGCCAGGGAGTACTTGAATAAATCATTTTACATATTGTTAGCTCCTTTTTTCGTCCAAATCTAGGCTGCTCAGCTCGGGGGCTAGGATCTCATATCGCCTCTCTGACCCATCTTCAAGTGCTACCCTTTGGCGCGATCCCGTTTCTGCGGTGGATGCGTCCTGGAAGGCATAATACTATTCTGACTCGGCCCTGTTTAGGGACTCATCCTAACCGATCCCACAAACTTTTGTGCGTCTTTGACCAACCAGCTACTGCCGCCGACCAACTCTACACTCGTTTCGCCGATACAACCGAATCAACTTCCCCTGAAGGAAACCAGTCATACCGAACCCAACACTGATACAAACACACTTCTCCAGAGTACACACTTGTACACTTTGGATAAATAAATTTGACGTTTATTGTTTCATAAACCTCCGCCTTTGTCCTCTCATTGTCTTAGCTGTTTCTCACCTTTCTTCAATAAGCTTGCGGGGGTGACATCCTTAAAACGGGCCCGCAACATGTGTGACAAATTATTTTTCACCTTCCAACCCCACTCTCTCATGGGATGGGGCAAGCATCTCACTGTTCTATTACTACTTCCATGGAAAGTGCTCAGATGAACTGCATTCTGTGGTTCCGCCAGTTCTAACCTTGATGGCTAGGACCCACCATGTCACTCATATTGTAAGAAACCACCCTCATTCCTTCCGTATTCCATTGGTGAGAAGTAAGTTCCACTTGAACAGCTTCTTTATCAGAACTACTGCTTTGTGGAACTGACTCCCAAGAGGATCTTTCCCTGATTACTACAAGGTAACAAAAAAACGTTCTGTCCGTTTTTTGATTAGTCATTGAATGAAGTTGAAATGTATATGAAATGCGTGTAGCAATTGTTTTCAAATTCGGACAGCCGGAAGTAGGAACATCAGATGTTATAAAAAACACGCACACCGTGCCCGGCCATCAGTTATAAGCCGGACAGCTGTGAGAAGGATGGAAATGTCTAGAGATCTCATTCAGGGATGTTAGCTTTACGACTTCAAACAAAACAAAATGAGGAGTTATTATTTACATTATTTATATTCAGACTAATGTCCTCATCTTTAGTATTACAACATTTTAGCCATCACATTCTCTGGCTTTCTTCAGGTATCTGTTGATTTGGGTAACCTTCAGGAATATTGAACTGAGCTCTTTATTTAATCTCTGGGAGTGGATTGTTTGCTTTCTGTTGCCCATGTCTAGGGATGTCTTGTTCTTATTTGGAACTGCTCGGTTATTGTTCACCCTGTTTCCACCAGTTCTAAGTTTAGACCAACACTTTAGTCCATGGGACAATAGCCTAGACAAATGACAGCAATTCTTCAACAGCCATAACAAAGGAGAAAAGCTTCAGTGAGTTCAGTCAAGCAGCAGCATTAATCAGCAGGCAGGTTAGGTTTAAGGTTCCAAGTTGGTTCATGAATTTGGTGACATAGTCATTGTGAGTTCAACCCTTGGGTCAAGCAGTGTGTAATTGGACTCGGTGGAAACGGCAAATAATAATTGAGCAGTACTAAAAATAAGAACTAGATATAGCAGTGGAACAAGGACAGTCTACCTCCGCCCCCCCACCAGTAGATTAAATCAATTTCTCAACCTATCTTTGCTGAGTTTAAATCTGTACTACCCAGGGTTTGAACTCACAATTACTACATCACCAAATTCACAAACCAAAGGTTTAATCCACTAGACAAGACAAGACAAGATATCCCTAGACATGGATATTTACTTGAGAACAATTCACTCCTTTATTAAATAAAGGGTTTATTTTGAAATTTCCTGAGGGTTACGTGAATAAACAGACTGAAAAGGGCCAGAGGATACAATGGCTGAAATATTGTGATAATAACAAAAGATTAGCCTGAATGTATTAGGTCATCCCATAAGTTCTGTCCGAATTTTAACTTTTTGTTAAAATGAACGAAATTTAAAGAGTATTTTATAATGTCTAATGGAGCTGAACATTATTTTTATGTTTAGATGCATTTAAACTGATCAAATTTTATTTCAGAGAACAATAAAATTAAATTTTGTTTGATTAAAACCCTGCTAACATGGAAGTACCCAAGAATCATTTGAGGCACATAATGCTTTATGAGTTCAAGAAAGGAAACTCAGCAGCCGAAGCAGCTAGAAACATTCACTCAGTTTATGGAGAGGAATGTGTGAATGAAAGAACTTGCAGAAGATGGTTTGCAAAATTCAGAGGTGGAGATTTCACACTTGAAGATGAAGATCGAACCGGTCGTCCAGTTGAGTTTGAAGAAAAGCTTCTTGAAGCAGCCCTTGAAGAAAATCCTGCTTTATCAGTTGAGGAATTGGCAGTGGTTCTCAGTTCAAACCATACAACTGTTTATCGTCATCTTCAACAACTTGGAAAAGTTCCTAAACTTGGAAAATGGGTGCCTCATGAATTGTCTGAAAACAACCTCAAATCTCGAGTTGACATCTGCTCTTCTCTCCATTCTCGCCAACTTGTTTCACCTTTTTTGGATAGACTTGTGACTGGCGAGGAAAAATGGATCTTTTATCGAAATGTTAAGCGTCATAGACAGTGGCTTGGTAAAGGGGAAGGACTCCAGCCACTGCTAGAAGGGAACTTCATGGGCAAAAGGTTCTTTCAATCTGGTGGGATTGCCAAGGAATAATCCACTTTGAATTCTTACCACCTAATGCAACAATTAATGCTCAAATATACTGTCAGCAATTAGAGCATTTGAACCAAGCTTTGAGGAAAAAAAGACCTGCTCTAATGAATCGAAATCGGGGGATGTTTCATCAGGACAATGCACGACCACACACAGCAAGAATCACGTCACAAAAAAAGGAAGAACTTGGTTGGGAGAAAATTCCTCATCCACCTTATTCATCCGACCTTGCTCCTTCAGACTACCATTTGTTTCATAGCTTACAGAATCATTTGGAAGAAACAGCTTTTGTAACACAGGAAGAGGTTAAAACTGACATTTGTGAGTTCTTCGAATCAAAGCCAAAAGAATTTTACAGTAATGGAATTAGTAAGCTTGTTAATAGATGGAAGGAAGTCATAGATAATCAGGGAAAATACATTGTTGATTGAATCTGTAATTAAATGTAACATTTGGTCACTTGTTTTCTTTATTCAAAATTCGAACAGAACTTATGGGATGACCTGATAAATAATGATGACTCCTCATCCCAGAAATTCATAAAAAAATGAAATTTTAATGCTGATATAAAAAGATATCTTTATCAAAGAAGGTAATATCTTGCCTTTGAAGAATTACAACTTGTCTCATCTTTGAGATCTTACTAATTGGTATTAGGTGAAATAATTAATATCCACAATTACCTGTAAAAGTTACTAAAAAAAAACGCCTATTACAATTCTATAGTTGAATTTTCTTCATATGCTTCTACCAGAAATCACCATACTACTAAAGGTAGAAGGCAGAGATGAATTCCTTACATTTCTCTAAAGTCAGACATTAAAGAGATTTCTTAAATTTATTTTTGTAAATATTTTATTTTAAAAATATATTTAACTGGAAATGGATGCTAATTTTTCTTTCAAAAATGTAATGAGTTTTAAATTTAAATTCGTTAATAAATATTTGCATGTCTCAACTTGTATTATTTTGTACTAATCTTTTCATCCTGGATCTGGTAGTGACGCACCAATTCAGCAGGAACGAACAATAACTGATATCACAGTGACAAAATTTCACAATAATCAATAGATATCCAATATCAGCTAATCAATGGACACCTGATGTTGACCAGAGGGTACTTGGCCAAAACATGTTTATAATAACATCAATATCAACCAAGATGAGAACAACAGTTTGAAATAATGCAAGAATATTGACACTTACTCATCTCAGACTAAATTTTGAAAAGCAGTATGAACTTGCCATATGTCAAAAACCATCTGACATTGAATATCAAAGGCTCCCAAAACACACCACTGATGTCCTTTGGGATGGTGGGGCATAGTGGATCTAGGAGGTGGTTATACCTGTGTTACTCTCATCTAGTGGGCATGAGTTCAATCCTTGGATCTGGTAGTGATGCACCAGTTTAGTAGGAATGAACAATAACTGATATCACAGGGATAAAGTATTACAAGGATCAATGCTATACCAACCAACTTATCCCATGAGGTCAAAATGTCTCTATAATAACATATATATATATATATATATATATATATATATATATGTGTTATTATAAATTTCAAATTATATTTTAAATATATATTTCAAACTATTATCATCTTGGTTGATATATATATATATATATATATATATATATATATATATATATACCAACCAAGATGATAATAGTTTGAAATAATACAAGAATACACTTACTCTTCTCTGAAATGAAATAAATTTAATTTCTTATTTGAACAATCTTGTTTGATTTAAATGCCTTCAAAAATTTTCAGTGCTTTTTTTTTTGGAGACTAAAAAGTTTGATAACCAAATATTAGTGGTGAAACATTTCATTAGTATTCCCAAACATGAATCCACAAAATTCCCACTTTCTAAAATGCATTTTATAAAAAAAATATCATCATCATTCTGCTTGTTCCTTCATTAGCAGGTACATTATGTCCGGCCTAAACAACAGGCCATTCCTGTTTAGGGATAGACAAAAGATATATCAAAGGCACTGTTTTAGTTTGTTTTCGGGAAAGGCAGGGAAAAAAAATGAATGAATGAAAGATAGAGGAAGCGATAACACTCTCATGTATATAACATCTGCTTTTGTGAAATGGGGCTCATAGCCACATCATGATGAATCATGAAGTTAAGCAATGTTGCACCTGGTCAGTACCTAGATGGGTGACTGCTTGGAGATACCAGGTGCTGTAGGCTTGGATGTGCAGGTGGTGTAATGGATAATGGCTCGAAATTGTTAATCGGAGAGCTGAGTTCCAATTCCCATTGGATTCGTTATATTCACTTATGTGCAAATAGCCTTAGCAAAGGTATGAATTCACCTCTTTTCCCTTCACCTATGGGTTAATTAGTAAAAATTGTATCACTAAATCATTATTATCCCATCTCTGCTAAAAAATCTTATCTAAAATATTTTTTGCCAAAGGTGTTGATAGGCTATAAAAAAAACAATCAATTAATCTATGAAATGGAAAACCATGTCAATTTTCAATCTCTTCATTTGTACCCTCTTACTTCTTTAAATAATGACCTACATTCATACTTATGATCGTTATTGTAATATATTGTTAAAGTTGTTAAGCTCAAATATTTAATGAAGCAATAGGGGAATTTCATCAGTATTTTATAGCTTTGAAACTTGCTAGGAGCTTATTCATTCTATTAACTTAAGAATAAAGATTCACCAGAAAATTAAAATGGGAAAATCATGAGATTTGCTAGTTATTATTATTATTATTATTATTATTATTCTTTTAGGTCTTTGATGCAGGTAATATCTTCAAGATTCTGAAGATTGTTTCTGAAAATGACACTGACGACGATGAAGAAGAAAAGAGTGAAGAAAGAATTGACAGAATGTCTGCTGAGGCGACCTTTAGCTGGAAAGTAGTCTTGAATTCAGCCAAGCCACTGAAAGTGGCTCAACCTGAGCAGTAAGTACAACAGCACACTTGGAGAATCCTTACTCGTAAACAGGTGAGTCTTTTGGACTTGCATTTTCATCTTTGTTGCATATTTATCACAATGTTTCGACTGGTGGACTCTATAGCTTTCCTCAGGTTTCTCTCATATCTTTAGAGAATTCGATCATGGTTGAATACATAAAAATTAAAAAAGATCTTTAGTCTTGGTTCCTGGAAGTCATGAAGTCAACCTTGGAGCCACTAGAGGATTACATTAATTCAGTAGAAAAGAAAGAGCAACAACACTTAGAAAAGTTGTAACAATTACAAAAATTCTTAAAAAGAAGGCTCGACATGATTAAAGAAAGCATCTGTTGGTTCCAGTTCTGTTAGGAATGATCAGTCAAACCTTGTCATCCTCAAATTTATAGACAAGTCGTACAGATGCATACTGAGATTTATTCCTAACCTATAAAATGGACCACTTCTTGCTCTCATCTGTCATATTTTTGTTCTTTTCTGTCTTGAAGTCAGAATGCTAGAATCACATGACTATATCCCTTTTGCATATGAACACTATTCTTACTTTATGAACATTTGCCATATTACTGTTGCTTTGCCTAGTTTTGTCTTGCATATATATTATTTGCTTATTATCATCTTTGTCCTGTTTTTTGCTTTTCTTTCTTATTGTTTATTGGAAACTTTGTCAATTCTGTTTGTTGGGCATTTTTACCAATTACCCTTAACCCTGGCCAATTACTCTACAGCACCAATAAGGACGATAATAACAACATTCACCCTTCCTTCCTAGTGGATAAAATAAAAGGCTTTGTTCAACATTCTCTAAAAGTTAAAGAATATAACAGAGGAAGGCTCAAGAATGCACTGGTTGAAATGTGATAAAATCAACCAAGATAGAATGTAAGTCCAAAAGAAGTTTTGTGTAATAATGTCTTGTTTAAAATAATCAGTCAGAATGCAATTCTGAAACATAAAAAATGCTGAAGTTTTCAGCCCAACAATGGTGTTCAATACTAGATTTTGGCTTCCTCTGTCTTGTTTAATATTTGCCAGTGCCAACACCAAAAAGACATATTTTTATTTAAATTTCTATGCATGTAACTATCCACAAGTATGAGTCAAAATGTCATGACAAGTATTTTCAAAAGGACTTAGTATTTAAATTTTCTCCACAAATTTTGGAATTTCAAACATTTTGAAATAGGACCCCAGTTACACTAGTAGTAGGCCTGTAGTATATAACACCATGGCCCCAACCCACTTCTCAAAATCTGTCCAAATAGTTAAACACCAATTTTTTTTTAATAATCTCTTGCTTCAGCTAAAACAAAAATGTTTTAATTGTTGAAAAACAGGTCAGAAATGAAACTACTGCAAGTTGAAAAGCAAAAGAAATACATAAATTAACTTGCTGAAAAGTAATACTACCAGCTAAAAAACTGGAAAGTTCAAATAATAGAAAATTCTTGACAGTACAAATGAATAACACTACCTTGAGATTTCAATTGGACAATTATTGATGAACAAACCTAGAACAGAATTGGCAAGCCTAACTCGAGAAAAACCGACAAAGTTGCAAGAGGAATATCGGTCAAGAAATTAATTTTTCTTGGGAAAATCATGTGTAACATTGCTTTTGCAGATAGAACTAAAAAAGCAGATGTTTACATATTAGAAAATTCCAACTTGAATTTACTACGCATCAATTGGCTAGAATTATTTGAACTATGGAATTGACCAATTAATTCACTCTGGAAAAATTGATTGTTCATCAGAGAAAAAGGTTAAAGCTAAAGAAACACTGAGTAAACTAAAAAACAAATTCATTAATATTTTGGGAAGATGTACACAGTCAAAGGCATTTTTTAAATTAAAAGAAAATGTAATACCAGTGTTTAAGTCTAAAGGAAATATACCCTTTGCTGTGTTGGAGTCTATTAACATCAAACAGATTAGGTTAGAAAACTGTTATTGACAAAATAGATTATTCAGAATTGGCCATGCCAGTGGTTTACATTAGAAAGAAAAATAAGATTCGTTTATGTGCAGATTTTTCAACTGGACTGAATGACTGCCTCTTACCACATGTATATCCCCTACTAACTCCAGAGGATATATTTGCCAAATTAAATGGTGGTAAATATTTTTCAAAAATTGACCTGTCTGAGGCATATCTTCAAATTGAAGTGGATGAAAAATACAAGAAGTTTTTGACTGTTAATGCACAAAAAGGACTATACAAGTTTAAAAGATTACCCTTTGGTGTAAAAGTAGCCCCAGGTATTTTCCAGCAAATAATGGATATGATGTTGACTGGACTAGACATTGTCGTCACTTATAGAAATGATATACTTATTAAGAGTGCTGCAAAAATGCAGCATGTAAAACTGATTCAGGAAGTATTTCACAGACTACATGATTACAATTTCAAAATCAGTGGACAGAAATGTCAATTCTTTATGGATTAAATATTTAGGTTAGATAATCAGCGAAAAAGAAAGAAGATCAGATCCTGCTAGAGCAAGTGCCATTAAAGACATGCTGCCCCTGACAAATTTGGTGACTCATCAATCATTTCTTGGATTAGCAAATTATTATAATAATTATGTGCCAGATATGTACAAATTGCAACCACCTCTGAATAAATTACTTAAGAAGTGTATGAAATGGAATTGGTCGGCGGAATGTCAAAAAGCTTTTGAAGGAATTAAAAAAAACATTAACTTCAGAGTTATCACTGATACATTACGACCCACACTGACAGACAATAGTAGCATCAGATGCAAGCAAATACAGCAGGAGCAGTAATAGGCCATAAATTCAAAGACGGTACAGTGAAAGCAGTTAATCACACCACAAGAAGTTTGACAAATACAGAAAAATGCAACAGTCAAATTGAAAAGGAAGCACTTGCTATAATTTTTGCTGTAAAGAAATTTCACAGGATGATATTAGGAAGAAAATTCATACAGCAAATCGTCCATTAAGAAAGGGATTCTCACATATACTGCAAACAGACTACAGTGTTGGGCTATGATTTCAAGATGGAATTTCTATCATCAAAGAAATTGATACACAGATGGATTATCCAAATTGATATCGAAATGTATAAAAGATTTTGAAGATACTGTGATTGCTTTGTTGGGATCCGAAAGTAAAATTAAAAGCCTGGTGTGTAACACTATTAAAGAATTGCTGGTCACGATTGACAGTATCAAAATTCATTCTAAAAAGGATACGTTTATTCAAAAAACTATGAATGACGTTAAGTCAAAATGGTGTAAAACTAAAACTAAATCTAGGAACAATAATACAGCATTTTCTATTTGTGATGGAGTACTTTTGTATACGGAAAGAGTAGTAATACTGTCTTCACTACAAAAAAGGATTTTGAAACAATTCCACATAGGACATCTGGGAATAGAAAGGATGAAGTGATAGACAAGCTATGTGTATAGGTCAAAGTTGAACAAAGATATCCAAAATACAGTTAGAAAATGTAATGGTTGTAATTCAGCAGTAAAATCACCACTTATAAATTATCAGGCATGGCTGAACACTGATAAACCATGGGCAAGGCTGAATATGGACTTTGCTGGACCACTAAACAGTTTATACTATTTAATTGTGGTTGACAGATATTAAATTGTAAACAACCTACTACCGCAATAACAATTACATTCTTATGTAAACTTTATGCAAGGTTTGGAGTACCTGATAGTGTGGTATCTGATAATGGAACTCAATTTACTTCTAGTGAGTTTTAAAATTTCTGCAAAAACTATGTGGTTGAACATTTAACAATGCCGATTTATCATCCAAGGTTGAATGGTCAAGTGAAATAGTTTGTTGACACCATCAAAAGGGCTTGAAGAAAAGCTGAAGGCTTGGAAACTGAAGAGACAGTACTACAGGAATTTTTGAGTGTGTATCGAATGACATTAAATGCAAATGTCACTGCAAAACTCATTTTTGCTAGGAAAGTTAGATCCATTTTTGACAGATTACTGCCAGGGAATAAGGAGAAAATTCAACAATATCAAACTTTCAGATGATTTAAGATCAGTAATAAAGTTTTCTTTAAAAGCTTTAAGGCGGGAAGGATTATTACTCACTTGTTAGTATGATGTACATTCTTGAAGTTGAATGATTTTGTTGTAAGAGACATATAAATCAATTGAGGTCTATATACGCACAGAATAAGCAACCAGTACAATTTAATTTACCAATGGACATTACGATACATTTGAAGTACCTATTCCTAAAACTGAAATTACAATACAACGCCAGGGTAAGCAAAAACATGATCTGACTGAAACACTGGAAGTAGACTCATGTCGGAAAAAGTATCAACTAAAAAAAGAGCATATCTTAAAAGGCGGGGTGTTGTGGAGATGAACATACCTTTCCAGAATAGAACTTGGACTCCTCTAAATACATATATACTAATGCCAAGAATCAGAGAGAAGAGATAGAGAGATATAACTTATCTGCTTACTACAGATTTCAGCAAGATTACATTGACTCCAATCAACATTATATTTCTTGGCTATGTTATTTTCGTTCAAGGGAATGAAGACATAACACTATGTTTTATCAACAGTAACAAGCCATCCTAAAAAAATTATCACCAGATCACCTGAAAATGTTGCAAAATCAATTTGGAGGGGTCAGCTTGACATTGTTTATGGTCAGCATTTAAAATCTATGACTTGGTATGCCAAGGAATATCTGAATATAGATCCATATCAATCTAGCTCGATATCAAAAGAACTCTGTATTGATTTTTTTCACAACAAATTGAAATTATATTGATAGAACTATGTTTCATCAGCAGTGACAAGTCCTTCAAAACATTTACAACCAAATTGCTGAAAATGTTGCAAAATCAACTTCAAGATGTTCACTGGATGTTGTTTCTGGTCAACATTTTGACACCCACTCTGCTAACAGCTTCTCCATACCCAACTGACCATTTAAAAATGTCTGTTTTTTTAAACCCCTTTTTAAAGTTTGGAAATAGGAAATAGATAGAGCAAGGTCTGGTGCATTGGGTGGCCTGTGCACTCAAAACCCAAATTCTTCAAAAAAATGTCCTGTCAGCTTTATAAGCAGTTTCATTGTCCCTCAAAAGAGAATACAGTTCTGCATCTTCTCTTGTTTTTCTTTCGGCACCTTCTTTAATCAGCAGAGCAAGTAAATATTTTCCATTAACTGTTGAGCACTTCTGAAAATATTCATCAAAATACTTTCCTTATCCCTAAACTACCATGGCCATGATCCTTCCTGCTGACTTTTGGGTCTTGAATTTGTTTGGTTGTCAAGCACCCAATTGCCACTACTACATAGGTTCTTTGGTCTCCGGACTGTAAGAAAATATAAATGCTTCATTAACAGTGAAAAGTTGTTCTTCCATATTATCACCATTATCACTGAAAATAATGCAAAATCAACTTTTGGTAGTTCACTTGATATTGTTTCTGGCCTGTATTTAGGGTTGAAGCAGCAGAAATGTTACTTGGTTTAGTTGAAAATGTTATTCTACTGAATATTTAAATACAATTTTGGATCAATTAAGCTAAATATCAAAATCACTTTATTGATTTTTTTTTCTTTTTTCATTACAGTGAATAGATATGAACTTTCTGTTGTCATAGAAAAGTAATTTTCAAGTCTTTAATTTGTGTATCATTAAACAAAGTGTTTCTCTTTAACTTCTCTAGCATCTACCTGATTGACCACTCATGGACCTACTGGCCTAAAGATGCTCGTGCCCACCTTCAACAGATTCCTGGTCTTCTGGAACGAATGTCCAGTTTGATGGACATCAATGCAGATGACCTAACCAAGGAGGGTCTCACTGAGCAAGTCCTCAATAAGATGTGGTTGTAAGTAAGATATTTTTGAAATCTTGGACCTTCGTGTCTGAAAAAAAAATCTTGTCAAAAGGACTGTTTTTCCCTTGACACTGCTATTATTTTAACTACCTTCACTCTTCGGAAATGTTTATTGTTATAAAAAGCAATGATTGGAACTGTAATAAAACCTAAACGTATGCTGAAAGTGAATTTATACATTTTCTTTGGTTTTGAGAATTTACAACAAAAATATTAAACACTATTTATTGGATTGTTTATTTACAAAAATAATTTTATATTTACAACAGTTTAAAAATACAAACCAACTAATACAATGCAATGTTTATCATTTACCAATTTATAAAGAAATAAATATGAAAACGAATTTTTATTCATAAATTTATAAACATTTACTAAATTATAAAAATATGTGAACCAACCATAATGAAATTATTATTAATTACCATTTTATAAAGTTTGATTCAATTAGCAATTAGCCGATGTTTTGTCAACTATTCCAAACAATCTAATAAATAAATAGCCTTTAATATTTTTGTTTTAAATTCTCAAGAACAAAGAAAATGTATAAATTTACTTTCATATGTTTAGATTTTATTAAAATTCTAATCATTGCTTTTTAAAACAATGAACGTTGCCAAGAAGTGAACATAGTTAAAATAATGGTGGTGTCAAGTAAAAAAAACAAAACATCCTTTTGACACTCTGCTTTGTGAAAGTTATTTTTCTTATATGGCAAAAGTACACAAGTTTGCTTAAAAAAAATAACTTCATATGCTTTTGAAGTGCCATTATTTTATGACTAGAAGTTAAATAGCTGCAAAAGAATTTTTAATAAATGCTGTAGAAGTAATGTACTTTTTTCCCTTGTTGCTGTTGGAAAGAAAATTTAATAAATTGAAAGGATAAAAAATGCTATAAATTGTTTTGTTTTTTCTTCAGTTTAACACTTTACCAGAACTGAAGAAAGAATGCATTTACTTTTGATTCTAATCCCCTTTGAGACATTGAAAAATTTTGTTTCTACATATTTAAAGAATGGGATTTTTTACAGGAATTTCTCCTGCACACTCAGAATGTTTAATGTATGTCACTACAGCAGTTATCTTGAAGAGTCAACCAGAATCAGAAAGGCAGTTTTCAAGAGAATAAAAATAAAAAAAAAACTAACATTAGTTTTGAAACATGATCTTATTTAAAAAGTGCAGCTTTTGTCACCTGAGGCACAAGATCATTCATCAGGAAATTTCATTAGAAGATTTAATCATATTCTGGTTACTTATCTCTTTTATCATATTCTGGTTACTTATCTCTTATCTTTAAAAGATTTTTTTTTTCCTGGAACTCTTTATTTAATGAATGTATATTCTTTGAACTTCCCAGTTAGCTACATGGCATAATGTCTTCTTCCATTGCAATTCCTCCTCCACTAACAAACTCTGGTAACAAATCCTCATCATAACAACTGTTTCAGATGGAATAAAGTTTTTAATCTGTTGTTTTTTTTTTTTTTCATCTTATTTTTACTCTGGAATCTGATGATACAAATGAGAATTACTGCTTTCAACAAAATTCAAATATGAAATTGGTGGAGTTGGACAATAGGCACTGTAATAAAAAATAATCATTTTTTTTTTCAAAATCCTTTTCAAATTACTATAAATTAAACACTTCAGATCACAAATATAAAAAAAAAAAATTATTAAATTTTTATAAAAGTTAATTGCGGGGATGGGGTCCAGTTTTCTATATAAATAAATTGTAAATTGATTGTCCTAGAGAAGCCAAAACAAAGTATGCTCATACCAAGTGATTTCTTACATATCAAGATGTTAACATTCCACACCACTTCAAATAGAAGGTTAACAAGGATCCCCTCCCCACCATAGTAGAAAGAGCGATAACAGCTACTGGACTTGAGAAACCTGTTTTCCTAAAAAAGAATGTTTTAAGAGAAAGATTTTATAAATTTCACTCAAAATTGTACTAGTTGATTGGTCAATGAATACCAAATTATTTCCACATAGGGAAACAGCTAATATTACCATTACCATTTACTTCGTTAAAACAAATTTGCATTCTTTCCATATCTTAAAAGAAAAAGAAATAATGTATTTTCTGGCATATAAGATGCACATTTTTAAAAAAAATTAATCCATATGCAAATATTATCATGTATCTAACATACTGGTATCAAATCTTGAAACATCCAGCCACAGGATTGGTGAGCAACATCGCACTAGACCATGTCTCTTATAGGCTGATAAATAGAAATAATTCACCCTTTATTTCCAAAATGTTTCAATGAACATTGCAATTTCATGACACTGAAACTTGCAATCTTATTTATTAAATTACTTCCAGTTTGTTTTTGACATTGAATAAGCTTGATTTGAAATGTCAGGGAATAGTGGAGGAAAAATCATGTTGCATCATTCTTCCAAATGGAGAAGATCTTTCTGACTTGAAAGTCATCATTTAAAAACCTTTGCTTAATGTTGATCACTTGTGCTATAAAAATTTATAGCTATTTCAGCCACAAGATAGGCACTAATTTCTCTGTTCTTTTGCTATCTTCTTTTGGCCACTTTTGATTAGTGTATAGCTACTATATAAAAAACATTTTGTTTCGATAAACAGTTACCGTTTTTGACGGCATATAAAATTGTATGTTTTAGGGGAAAATGGCTAAAAAATGCCCAGTGTTATGTGCAAAATTGAGGTCTCTATTAAGCTAATTTTATCCCCATCACTTATGGCCATAGGCTATAATTTTACCTTAGATGGTCACTTATAACGATCTTGATTCCATAATAATGTTATTTACACAAAGTACTTTATTCTTGCCAGTACTATTGTATAGGAATTATTGTAACAAAGTACTGGTGAGGTTTTTAAGTATCAATTGATCTACATTATCTAAATATGCACCAAGACACTTCTATCACTAACCAATTGGGAACTACAGAAAAAAGGGACATAACTGAAAGTAAATACCAGTAATGGTAAAACACTAACCTGGGAAAACATAACATTAAAGCCACAGAGAAATATGTCCATATGAAACAACCAAAGAAGAATAACTAGTGAAGTGTTTACATGTGATGAGTGCATTCAGCAAGACTGCTTGGTATTGGTAGATATTATATTTATGGTGCTGCTTGGCTTTACAAAATTTTGCCCTCAATAATATGGCTGCGGATGGTAAGTGATTAGGCTCCACTATTCATTGCAAACTACAATTGATAGACTATGCTAAAGAGAATGGCAGCAGCAGCAAAGGTTTTTATTTCATCCCCTAAAAAAAATGCTACAAGACTGAAAATTGCAAGAAGATCAATTAAGAGATCACCTGACCGTCATTGCCCATCCAGACACTGGCTTGAACTTGAGGATAATATTACAAAAATGTGGGTGGTAGACCAGAGGAATTTAGGAAAAAGTGTTACTACTAAAATGATAATTATTGAGGCCAGGAGATTAGTAGAAGTGACATTAGTACCTGAATCATATAAGATATGACCTCTGCCATGATATATACAGGCATGCATACACAATGGTCAGCAAGCTAGTTGCATAGACCATTACTACCAAAGTAAGCACAATCCTGACTGGGTGCTCCAAACTTGTGGCCTTGTGCGAAACTAAGCTAAATCTAGTAAATACTTATTGATGGCAAATGAGAAACCCCACACTTTTTCCCCCTCAAAAAATATCTTCCAGGACATTTATGCAAACTTGAAATATATTTGGTAGGTTAACATTTACTTAGATTTACCTACTAGTACTTGTATCTAGCTTTTTTTATCATTTCACTCCAAAGAAGGAAATAAAGTCACTAAGATACAAGGAGTTAATGAGAGGAAATATGAAATAAAAAAAGAAGAGAGAATAATAAAAGAATGGGAATTTAAAAGACAGTAGATAATGATTGTCATTGCATTTAAATTATTGAAGATTACAGTTGACTGGGAAACAAGAAGCCAGAAGAGAATTCCATAAGCAAGACATGCAAGAAGATAAACTGTTAGCATAAAAGCTATGGTTACATCTAGCAATTTCAACTGTAAAATGATAAGACCTTGCCAGCAATCTAGTACTGCACATAAATTCATAAAGTCTAGGTACCAGAGATGAAACTTCATCAGAACAATTACCCTGATAGTATTTATACAAAAGACACAGGGAATCTATGTTATGATGGTGGGAAAGGAACAGAAGCCAAAATGCCAGGTAAGGACCAATAACATTGCAGATTCTCATCAAGAATCTTTAAATATATAGCAGGAGTACAACACCAGATATGGCAGTAATATTTAAAGCATGGAGACTTATAAATATGTAAGATAGATTCTGGGAAAAAAATTGTCTAGCTTAACTTCATAATACTGTAATATTAAATATAATTATCAGGAGGTGCCATGAAATATGATGTGTGTGTGTGTGTGTGTATATATATATATATATATATATATATATATATATATATATATATATATATATATATAATATACACACAGACATACAAACTTGTATATTTACTTTTGTAGGTACAACCAAGTCTACAGTTTTGGTCACTTACAGATGGTGAGTTTTTATATCCATTCTCTCTGCTCACTCTCTGAGACATTTTTTCATTATTAAACATTTTTCATAATAAAATCTTTTTCCTTTCTCCTTCTCAGAGTTTTTATAAAATAAAGAATTTTCAGTAATTTTTAAGGCCAAAATTTTCAATTTTATCTTATTTTTTCTATTTAGATCACAATATTTTATATCTGATACATTCTTTAGATATTTAAATTTATATCAAGTTGAATGATCTGTGACAATGTAATGTTTAACAACACAAATAGTGAAATCCACATACTAAGTTCAATTTCTGACCGAATCTATTTTGTTCATTTAGCCCCAATGCCCTTGGAAAGGCATGAATCATTTTTCTTCACGCTATGAGTTAAATAGTAGTGCAGACTAGGCTCTTTAGCTCTAGTAGGGTAATCAGTCTAGAAGGAGGACAACTGAATTCAAAACCAGCCAGACTAGACATAGACTCCATCTTGGTCTAGACACCCTCACTGCAGCTATGACCCAAATGAGTTGTAAGACTTGTGGTCATGATATCAAGTTGAAACAAAATAGGCTGCAAATATATTCAAACTTTTATCTCATTTTGAACACATGTTTAATTGTTTATACACTATCACTTATGGCCATACCATGTTGAAACACCAGTTCTTGCATGACCACCGAAATTAAGTAACGTTGAGCCCAGTCAGTACCTAGGTGAGTGACCGTTTGGGAATACTATGTGCTGTAAACTTGTATGTGCAGGTGGTTTAATGGATAATTGCTTGGAATTGGAAATCAGGGAGCTGAGTTCCAATTCTGGTTGGGTTTGTTACATTCACTTTCATGCAAATACTCTTGGAAAAGGCATGAATCTACTACTTCTCACCCTTCCAGTTATGGGTTATATCAGTAAATCATTATCTCAAAAAAAAAAAAATTCTTACAATCTAAAAATATTTTGGAGTTTTCAATAAGCTGCAAATAAACCATAATAAAGAAATCAATATATTGGTCAAAGAATCAGTCAAAAAGTTAAGTGGAATCCACTACACATGATGCCTTTTTCTCCTTTTACTGTTTAATGTAATTCAAATAATTTAACAAAAATGTTCAGTTCTATTAGAGATGAGACTTTCCAGAAAAAGGTCAGAGGACATGACAGCTGAAATGATGTGATAACAACAATAAAGATTAGGACATCAGACTAAATAATGTAAATAATGAAACATTCCAATTCACTCTCTTCCAATCACTCAGTACATTGTCTTCTTGTTCTTTATGCTTACATGGTTTTTCTTTTTAATAATTTACAGTTATAAGATTATTAATTTTTTTCTTTCTTCCCTTCCTCCTTCAGGGATCAGATGATGCTATGCCTGTTTGGTATATAATGGATGAATTTGGCTCTAAAATCCAACATTCTGATGACCCCTCATTCAAAATCGCTCCATTTTACCATGTAACTGAGCAGTTGTGCTATACTGTTCTTTGGCCACTAAAAGATTTGGATGTCGGAGGTAAATCCCTTCTCAAAATCAATTGTCAGTAGGAAAGCAAATTTTCTTAATTCATTTTTTTTTTTTTTTTTTTTTTTTTTTCAAATTTTGTTGCTTTTTACACATTGCTGTTATGTTCTTTATCCTTCTTGAAAATTATGTTGCATCTCGTGGTCTTTGGAATATGATGAATATTTTTTTTTCCTTTCTACAACTAGAACACTAATCTAAGAGAATCACAAGAAAAAATATTTTAATGTTAGAACACACAACTCTCTGCTAACTTATACATTACCAAGTCTACATAACCAGAGTCAGTTTTTCAAACAGCCTTGTGTTGGCCCCTGACCCTTTAAGGTTCAATTTTGTAATTCACTTGGATTGTAGGGTTTTTGATCAGTAACTGAAGTAAAGAAGAAAGTTAAAAACTAGTTTTAAAGACTATCAGATGCAACATAGACCCCTGGAGAAGGCCAGAGAATTTATTTTAATTTGAAGCATGTTAAAAATAAGAAAATAAAGTTAATTTAAAACTCATGAATTAATTAAAATATTTTGTTAACACAACTCCTAGAAAAAAATGTTAGTTTTAATTCCCCAAGGATTTCATTATAGTTGATTCACATATTTTTATAATTTAATAAATATTTATAAATTTATGAATGAAAAATTGTTTTCACATTTATTTATTTATAAATTGGTAAATGATAGATATTACATTGCATTATTAGTTGTATTAGTTTTTTAGAACGTTATAAATATAAGATTATTCCTGTTAATAAGCAATCTAATAAATGAATAGTGTTTAATATTTTTGTTGTAAAATTTTTGTTCTCAAGAACAAAGAAAATGTATAAATTCACTTTCATATGTTTAGGTTTTATTAAAATTCTAATCATTGCTTTTTAAAACAATAAACATTGTTGAGGAGTGAACATAATTAAAATAATAGCAGTGTCAAGGGAAAAAACACCCTTTTGACACACCATTATTTTTGCAAGGATGAAAGTTAAACATTGCCGAATTTTCTTCCTCTTAACTTTGTGCATGTGTGTATAGTATATATATATATTATTTACATTTGGACAATTTTGTTATTGAAATGTTTTGGCTGTTGTACACTTTGACTTTCTTCAGTTGATCCAGGCAGCCTTCAGATAATTTTGAATTGAACCCTTTATTTTAATCCATGAGTGCAGATTGTCATTCTCCTGTCCATGTCTGGGGATATCTCAATTTTTTTCTTTTTAGTACTACTTAGTTATATCTATTTAGGTTTCCATTGATTGATTGATTTTGTTTTTTATGGCTTATCAACCTTTTGTACCGTGTTTAAAGCCAGAAAATATTTTTAGAGTGTAAGAAATTTTGGAGATAATAATGATTTACTGATACAACTTCTACTAATTAACCCATACTTGTGGGGAGAAAAGGTGGATTCATACCTTTACTAAAGGTATTTGTGCATAAGTGAATATAACAAATCCTAGTGGAGTTTTAACTCGGCTCTCTAATTCCACGTCATTATCCATTGCACCAGCTGGTATTCCTAACTGGTCACCTCTCTAAGTACTGAACAGGCTTGACATTGCTTAACTTTGGTGATCATACGAAAACCAGTGTTTCAACATGATAAGGCCGTAAACCTCCGTTTCCACTGAGTCTGATTCTATAATACCTACCCAGAGATTGAATTCAGTTACGATTTAACCTACTAGGTTAATGTTCCATGGGACAATCCTGAGCCTAGAACTTGGAGGATTAAAAGCATTCTTTTTATTACTTGCCACTGCTGTTAAACTTAACCTCCTTTGCCAGGACTTCTTTTACCTTATTGCTGCTAAAGCCCTGCTCTCTCCACCATTGATTCACTTTATTTATTAATGTCTCTCATATGGTATTTATTGCTATGCTGTATTTGATAATAACAGCAAAGATGATGACATTAGTCCAGATGTACATGATAATAGTCTCTTCGTCCCAGAAATTCAGACAAAATATATATGCTTCATTCCATCTCAAATCAACCAACAGACACATACAACCCTTTCATAAAATATCTGGGAAAATTTACAGGTGTTCCTTGATTAAATTTCTTGATAAATTCCATAATTAAATCTATGCCTTTAATAGTTTTAAAACCAGAGCATCTTAAAATTTTGTTGCATTTTGCTAAATAAGGCTTTCAGTGAAATTCTGACATTCGTAGCTCCAAGGATATTACATGTACAGATTTGTTATTTGATGACAATAGTTAATATTTACTGTAGATTACAAAAATATAAAAAGCTTAGGTGTGTTTTAGATACTTCTATTTTTTTTTATAATGGCTTGTAACTATATTCATTCCTGTTAAAGGAATGTCAGTATTACTGTTTGAAAATTGCAGGAATGAATATGGTTACTGTACAGAAATAATCTATTTAGTCATAGATGGCAGGAAATTAATTTGGATGCTGTATTTGATATATTTTGTAAATAAGAAGCTCTAAAATTGGACAGTCTTTTTGTATTTTGGTATTTCAATCATTTTTCCAGCATCTTTTGCAATAGATCAGATATATGAGTTCCACTTGGGGTCTGAGGAGAGCTTGAGTCCCAGTAGACATTCAAGGCAAAGAGCCTTGTGAGAACATCCATCCATCATGAGAGGTGAAAGCTTAGGGTCTGCTCGATGGTGGTGGAACGTTACTAGTTTGGTTTTGGCCATATTGAATTTTACAAGTCAGTCCTTCCCACCTTAAGCCATCTGGGCTAGGTCAGAGGCAAAATGAGCTGCTAAGTTCTGGTCTTACCAATCTTTGTAGGTACGCCTATAAACTGCTGTATCATCTGCATAGATACTTAACTAAGGATCAGAGTATGCTCTTAGGCAGATCATTAATATAGATTAGAAAGAGGGTAGGAGTGAAGAGAGAACCACGAGGAATATCAGCCTTGATCTTATGGGCTTTTAATGACTGGCTATTATAAACAACCTTTAGGCATCTGCTGGTTGAAGTAGTGTGGAATGTTAACTTCTTGATTATGTCATTATTTTCTCTTCAAGTTAAATGTGGTATCCATTTTAGTTGTAGCTGTTGTTGAAAGTCCTCTAGTGATGTGGTTTCTATTATCTGGTACAGCTCTTTGTGATTCTATAGCACCAGTCCATGAAGTTCAAGGAAGGATGGTCTTCACCAATACACACAGGCATCTGTTGGTTGATTTGAGATGGAATAACCTATACATATAATTTTGTAGAATGGATAATGCTTTTCTGTTACCTGATACAGTTCTTTTGACAGTTATGATAAGTACACCAGCTGTTTATGCAATGTTATATCACAGGATTTATTAGTTAAATACATTTATTAGAATTTTTAATTCTAATGATTACGTATATAGAGAATAATAGGAAATTAATGAAACAACAATCCTGGTTGTATTTATCATAGAGCACATTTGTATCCAACTGATGTAATGGAATAACCAGTCACCCCCATGAATGATTACACTATAGATAGCAAGTACCTATAAAGTCAACTGTCTACAAGAGACTCAGAGGAGGAAGTGAGAGCGAGATGATGCAAGTATGTCCGACCTTCCAATTAGTGGTACTCACTACTAGATTGACCTGTGTGTATAACTGTACCGTATTTCATATTGTACTCGTTGTGTACAATAAACCTTTCTTCTAGTATCCACCTGGTGTTATATGTTTATTCTCTTAGCACGGAATATAACAGTGGAACGAGGATGAGATAAAACGAACTCACACTGAGCATAACACAAACATAGAAAAACAAAATTTTGGTTTATTGCCTCACATTTATTTGATGACAACTGCTACTCATGCAGTTTCTGCATCAACAAAGTAAATAATTGGTGGGAGTGAAAAACAATGGTCTATACTGCACATTTGAAATCTGGTTGTCAAAATAGTCAAGAATTAAGTCGGGTTCCTTACAGAATAGGGATATTATCTTAAGAATATAGGGATATTATCTTAAGAATATATGCACACATACCCACACACACTTGTCTCAAGTTCTTTTATGTGCATCTATTTCAGATGAGGTGACTCGTGACTACATACAAAGGGAATTACCTTCCTTGGAACGGAGATGTTGTCTCATCCCTTGGATACCTGCAGACATGACATCTATTGATTTCTTCCCTACAGAACCCGAGGATGACTACTTTAAGGTTTACCTAAATCCCTTTTTCAACCATCAGAAAGAAAAATCTCTTTATTTTCACTGTCTTCTTTTTGTAACTTTTCTCTTAAATGTTTTAGATGATCTGTTTTTTTTGTTTGTCTGTTGCAAATTCAAAAGTATTGACAGTTTGATCTTAATTTGAAGTAACATTGACTAGTGCCATCCCAGATAAGAGGTTTCAAACCTGCCCTGCAGTAAATAAAACTGTAACATATTGAATATTTATTTCAATTTACTCAAGATTAAATATACAGTTCAGAAAATACACATTTCCAATGCTTAGAGATTGGGGAGTGTCAGTGATGTTTTCTGATGTAATGGAATAACCTGTCAACCTCGCGAGTGACTACACAATAGGTAGTAACTAGCTATAAGTATACATAAGGCAACGGGCTACGTGAGACTTGCTGGAATCAGTTGATTACGACTCTGACTTACTCAAGAACTATTCGACCTTCCAATAGCAGCACTCACTACTGGTTATCGCAATAACCCATTACTTATTTATCCACCATGTTGTTCCAGTGATATTCCTATTAGCATGGAATATAACATTTTCTAACCAGGATCATTTTAGTTTCTGGTCTTTCAACATCAAACTCCTTCCCTAGTTGATCCAATCAATTCTGATCGAATTCCAATCCACCTCCCCATAACTGGACACCACTTCATGCTTTCCACTTTAGTAACTTGATTGGTGGTTCTGAAATTTTATATGTTAATGATGTTACTAGTAACCAGTGACCATTAGACAGTGATCACCAGCACTCTACTTAATTCTATTTAAGATGTCACTTTGATTTGGTACCACTTTTTGCAGAATAATCTGATGAAGGGCCTGGTAAATTGAATTTTGTCTGGGGGAATTATCTAATTTTTATTTTCTGTTGTCAGTAAACAAAAGAATAAAAAGAAAATGGAATAATTTTGATGCAAGAATATTATTTTCATGTCGACGAACTCCCACACTTTATCCACTACCATCTTTCCCCCTTTTACAGCTGCTTCTGTAATTTTGGGAGGATTGCTCTTCTCTCTCGCATCTTTCTCCTGCTCTTCCCTCTCGCATCTTTCTCCTCCTCTTCCCTCTCGCATCTTTCTCCTGCTCTTCCCTCTCGCATCTTTCTCCTGCTCTTCCCTCTCGCATCTTTCTCCTCCTCTTCCCTCTCGCATCTTTCTCTTGCTCTTCCCTCTCGCATCTTTCTCCTCCTCTTCCCTCTCGCATCTTTCTCCTGCTCTTCCCTCTCGCATCTTTCTCCTCCTCTTCCCTCTCGCATCTTTCTCCTGCTCTTCCCTCTCGCATCTTTCTCCTCCTCTTCCCTCTCGCATCTTTCTCCTGCTCTTCCCCCTCGCATCTTTCTCCTGTTCTTCCCTCTCGCATTTTTCTTCCTCTTCCCTCTCATGAACTCCTTATCTTTATCTTCAACCATCTTTATTGTATTTTTGGCTGCTACTGTAATTGCAGTGAAGAAAAAAATCCGAGATCAGAGAGTAGTGTGATTTTAGACAGTCGGTAGTTTCTGTTGCATAAGACATTGGTTCAAATTGTGAAGACCATGGTTCACATTGCAGGCCATTCTGTTGCAGCTTTACAGCCATTATTAACACTAATTTTTTGGATTGCTCTTCTTTTCCTGATACTGGTCATTGCATATAGAAAGTAATATATGCACAAGTTTAAAAAATAAGTGATGTATCAACAGTATATTTACGTGCTAATACCCTTGGGAAAGCTATGGATCTTCTTCTTCTCCCCTCAGCTATGGGTAAATAGCAGGATTGAACTTTATAAAATCTTTCTCTTAAAAATAATTTTTCATGAAAATAGGTTTCTCTAGTCCAATAGCTGTTATCACTCTTTCCCGTACCGATGGGGGTTTCCTTCCTAACCTTTTATCTGAAGTAGTGTGGATTAAGTCATTATTTTCTCTTCAAGTTACATGTGATATCCATTTTAGTTGTAGCTGTTGTTGAAAGTCCTCTAGTGATGTGGTTTCTATTATCTGGTACAGCTCTTTGTGATTCTATAGCACCAGTCCACGAAGTTCAAGGAAGGATGGTCTTCACCAATACACACAGGCTTCACTCAGTCAAAACCATTACTAACAAATTATATCTTATTATTTTCTCTCTTTCAGGAATTTCAAATGGGAGAATGTCTTCCAGATGAAGATGTAGTGCCAATAAGTTTTGGGCCTGACCAAATTGTAAAAGTTTTTATTGATTACAATTCTATCCAAGAACATGTGACTGATCCACGCTTTGCTATTGTTGATAACCCTGAAGATGCTGACGCCTTGTTTGTGAAACAGAGTTGGAAACAATTTGCGTAAGTTTGTATTTGACAAAAGGTTTAAATCAGACAAGATCCCCCCCCTATGGAATTTGCTTTCTTGAAGCTCATGCTTTTAGGAATGGTACCCATACGCCCATTTGTCAGAATTGCCTCTGAAAAATTCCAGAATAAAACCCATCATGCACATTATATATTGAAAACTAACAGGTAGAAAATTGTTACCCACACACACCCAAGAAACAACCCAAAAATGAAACCTGCATATTATACTGTGGAACATAATGTAGATATTTTTCAATAAATATATCTAAACAATTGCTTACATTTATTGTAAATTATTGGCAATTAATTTTCATAAAAAAAACTGATTAACCATTAATAATTTTTAATAAAAATATTGGAGTATATGATATAACAAAGCATATTCTGAAGAAGTAATGGATTTTTATTTATTAATCTGACAGATTTATTTATTAATTTGACAGTTTTATTTATTAATCTGACAGATTTATTTATTAATCTGACAGATTTATTTATTAATTTGACAGATTTATTTATTAATTTGACTGATTTTTTATCACTCTAAATATTATTTAAACACCGGAGGATGCATATTTTTCTTTGGTAATATTTCTCAAATATTCAAGCAGGTAGACAAAAATAAATATACTGTTTAAAATAAATGGAGTATCTACTCATGGATATCCACTAAAAATAATGTTTAAACTGATAAAAGAATATGAATTGTAAACTCTATATATCAGATTAATAAATATATAAACATGCCTTTGTTATGCTTTTTGTCTTTCAAAAGGACTTCTTCAGACTAAATGTTTTTATTGATGGGACCATACATATGTACAGAGAGGAAACAAAATAATTATAACCAAGGCTTGTTGTATCTTGTTACCTCACCCTGTATATATGATTTCATCAAAGGGTCTGAAGAATTCCTCTCAAAGGATGAAATGTGTTACATAGGATTTTTTCCATTTTGTCTTTCAATTACACATTAATAAAAAAAAATCTATATTATAAAAGAAGACCTAATTCTCTGACTGCCATGCTTTGCCTGAATATCACTTTGAATGCAGGCTTATGACCACATGTTGAAACACTAGTTTCTGTATGATGACTGAAGTTAAGCAATATTGAGCCAGGTCAGTACCTTGATGGGTGACCACTTGGGAATACCAGGTGATGTAAGCTTGAATGTGTAAGTGGTGTAATGAATAATGGCTTGAAATTGTTAATCAGAGAACTAAGTTCCAATTCCAGTTGGGTTCATTATATTCACTTACAAGCAAATATCCTTGGGAAAGGTATAAATCCAGCTTTTCTCCCTCCCTCCATCCATCCCTCCCCAGCTATCGGTTAATTAGTATGATTTGTATCACTAAATAATTTTTATTTAAAAAAAAAAAATTCTTACAATCAAAAAATATTTCCTGGCTTTAAATAACCTGCAAAGGGTTAAGCTGTAAAAAACAAATCAGCCAATCAAAAAAACTTTGCATGTGTAAATGCATATACATACGGCTGTGTTGTGCCTGAGTGATTTACATGTGGTTGTACCAATTAATGTGCACAAAAGCACACGCACACACACACATTTTGATTGCGTTTGAAATAAGACATTGGAATAATGCATTCTGCTCCCACTCAGTCTGGACAAACTCTACACTAAACTGAGCAATAAAATCATGAAGTTAAAAACAAGAAAGATAGAAAAGATCTACAGCTTAATTTCTATCAAACTCTTTGCTTACATGTGCATATGGATGTGAAATAAAAAAAATAATAAGCTTTTCTTTCTCTTACAGTAACAGAGCTTTAGTACCTTTTTGATAACTATTTCACTCTGTTTCTAATGATATCAGACTATTGACGACTATCTTATATCAGTGTCAGTTTATTTATATCTCTTTATTGGTACCTAGATCCTGACAGCATAGAAATGACTGCAAAATATATGTCCAGTTTATTACTTATGATGAGGAAGTGAACTAAGGTAAAATTAAAAAAAAAAAAAAAAAAAAAAATTAATGGCCACAAAGTGTTAATTCAAGTAAAAATAAGCCAAGTGGAATGAGAGGAAAAAAATTGTACAAGGAATTTTGTGTCAAAAAAAGAGCTGTCTGCATATGAAGTGAGAGTGTATTTAACTTGTAATATACAAAAGACAAGAAGCATTGTTTCTAATAGAAAGAATATCTGAGTTGATATCACTTTCATTTGCTTCCTCGTATATATTTATTGTACTTTTACATACAATTTTGGCACAAGGGCGAAGGGAAAGTGAGGTGAGGCTGGTTGTCACTGACTATCCTAATCCTACCTAATCTGATTCGCAACCCATTCATTCACTACAATTTACTCATTCACCACAAGCACACATCCCTCTTCACCAAATCCTGCATTTACCAAAATACTGCATTTTCCAAAATACTGCATTTACCAAAATACTGCATTTACCAAAATACTGCATACTCACAGGGAAACCTACTAAAATGCCATCATATAAAATTTTATTTTTATTTACAATTTTTTTTTTTTATTATTTTTTCTCTTTTTCTTTTTTATGAAAATATAAAAATTATGTATCATGAAATGAAATGGGAAGGGTGATCACAATAATGAAAATAAAAAACAAGCAATGAAATAATTTGTAGTGCACTTGTTTTCCTGGAAAACATATCTGTATATTTCACATTTTCTACTTTTGAATTTTAACGGAAATACTGTCAAAGGAAATTTGCTATATTTCCTTTTGTTCATTGCCCTGTATTTTGCTTTGTAAAATCAATTGCATTTCTCATTCTAGCGGCCTTGAAAAGCTGATCAACCAGTTTCCAAATGAATGTGTCATCACATTCAAAGATTTAATTGCCATTGTTGGCCATTGGTCTGACCCCGATCGTGTAGATAAGGAAAACTTTGAACATGGTCCAGCATGGTTACCTGTCACATACAACATCAACACAGAACTGCCAAAATTTATATCCTATTTCCAGCAGAGAGAAAAAAGGTATTATTGACTTTTTTGTAATTATTTTTCCTATCATACCAGTGTACCCTCCATTTCTATTGGTTAAATATCATATCCTATAAACATTGGGAAATTTCAAATGAATTTTGATTGTGTTGGAGGAAGAAGAGAGACACATTATTTTAATTTCTTGATTTTTAGGGTTTTTTTATATTTGCTGTTTTCCTCCTTTGGCACTGCATATCCAAAATTTCAACTTTGCCACTTTACTGGTGGAACTTTTAAAGTTTTAAATTACATGTGTCTCTTAAGTATTTTTGTTTTTATTAATGAATGGGTATGTGTAGGGAAGAGGTTAAAAGATCCATGTTTTCCCCAGGGTGCCTTAAACTCAGATGTTTGAACCAAAATAAAGGTAGGATAATGTATTTATTTAACCTGATATGAGTGAAATTTTAACACTGTCCATCAAGGTTATAAAAAAAAAAAAGACAATGCTTGGATATCATATTTTTCATTTTGATAAAATTTTTGGTTCAATTCTTGACTTTCTAAGTCTCTTATTTTTTTTTTGCTTTGAAAACGAAGAGTGATAGTCGCTCTGAAAAACATATTTATGAGTAATCAATATTTGATTAACAAATAAGAAATCCTGGATAATTTTGTTAGTATTTCAGTGCCTATTCATATCCCTTTCAGAACATTGTAAAATGGAAGTGATATTTTCTTTCTATTTGATTAGACATCTAAGAAAATAAACAGAATCAATCAGAACCAAATTTTAATGAGTGGATAAACTTACAAATGGCAAGTCTCTAAAAACATGATATCATAAGAAGTAAGGTTAAGAGAATATGGAAGACGAAGCAATTTCCCAACCAAACTCCTCTAACAGATCTTTAGTCATTGTGTGGACAAGCATTATTGTGATGGAGGATTATTGCTCCCTTTCTGTTGTCTAAGGATGGAGGTTTTCTGTCCAAAGCTACTTTCAAACAACAAAGTTGTTGGTAGTAGAGATCAGTATTGGTTTTTTAATTATTGTCTAACAGTTCATAATGGATGATTCTTTGACTATCCAACCTCATACTCAATATGATCTTCTTTGGGTGAAGTTCACCTCTCAGTTGCTGAGCAGGTCTGTTTCTTTGATGATCCACTGTCAACAGTACTTAACATTTCTCATAATAAGTAACAAGCCTATCCAAAAAGGGGCACTTGAAGTTGTTGTGTATGCAATGATTCACAACATTGTGTCAATTGTTAGCAAATTTTCTGGAGGCAGGTCATGTGGGATCCATTTTCCAACTATTGAAAACATTTCCAGTCAATTCCCATAGAACTGTTACATGACTTAGCATTAAATTTCTCACCAAGTTCCCTAGCCATAGTGGAAGGATTTGCTGTGGCAGCAGCAGCTTCCAAATGCTCTGTATTGATTTCTTTTGTTCTTTTTGGCTAATCCTCCAGACTAAAATTTCTAATTTTGAAACGAGAAAACCACCTCCAACAAATTCTTTCATTTAATGAATGCATCAACTCCCCATAAGCATGCTGGATGGATTTTGCTGCTACATTTGCATTGGCACCTTTATGAAACTCATAAATTAAAACATTTCTAATGTTTTCTTCAGTTGGGACAAACAAGTTCCAAAATATATTATGAATAATATTCTTATAACCTGAAATAAAAAGATATAAATTACTCCTTGTAGCATTACTAAACAGTATAAAAAGGCAATACTTTAATAAATTTTGTTCAGCAATTTCACATCAAAAGTTGAATAGAACTTTCATTCCAACCTGATAAATTATTTATGCATTTTATGTAAATATGCAAAAGCTAAACTCTTAAAAAAAACATTAACAAGTTTCTATTTATTTATATACATAAACTTTATCATTCAGTTAGTTTTTAAATAAACAGTTCCAAAAATATAAAAATAAAAAGTTTAAAAGAATAAAAAGGCAATCAAACCATATAATAATTATCAATGTGTATTTACTTATATATTTCCTGTGTATTTTTATATTTCCTGTCCCATCTGTAGTAGGAAGGGCAGTAAATCAACTTGAGTGAGTAAATTTATGAATGATTATTTCCCTTAGTCATTTTAATAATCTTTACAAATGAAATATTTATCAGCATTTAGACAAAATTAGTTCTTGGGTAAAATGAACCATTTAATCAGTTCCTTTACTCTTATGTTTCAGAACATATTGCAGTCTTATTTGTTCAAGCCTTTCTTGTGAGGCACTCAGATACCTTTGCCTATTAAGTGATCATCTTGCTTCAACTTGATCTTGAAATAGGCTTTGTCGTCACCATCTTTGTTATACTGTTTCTTCCAACAGATATTTCCATATCACTTATATTAAACACACAACATTTTAAGATGAATAGATATTGAGCAAAAAGCAATTTATATAATACCAAACGTAATCAATGAATTATAGCTACCATTGAACATCTAAAAAAATAAAATATCTAAAGAGATATTAATTAAATGGTTAATTGGCCTGTATTTTAATTGTGAATTCTTTATCTTCACTTTATTGAATCTCAATACATTGTTCCAAGATTTTCATTTCATTGTATCTCACTATTAAAACTTTCTAACAGTTGCTGCCATTTTTGATGACACAGTCATTTAATAAAAGGCTTACTTGTTTGAAAACATTTTTCCATGGAACACAATATATTCTCTTTCTTTACAAAAATAAATTTCCACTTTTTATCCATGAGGACAATATTAAAAAAAACCTTTAAAACAAAAAATATATAACATATGGGCAATGCTGAGTAACCCTGCTGATATATATTTGTTTTGTGGGAGAGTAGAATTACACAAGAAAAGCAACAAATATTTGTAAAAAGCTACATGAAGTTTATTGTGGACTTGAACTAGTATTCTAGGTTGGTTTAGCCATAACATTTTGGGTAGTAAAAGCAACAGATTATGATAATGGTTCAAATAAGTTATCATATAATCAAGACTACCTCATTTGAAAATTTTAGACAATGCTGAAAAATGCAAGAGAGTGAATTAGACAAAATGTAACAATTGAAGCAACAAAATAAGAATATTAGTTCAAGTTAGTGAATTTATATTGTAATGATCTGACTTTTGTATGTTTGGTTGGGTGCTTGTTGCTGTAACACAGCAAAAATGGCACATCTTAGTGCAATTTTTGTCAATGCAATACAATTGAATCACTCTAACTTAGAGAATTAAGCAATTTCCATTCCAATGAAGCCACCAGTTACTGAGTAATTTTCAAGTATAAACAAAAACATGTTTGTCTAATGGAGATAACTCTAGGCTAATACAGTGTAACCCGGATATAAGAGACCCGGATATAAGAAAGTTTTTTCTCTGGTCCCAAATTAGTGCCTGTGTTAATGTATATATAATAGACCAAACCCGGATATAAGAGAAACCTGGATATAAGAGACTGCTTCTCCGGTCCCGACAAATTTCTTATATCCGGGTTACACTGTAATCAATAATTGCAGAATTGTTTGCTGTTTTCTTAAGAAAATAAAAGGAATCAATAAGAAAAAATCTTTACTTGTTGTAATAGAAATAGAAGGCAATACTGCATAAGAAACATTGAGTTGGTTGCATATGATTTGATGATAATAAAACTAGCATAATAATAAAACTTACCTTAGCACAGGGAAAAAAATGTGAAAGACATAAATGTGTACTGTCCAGATGCCAAGTTCATAGAAGTTGTGTTCATGCAAGCCAATAATCTTTACTATCCTTAATATGCTTATAATTCTTACCAAGTAGAATAGTGTTTTGCAACCAAAGATGTGGGCATATGCAAAAAAAATACATTATAAAAGGCACTAAAATACGCATTGGTATTGAGCAGGAAAGAAATGTTTGCAGAATGAACCAGTCATTATATCAGCTGGCAGAGAAAATTGTTGGTCCAATGTGTTCTGGAGAAACCATCATTGTTGATGGAGCAAGAATTAGGGTCCATTATTTGCTGAACTAGGAAAATACTGATCAAAGAACTTGCTGAACTGATTTGATGGTTTACTAAACTTAACGTACATTTATCTGTATTCTTCTTTGTCAGCCATAGTGGTAGATCAGTGCCAATACTTTAATAATAATAAACTTGATGTTCACTATTTACATTATTCGGACTATTATCTTCATCTTTGTCGCATCAGGTGGTTGGAATGTCGAACTGAACCGTTTATTTTGCTCACTGGGGTAGACTGTTCTAGTTCCACATGCCATGTTTAATAGATGTCAGTTGTCAGTTATCACCTGTTAATTCCCCTCTCCAAGTTCTCCACTGCCTTAACCGGGTATTGAACTCACACTCTTTGGGTCCTGTCACTGGATCTAACTAACGCCTTTATCCACTGTGCCATGTGTCCTTGAGGACATCTGTGTATGAATTTCTGGGTATTATAAACCTAATGTCTTCAGCATCATTTTTTACCAGAGCTCATATTGCAATTTTTTAACAAGAGATAACTGACAACTGACATCCATTAAACATGGCACATAGAACTAGAACAGTTTACTCCAGTGAGCGAAATAAAGGGTCCAGTTCAACATTCCAACCACCTGAAGAAGGCCGGAGTATACAACGGCCGAAACGTTGTAATAAGTATGGCGAAAAAGATGATGACAATAGTCCGAATAATGTAAATAGTGTACATAATACCTCATCTCAGAAATATAGACAGAAACTTGATGCTAATTAACATTTGCAAACAATTATAATCATGGTTGTCCTTTTGGTCCAAAGAAGACCTTTGTATTACAATTCATCAGTGGATCCAGATAATTTTTAAAAACAGACCTATGCAGTAGGAATTCATAGTGAGAAAATCATTGCACTGGAGTAATCCCACTCTCTTGGCCTGAGGAGTCTTTATCTGATGGTATGAGGAATATGTACAACTGGAAACTTCCGGGTTGCAGTAGATGACCAGGACTTCTACATGTCATGTCCATGCTCTGATGCACACCGTGGCACTTACTGATACCACCTTCATGGCCATTGGATCCGTAGGAGATCTTGTATGCCCACTCTGCTGGGAATCAGTCTTCACATACAATAAGGATGGCAGATCTGAAATTATTGAGAAATGTTGACAACCCTTACCTGGTTTACCTGCTGGTCAAAACAGTTTAATGGGATGTGACCGCTGTTGCATGCAAACAGCTATTTGGAACCACAGGTTGGACACTAGGTGGCAACCAATGCAGATGAACTACTCTCAAAGTAATATGATTGTTTCTGTGTCAAAGTTGCTATCTCTCCCTGACACACGAAATATTTTTTTATATGGAATGTCAGAGCAAATTGTGTAAAGATTTTTCTCTCGTGCAGTTAATTCAACAAAGTCAAAGACAAGGATGAACACACTTAGAGAAGAGAAGTAACTCAATGACAGTATGAAATTCAACAGGTTTAATGTACAGAGGGGTGTATGCACAATAGGAAAAAAAGGGTTGTAAATATAATTTATATTTGCAGACCCGACTGTTAGGAGAGTGTCCAAGGAACAAGTGAGATTTGTGGGCTTGTGACATCTATATCCCATTAATGTTGGAAAGGACGGCTCCAATAGATGTGTGGTCACTACAGTTGTTACTTGCAAAAAAAGGATTTCAGGATCAAATTTACTATGTGACCCCAAGAAGAGATCCTGACTAGACAGTATTTAGCCAATCAGAGTCCTGGATTAGTAAGGGTTTCAAGTTCAAGGTTGATCTTTGAATGGTAAAAGGGTTAACTCCCTTTACTATCCCTTTCAAATTCTTATAAATGATGATCATCAAATATACCAATTACTACTATTATAATAAAATATATTTAAATGATAAATAATAGAAAATAATATATATAATATTGTAATTGCCAAATATATATAAAACCAATTTTTTAAAATTAATGTTGCTGTTAAAATTGTTTAAATATTAAGCAATAGAAAATGAATAGTAAAAATACACAAAACAAAATAAGTGTGAGGAGATGAAGATGCATCCTCTTCCTTAAAAAAATGATCCATTAAATAATTATTAAAAAAGCTGTTGAGTTCTGAGGGAGAACGCCTTTTCCTCTTAACAGGTAATCACTAGAAAACTTAAGAGTAGCATACAACTTGAGGCATGATCAGGTAAAAATGGGTCAGTCAAATAATATAAAAAAATCATGTATTCCCTTTCACTCAAGTAAAAGTATTCAAAGGGTTATTCAATGCTTTCTGTTTTTATCACTTTTTGTTGTTGCCTTTTAGGAATCTTAATAACACATGGATCTGCAAACCCTGGAACTTGGCTCGGGCTCTAGACACCCACATAACAGATCAGTTATCATATATTATCCGTCTCCGAGAATCTGGGCCCAAGGTAGGTGGCTTTGCGAAGGAACCCAATCTTTTTCATCAGTGTTTTAATAAAGGGACTCATTGGCTAATCAAAATAAGCAATGTAACTTCTTTTGAGCAGACATGAGACTGAATTAACTGAGTTTTTTTATATGCTCATTGCATTTTATTCTGTTTCTACTTAAAAAATTTTGTTATATGGATACTTGCTATAATGTAAAACATATTATGGTGTATACTATACATAACAATTATTTCTGTATAATATGCAATTTTTTTCATAAATTTTTAAGCTTAAAGGTTAATGCTGCAAGAACGAAATATTAACTATTTTTTCTGGCTGTGTTCACTTCCATATCCAGGATGGTATAGCCTAAAGTAAGTTAGACAATTTTTAACCTTCATGCCTGCTAAAAAAAATGGTGTGTCAAAAAGATGTTTTTTACTGTGACACGCCTATTATTAAAAACTACCTAAACATATGATGAAAGCGAATTTATACATTTTCTTTGTTCTTGAGGATTGAAAACAAAAATAATAAACACTATTATATTGTTTATTTACACTATTTATTTATTGAAATTGTTGGCAAAACATTGGATAATTGCCAATCAGTACAAACTTTATAAAATGGTAAATAATAAGTATTTCCTTTTAATTGGTTCACATATTTTTGTAATTTAGTAAATGTTTATAAATTTCTGAATAAAAAATTGCTTTCATATTTATTTCTTTATAAATTGGCAAATGATAAATATTGTGTTGCATGAGTTTTAATAAAATTTTATTAGTTTTTAGAATGTTGTAAATATAAAGTTATTCTTGTAAATAAACAATCTAATAAAAAGTGTTTATTATTTTTGTAAATTCTCAAGAACAAAAAATGTATAAATTCACTTTCATCATATGTTTAGGTTTTATTACAATTCTAATCATCACTTTTTAAAACAATAAACATTGCTGGGGAGTGAAAGTAGTTAAAGAAATAGCGGTGTCAAGGAAATAAAAACATCCTTTGGACACAACATTTTTTTTTTACAGGTATGAAGGTTAAAGATTGCCATAAGTTATATCTAGAAGATAATGTGATCTCCTGATGGAGATCATGATAGAATCCAGTGAAAATCTTAATTTCAGCCTGTCTGTAAATATGCAAATATCTGTTTTGTTTATAGAAAAGTATGTTGCTCCTCTTTGGCATGCCCCCCCCCCCCCCTGCATACCTTATTTCTGTTTGATTGCCATTTTTTTTTTTTTTTTTTTTTCTAGATTGCTTGCAAATATATTGAAAACCCTGTACTCATACACTTTGATGATGTTGGTGATGTAAAGTTTGACATTCGATACATTTTATTGCTGTCCAGCGTGAGCCCCCTCAAGTTGTATGCCTATCGCATTTTTTGGCTAAGATTTGCAAACAAGTGAGTAAGAAAGAAAATTTTCAACTTGGTTCCAGGCAACCAACTTTCATCCGATTTTTATTTAATGATCTCTCAGTGATTCTTAGAAGACAGCATCAAACTTCTCTCATTTTATTTTCTCTCTAATTCATTTTACATCTTTGCTTTCTTCGACTAATAATAGATAATGGTTGTGACACTATTGGAAAGGTGCTAGTAAATTGAAAAAACTAGAAGGCAGAAAAATACTAATTTCCGATAGACTGAAGATATATCGATGACCAGATGAGGGAAAATGAAAGAAAAGGATATATCCAAGGACCTCTCGGAAAGAAATAGATAATATTTTTATGACCATTAAGTGACGGAGAGGAAGACAGGCCTCTGGTCGCAAGTTTGGTCGATTGATAAGGATTAACTTTTAAAAGCAGACCACTTCCCAAAAGAACATATGTAAAGAATGATAATTAAATTTTTTGTATGTCAAAATGCAATAAATCTTCCCAAATCAAGGGATTGTTTCCTTTTTGTCACTTGTTGGCCAAAGGGTTGACGAGGGGATAAGAAAAATGATAAATCTCAGATGTGAAAATGGCCACACAGAAAAGCACGTTAAGAAAGAATTTTGAATGATAATTAGAATTTAGTCATTTGGGTTAGACCATGAATAGCCCTTGGGGGATGGATTTGATCAGGTGACCAAGAAGGAGAGGGCCCAGGTGTTATTTCAGGGAAGGCAGAGGACTTTCCACACCCTTCGGGCAATAATGGTGAGAGGCACTCAACACAAAGCAAGAAGAAGGATTTGATCAGGTAACCAAAAAGAAGAGAGGGCCCAGGTGGAATTCCAAGAAGGGAGGAGGGTCTCCTCCATATTTGGACATTTGCAGGGAGAACCTTGATTGGTTGTTTGGGGAATGCTGGCATTCCCAGAGTACATCATGCCCGACTCCAGCCCTTGTAAAAAAAAAATAAATAAAATCAGAATGCTGAGAGGCTATGGCAGAGAGAGGCTGCAGAAATGATACTGAACTGAGAGGCGACAAGCACTACCATTTTGTCTGATCTCAAGTAATTTGTCGCCCTGAAGAAAATGTCTCCAACTTAAAGCCTTGTTCCAGAAGTCTCGTTCAAAACCATAACAACAGTGTGTCATGATAATCAGGAAGGATCGATAGTTATTGCATGAAGAACATAGGTCTGCTTAAGCCATCAATAACTGTACCATCAACTTTGTATCAAGGAATTGCATATGAATATTTCTTTTTCTTTTATCCAATTTATTTTTTTCTTCTTTTGTGTGACTTAACTCTAACCAGACCAAACCAAGTCATCGATTCCAGTCAGCAATTTGGACCAAGCCAGTCTTATGATCAATTGACACAATGTGGGATGAGACAAGACTTGGGCTGAAGCAATGAACTCTCTAATCAACCAAGCGAGGATCAAACTTGAATACAGAGCGGCCGGGGTAGACATTATAATGGTTACTTAATAGTCTTTTAACCAAGATTAGTGTATATGCCATAGAGCATTGAAAATAAAGTAATTCCTTGGTGATTGCTCCTTTACTGTAGCCCTGTGTCAAAATATGCTAAACCTTGTGAATATCTATTTATAAAAAAAATTATTTTTAATACCTGATTAATTTTCCTTCCATGGAAGATCTACATGAAAAATGTCTTTTAAAAAAAAATGATTTTTTTTTTTTATCATTAACAAAATTAATTTTTTTTAATTTTAATTTTTGTGATTATATATATATATATATATATATATATATATATATATATATATATATATATATTTTATTTTTTTTGTCTAAAAAAGGTTTTTCAATGTTTTTAGGCCTTACTCTCTGGATAGCTTAGATGACTATGAAAAACATTTTACTGTCATGAACTATGAAGATGATTTTCCACTTCGACAGGTAAACATCCTCTTACTTTTTAAAACTTTCTCCTATGAATTTCCCCATTCTCTTTTAAAGTTTCCTTCTCCTCCTTTTATGAGGAACATTACAGAAAAGTTTTCAGCTCAACCAAGAAGGGATGCTAAAAATGATTATGATATTTGATTATTTGGTCAGACATGGGGAAGTGGTTCAAGCTGAATACTTTTCTCTTCCCTTTCATATCTTTTACTTCCTTTTCCCTCTTGTTTCTTTTTTTCTTCCTCTCCCCTCTTGTATCTTTCACCTTCTCTTCCTCCTGTCTCTTGCACCTTTTTCTTTCTCTTCCCTCTCTCAGTTTCTCTTCCCTCTCATGTCATTCTCTTTGTCTCCTCTCCTCTCTTAAAATGTTTGTATTTATTTATTTATTTTGTGATAGTATTTTATGAATTACTGCTACAAATACACACTGTAATAAATTCAGACAAAAAAGTCTTCATCCAACAATGACATTAGAGTTAAGTATGGTTCTGAAACTAGTGTGTTTATGCACTGCCACATAGATTTTGTTGTATATATTTATCTGTGGCTCTAATAGAAGTGAAAAAAGGGATATCTAAGTCTACATACCCGCTCACAGGCTGAAACAATCCTAAAGTATCTTGACACCTGCCCATTTCTCCAATCCTCCTCACATACTTTTTACAACATTACCTAGAAGTAGGTAGTAATAAATATTTGGTATTTTTTTTAGGTTCATTATGACGATTTCATGCCAATTTTTAACAATCAGTATCCAGAGTTTGGCTGGGAAGACACTGAGGTAAGTGACTTTGTGTCAAATATGTTTAATTTTTTTGTCTAAATAAGTTAAGAAATCTCTATAAGTTTCAAGTGTGTTATTGATTGATCATGCCTAAAAAACTCTACTTCTACTCACATGAAATTCATTTAGATGAATCTGTTTGGAGTGCTCGTGGCAAGTTATCTCTATAGACTTTTACTAGTTCAATCAAAATGTTTCCTCCATCTTTTTTCCTTTCCCTAGCCATTTAAAATCTCCATGACCAATGCAAACTGGCAGTTATTTTGTTCACTAAATAACCAACTGACCATTCTTGTTTTTCTTTTTCTCTTTGACCTTACAACATTATATTGAAACACCAGTTCCTATACATTAGTAGAAGTTAATCAACGTTGAGCTTGGTCAATACCTAGATGGGTAACTGCTTGACAATACCAGGTGATGAAAGCTTGGATGTGCAGGTGGAGTAAGGGATAATGACTCGGAATTGTTAATTGGAGAGCTGAGTTCCATTGGGTCCTGTTGAGTTTGTTATATTCACTTATATGCAAATATCATTAATTCAAAAAAAAAAAATTCTTACAATCTAAAAATACTTTTTGGCTTTAAATAACCTACAAAGGGTTGATAAGCTGTAGAAAACGAAATAATCAGTCAATCTTTTTCACTTTTAGATTGCATTATTAAAAATTTTCTTTTACCACTAAATAATTTGTACTACTGTTTCTAATAAGATTTTCTAATAAGTAACTAATTCTTATAAGAATTCAAATTAAAGATTTTAATGATTTACCTTTTTTTTTCAAATTTCAGAAAAAGATTTTTGCCATGTTTCGCTCTCTTTTTCTGGCTGCCACATCAAAGCCTTACCCCAAGTGCATTGCTCCCTCCCCTAATTCGAGAGCAATGTATGCAGCTGACCTCATGCTAAAATGGACCAAAGATGATTCTGGTAAGAAACAACATCAGCATTTAACCTTTGCATTCTTTCATCTCACCCTGCAAAAGTTTAGGGTGACTGTTCTTTCATTTCCCTAAATTTCTCTTTAAGACATCAAAAGCATTAATATGGCAGCTGAAACAGGAAATGAAAACATGTAATGTCTATATAAAGACGATTTATAAACTCATATTTTAAAGAGTGATGTTTCGACTTTCATGCTCAATGGGTGACCAAGTCTTGTGATCCCATACCATTTTAGCAAATATCGAGAATTCTCTAATATAATTGTAATTATGTTAATAAAGAAAGTAAGGAATATAACAACGTTGGCTATACAGAAGGTCCTCAGGTTACATCAGACCTGACGTGCAGTGTTTTATGGTTACAGCGCCATCTCCCATAATACGTCATCATGCAGCGCTATATGAGACGTTGTTGTATCTTCACCGGCTGTGCACCATACTGGATTGTGCTATATTGACTATCTCTCGTTTGTGTCATTTTGGAGGGAAGTTTTTGCCTTTCATTATGGCTCCAATGCATAAGGCACACTGGTGGGTGCTTATGTGAGTTCAGGTTACGTTCCATTGTAGGAGCGGATCTCCAATGTTTGAAAATCCCCTGTATAAGCTTTCAGATACGACCAACTAACATACAAGTTCATATAATAAAAACTTAGCAGGGCACCTATAATAGTAACAGACTGCAAGAATAACTTGATAACATGCCAACTAAAATGACTCAAAGACACAGCCGACTTCTTGAAAACATCCAGGTGCACATGAAGAACAACAGGTGTCTCTACATGGACCCCACTGAAGTAACCAGTTAACATCATCTGTGATGGTTCTGCAATGAGGTCTACATCATGCCACATCACTGTTTCCTGCAGGGCTTCAGGTTTGATGCTATCACCTACATTGAGGTGCTTGGCACAGTCATCAAGCTCTGGATTGAGAGTGTATGTGATCCAGTTAGACTCTACTTCTTCTCTCATAATCCAGGAGTGGTTGACAGAACTTTCATGATTATGTCATCCCTAACAAGTGACTTCTTAGGTCTACTGATTTGAATCCAATAGGTTACTCCTTCTGGGGCATCATAGAGATTAAGACCAACTAGCAGCTCCATGATATCAAAAATCTCTAAGGCTGCCATCATGTTGGACATGATGTCCAACCTGAACAACATTGAAGTTACATTGAGTCCACCTGCTGGGCAGGGTTGTCAACCTGTTATGCCTGGGGATGGGATCCTGGTGATTGAGGGCTTCAGGAGGAGATATGGTTTAACACCTGAATCTCAACACATCACTTTGGCCTTTTACCTCGGCTAGACAGATGGTTGGAGAGGTCCACTCTGATCAACTCTTATCAATATCTCATAAGTGAACTGACACAGCAATTGATTTTCTCACCTTTGACCCAAGAGACACTTTCCCAGGGAAATTCTGAGAATTGCTTTTAGACAGTCATCTGGTCTATTGTAAATATTTCAATTCTCTGGGAAGAATTTTATTATCAGTTTATTTTTCTTTATATTTTTTAACCCTTTTTATGCTGTTATTCATCATTATTGCATTTTCATTGATATTCCAAGTTATCATTATTATTATTAATTACCAGCAACCCAAATAGTGTTACAATACCCCAAATCTGAGAAGATGCCATAAATGTCAAAGATATGGCCATCTAAAGGAGAACAGTACAAGAAATCAAACATGTGCAAGATGTGGGGCAATAAAAATCAACCAAAATGTTTTAACTGCAATGGAGATCACAGAGCTGATTCTAAAGTATGCAAGAACCGAGAAAAAGAAATAATAATGAAAATAACTCAAAACATTACATTTCCAAAGGCAAGAAAACTTATAGAAACCTCTTTCTCTATACAAAATTATGCAAAAATCACCAAAACACCACTAAATGAAAATCTAGGAAATAACCTGATAAATAACAAAACAGAAACAAAATTGACATCATTAATAAATGAATTGCAAAATCTCATTAAACCCTTAAAAACCAGCATAACAAATATGGAAATATCTCTCACGACCAAATTAAACCATAACCCAATAACTGAAGAAAAGGAAAAAAAACAAAACGCAAATCAGTAAGAAAAGACATTTATCTCAAAAACCATCCCAAAATAGCCAAACAAAGACAAAGGAGAAGTTTGAAAAATTTGAACAAATGGAAATCCAAATAGATTCTACACTCTCAACACATCATAAACAAGATGGCATAACTTAACCAAACAAAAATCTGACAATGGAAAGGAAATATGGATACTTAATACAAAAACACTGTCATCGTTATGATCTACTTGAAAATAAAAATAATTACCACTAAAATGGACAAACAGAACACAAGCATCATACTGTAGAGGTGTTAAACCAAACTATGAGGAAATCAAACTCCTTACAGATTACAATCCAAATATAGTTTGTTTACAGGAGACCTTTCTTGAAAGAATGGATAAATGGATAACATCTTCTTTAATGGATATGAAACTTACCATAAAATAAATATATCAACAATAGACAATAGACCCAATGTGTGTGTGTGTGTGGAGGGGGTACTACAATTAAATACAAATCTACAGATCATGACAGTAAAAACTTTAATTCATCGAACAATAACTATCTGTTCAATTTATATTCATCCAAAACACAGACTGAATAAGAATGAAATAGGAAGTCTAATTGGCCAACTTCACACTGTTTCTACTAATGAGAGATTTTAATACACACAGCAAAATGTGGGATTGTAGAAACCCCAATCAAATTGGTAAAATTATAGAATCTCTACTAGAATCATCTGATCTATGTATCCTTAATAACCAAATGTACAAATACCTATGCCCAGGTACCAGATCAACATCAGCCATTGACATAACCATATGTTCCCCCATCAATTTTTATGGACTTTCAATGGAAAGTTCCTAATGACTGATGTAGTAGTAACCATTCACCTACTATCCTAAATATAAGCAAGCCTATGCCAGAAGGAATCCAAAATAGCAACTACACAAAGCTAACTGGCCAAAATTCAATGAACTCTGCTCATCCCAATTCAACATGGAAATTCTCAATGAACCAATAGTCTTCTTTACAAACCTACTAACACAAATAGCAAGACAAACAAGACCCAAATCTACCTTTGAACTACATACAAAGATCAAAAACCATGGTTCACAGCAGAATACTGAGAAAAAGTTAAAACCAAGAAAAAAAAATGCTAAAAATATTTTTACACAATCTAACCACAATCAACCCACAAAGTTAGAAGCAAACTTGAGCAAAAGCATGCCGTATAATTAAAAAAATCTGAAAAAGAAACTTGGAGAAGTTATATCTCCAAATTAAACAACAAAACCCCAATAAATAAAACATGGAAAATACTAAGGAAAATTAATGGAAAACATCACAAACTGAAACGGTCCACTTAACCAAAACAAATGAAGATAAATGCACTGGAAAAAAAGAAATAGCTAACCTAAAAGCAACAGAATTTCAAAAAGAAAAAAAAACCTCAACAAATCTACACTTCCAAATTTCCAAAATATAAAAACATTATGGAACAAAAAAAACTTACATTCACTTCTAACAATAAAGAAGAATACAATATTCTCTTTACTATGACAGAACTAAAAGATTCCATAAACAAAAGAAAAAATCTGCAAATGGTCCAGATGAAATCCATTACCAATTTTTAAAACATCTGGCAGAAAAGTTCCTTTTAATACTTCTCCAGATCTTCAATGATATGTGGTGTTTGGATAAATTTCCAAAATTATGGCTTGAGTCTATCATCATTCCAATTCCTAAACCCAGCTAAGACTATTCCAACCCAACAAACTACCCCCCCATTGCACTAACAAGTTACATTTGCAAGACGATGGAGAGAATGGCAAATGCTCAACTAATGTAGTTCTTGGAGAGAAACAATTTCTTACCTAGTTACCAAAGTGGATTCCAGAAAAACCAAGGAATCAATGATCAACGTGTGCAGCTAGAATCCTTCATTCATGATGGCTTTGTTCGAGGTTATCATGTGGTATCAATATTCTTCAATC
Source organism: Acanthosepion esculentum (assembly GCA_964036315.1). Lineage (NCBI taxonomy): Eukaryota > Metazoa > Mollusca > Cephalopoda > Sepiida > Sepiidae > Acanthosepion > Acanthosepion esculentum. Next base: position 29,755,622 of record OZ038492.1, on the reverse strand, counting down.
TTGGAAGCATAGTATCCTAAAAGACATGCACAAGATGGGAATAAAAGGAAGAATGGCTATATTCATCCAAATCTTCCTATCAAACCGAATATTCAAAGTATGAAATGGAAAAAACAACATCAGGCACACACAAGCAGGAGGCAGGAGTACCTCAAGGTAGCATTTTATCAGTTACATTATTTATTCTCAAAATAAATATTTTTATTAAAACCATTAATACAAGAATTAAAAAAATCCTATAAGTAGATGATCTCTCAATATCATACTCAACACCAAACATGCCGACCCATGAAAGATATATACAAACATGTTTAAACAAGATAGAAAAACGGACAAATGAAAATGGATTCCATTTCTCCAAAACAAAAATTGTTTGTATGCATTTCTGCAAAAAACAAGCCTATCACCTCGATTTAAAATTAAATGGACACATAATTCCCATAGTCCAACAAATAAAATATCTGGGAATCATACAAGATAGCAAACTTAACTTCAAAGCACACATTGATTACAAAAGTACCAAAAGCCTTTTGAAGCTTCTAAAAGTAATATCAAAACTGGAGTGCCGAACAAAAAGTAATGCTCAGAATATATGTCACACATCAGATCAAAACTAGACAATGGATGCATTATTTACAGTGTCACATGTAAATCCTTTCTTAAAAAACTACAAAACATACAAAGTCAAGGTCTGAGATTAAGTCTTGGAACCTTCTGGATTTCACCCATACAAAGTCTTTATATAGAAGCCAATGAACCACCTATATCTCTGAGATGGAATCAATTATACCTCCAATATGCACTAAAACTACAATCCCACCATACCAAAAGACATGATTCTCAACATATCCAGTTCTACAGAAATAAACCAACAACCATCCCTTTGTTTGGTCTTCGAATTAAAGAAGTGCTAGAACAAATAGATAAAGATCTTGATAACATAACACCAGTCACAATAAATAAGGTACCTCTATGGACAATCTCCAAACCTCACATAGACCTAACATTGACACACAAAAAAAGATGCAATCGACAAAAACATATACAGAGAATTAAGAGACAAATATTGTGACTATAAACCATTCTACACAGATGGATCAAAAATCCTACATAGAATATGTGCAGCAGCCACAAACTGACAAATTTACAAACAAACCAGGCTCCCAAATAATGCATCTATCAATACAGCTGAACTGCAAACCATAACAATGGCACCTAAAATGATTGAAAATTCAAAAGATAGGAAATTTATATTCTCAGACTCCCTATCTAGTTTAACAACAATTAAAGCAAACAACACAAATCATCCCTATATTCAAGAAATCCTAAAAACTTGTTGTCATTTAATAAAGCACAAAACAATAATATTGGCCTGGATTCCTAGCTATATAGGCATCAAGGGAAATCATGAAGAAAGCATACTGGAAAAAGAGGCAATGAAACTGACAATAACCAACATGAAACTCCCATATACAGATGGTAAAAACAAAATTACACAACACATCAAGAGAAAATAGCAAGCAATTTGGGACATATTCTCAAACAATAAACTATGTGAACATCAGCTGGCATTAAGAAAGGAGAATATAGAACCATTAGCTGATCGCAGACAAGACATAGTGCTCAACAGAATAAGAATTGGATGCACACACTTGACACACACACATATATGCTCAAAGCAGAAACTACACCTCAGTGTACCCACTGCAATCAATTTCTCACAGTCAAACATATCTTGATAGAATGTAAGAAGCACAAAAAAATACCTAGTAACTATTACCAAGCACAAAATCTTAACATGCTCTTCAAAAATGTACCTACTGCCCAAATAATAGGATATCTGAAGAAAAGAAAATACTTGCAACTTCTATAAAAAAATAGAGCTTGGATTTTGAACCACACAACTTACGTTTTGAAACACTCCCAAATGATACAACTTGTGATATTTTGAAAATAATTTTAAAACCTCACAACCACTTGAAACATTTTGAAACATTGATGAATAAAGATCCAGTTTCAGCATTAAATGACCCACAGGGGTTGACATGCTAGTAAAACAAATAGCCAATTAATCAATCTGAAGCCACATTGAGACCATCCTTTAGGCTGAGGAAGATTTAATTGAATAATCTCTTGATGTTTTTGTTATTTTTTTTTAAATTAATGGATTTTTTTTTTCAATTATCTTTTTTTTTATATAATTGGTTCTCATTTACCTGCTCTACCCTGTATTTTAAATGTTTCACTGGATAATTTTGAAAGTGCAATGTGCAGAGGAGCTCACACCCACAGTTGGGCAAACTCCCTGTTCTGTAGGCAATATGGAATATATGAGGGTACTGAAAAGTCCTTGGTCTTACCAAGAAGCCTTTCCAAAAAAAAAAAAAATTCTCATATTTGATTTTTTTTTTTTTTTTTTCAGAATTAAGAATAATAATTGAGAATATCTGACAAAAGCTCATTTGAAATAGCATTAGAATGAAGATCTAAACATCCTAGGTCCAATCCTGGGCTTGGATTAATACCAAGTTTTATTTGTTTTTTTTTTTGTTTTTATGGTTCTGATAGATTTGGATAAAGATATGTAATTAAAAATACTTTGCTGAGAGAGGGTTAAGTTAAAGATTTTTGACATTGTATGAATATTGAGTCAATAATTGAGTTTGAAATTGCCTTTTTTAGGACAACAGTTATATTGATACAAAAAGTTTCTGGTATTTTATTTACAGCCTCTTTCACTTTTTTACCTTCATAGCATCATTATTCAGTCATCCTATGATCTTAAATCTCTTTGCAACTAAACTATGTATTCCATCATAAAAGAATGATTCCAGTTTTGATGAATTCTTTAAGAAATTCTTTTGATATTTTGATCTTGGAATCACTAACAAGACAAGGACTTTGCATAGAGTGAAATGAGTGACCATCTAAAGGTGACATGTCTGTAAAATACACTGCATACTGAAGCACTTCTCTTTGATTGTTTGCTGCATCACATTTGTAATATGAGGACAGGCATTGTTATTCAGCAAAATCAAAATTGCTGAATAACTTACTTGCCCCCCACAAAAAAAAGAAAGAGATTTTTTGACAAACTTTGACGTTCAGGCCCACAAAAAAATGGAGTCTCAAAAGGTTGATTTTTTCATTAACACCACTATTATTTTAACTACCTTCACTTCTTGGCAATGTCTATTGTTTTAAAAAGGCAATCATTAGAACTGGTATAAAACCTAAACATATGAAAGAGAATTTATACATTTTTTTTGTTCTTGAGAATTGACAATTCAGACTGATTTCCTTGACCTTGTCATCACATTTCATCTGTTGCACTCTCCAGCCTTGTTCAGGTGTCTGTCAATCTGGTAAACTTTCAGGGAATTTCAGACTGAACCCTTTAATCTATGGGGGTAGATTGTTCCCGTTTTGATGTCCATGTCTGGATATCTCGTCTTATCGATCACTGCTCAGTTATTGCTCATCCTGTTTCCAAAAAATCTATGTCTGTACTACCCGGACCAAGGATTGAACTCCCAATTGTCATGTCATCAAATGTAATGATAACTCTTCAATATCTTTTATTGATTGATTCTTTGGTTCATGAAATGTTTTCATTCATGTTTTTTTTTTTTTTTATAATTTCCACCAAATTTCTGTCTAAGAATTTATGGTGTGTTGTTCTCATTTGTCATGAATGGGATGAGTTATTTTTGAATAAAAAATTAATTTTCTCTTTTTCAGGAAATCGCTCTATACAGCCAGTTTTATGTGAGATCAATTTCTGTCCTGATTGTGACCGTGCATGTCAGTACCATCCCAGGTTTGCCAATGATGTCCTTAGTTGTCTCTTTCTGGATGACATTGAAGACAGGCCCATCACTGAAATTTGACCTTGTCCATGCTGACTTCTTTTTGTCTTTTTTAATTAAAAAAAAAAAAAAATGAAAAAAAAAATCCCCAAAAAACTGAATATGTGTTCAGTCCAGAAAGTGTCCAGCTGCTTAATAATAACAAAAAATATATCCTACTTCGGGTGGTGACACCTTAGCCCCTTCAAAGCATTTCCCTTGAGACTTCACATCCTTTCTATTTTTCAAAACAGCCTCTCTTAAATCTCTTCTTTCAGGATTGCCATCTTCTGCCTTTTCACTTTATCTTCCTTAATTTTATCCATGATGTTTCAATGGCTATTTTAGTTTAAGGAAAAGCCAATCAGACGAAGACAAGTTTGAACCATGTGAGAAGTGCTTGCCAAAAATTCTGCATGAGACATAAAAAATCGACTTGTTTGTTCATTATGAATATGATAGTCACACAGTATGCAAGCTTACTCAGCAGCATCTCAATGCAGATTGAGTAACCCCATGGAATGATCTGTTCACATATGTAGTAAGGTCTCTTGTTAGCAAGTTAAATCAAGGCCATGCAAATGATTTTCAAGGTACTCAAAATGACTGAATACGTTCTAATCAGACCTTGTATTTAGGAACTTTGATTATATTTTCCCTTTTGTTGTTGCTTAGTCCTTCAGCATCAAGAACTTTCTTTTCTTTCACATTTTAAATTCCTTTGTGTAACTTAAAAATAAGTGCTGTCAAGAACTTTATATAGAAGTACATTTTCTTTACAAAATATGGGGAAAGTATCTCAAGCTGAGTAAAAAAGGAAGAATGCAACAAAATTCGATCCCAAATTGCTCTCACTAGATTTGTGAATCAGTTGAGTGGAGCTGTTAAATTTGAGGGTTTTATCCTGAACCGATTGTGTATGACTGTTTTTACCCAGTTTCAGTTAAGAATGTTCAGTTTCTTCTAACTACTGTCCACTCCTGCTGTGAACTACAACCAGTTATAAGGTAGAATGTGCCATTGTTGTTTTAAGTAATGAGATATTCAATTCCAAATTTGATTAACTTCAAAAAAATCTTTCCCATAAGAGAAGGACAATAAGAAAATGGAACCATTACAATGGAAAAAATTGTATATATTTTTTTAATAAATTTTTCTCACTCGTTTCGCTCTAAATTAAGATTATGCATGAAAATTTAATAGAGGGTCTGATCAAAAAGTATTGAGACTGGTGCTATAAAAAGAAAACTGCAAGAATACAAATGTCAATTCAGCATTCAATCTCCTTTGAAGTAGTTCCCCCCCCTTCTGAAGCCACACACTTTATCCAATGTCGTTTCTATTGATGGATGCATTCCTGGAACTCCTTTTTCGGGATAGTGAGCAGCTGCCTCACCGCATTCTCTTGGATTTCCTCATTTTTAAATTTTGTTCCTTTCAAGTGAGATTTGATTTTTGGAAAGTGAAAAAAGTTGCAAGGGGTGAGATCGAGGGAATATGGTGGTTGTCGGACCTGAGGCATGTGTACTTGGTGAAAAACTGCTTCATGGCCACTGATGGGACCTCTAGTGTGGTGAGACAACCACACTCTACACACTTTCCTTCCAAGCACTGTTATTAACTACAGAAGTGAACAAGGAGGTTATAACTTCATGTGCAACAGAGTTCAAGATCAATCTTTGCCAAGCAGCTTCAATCTGCATACTGTATCTCTGTTACCATAGCAACAGTCCTGATACCTTTTGACCAAGCCTCATATATTCAAGTTTCTATCTACAAATATAGGAAGATATATTAAATATAAAAATCATATATATGATAGCATACCCTTTATGGTCAGTCTTGTACAGCCAAAATCTACAATGCTCAAGTGATATATTGGATTCAAATCCACTTTTATTCAAGCATGTATATTGAATGTGCATAGACACTTCCAGGAGGTTTTTGTCAAACCCCAAACATTGTTGGAAGTAAGGGCTTTTACATTTTTTCTCAGAAAATTGCAGGGTTCTGCTCAAGAGAAAAAAAGATAGGCAAGTACATATACAAGTTCTTCTGACAAAACAGTCAATCAGTATTTAAAGAACATGTATTGATTGCACTTCATCAATGGGAAACATGCTTTCACCTTCCTCAAATTTAATTTTCCCTGTTGGTGGTGCTTAAAATACACCAACTGCATTCTATCCAGAAGGGTAGGATTCCCACTTCTCCCAACAAAAGTAGCCACTTTCCAGGCTGTTACTTGCAGACTCAGTTAGAAACCTTTTTTGATTCCAGTGTAATATATCTACTGATTCATTGTGAATTTATTTGCTATAAGCCTTATCTTTTACTTATTAGCCTAGTATGGCACAAGGCCAAGTTAGAGCGAATGCATAAATTATGGAAAAATTTCAATCTTTTCCATATTAATATTAGTACATGGGTTATTTTTGTAGAAGAGTTTTATAAATTTAATAGTAGGGACCTCCACAACAAATGCGATACCTAAGGTTTAAAATGATTTTTAAAAAATGAAAAATCTTTCTTGAAGCTTTTATTTTAGATTTAATTTCAAGCTAATTGATTAAATTTAATATTTCCAATAAGCAAAATACTTTGCTGTATTTCAAAAACTAAATTGACTGGAAGGTGTGTGTTTTTCTTTTTTTTTTTTTTTTTAAAATAGCTGATTAGCACCCATTTTTAGTTGTCTTTCATTGTAATGTAATTCTCTTCATTAAAAAAATCTTCCAAAAATAAAATATACTTTTCTGGAACATTATTTGAAGAATATTAGCTGATCTAAAGTATAATTAATCTGATTTTAAACAAATATTATTTACTTTAAGTTTAAAACATTGCAGAAATGTATTTTTTAACCTGACAGTAGCTGTTGTGACATGTTGACAACCTAATGACAGACCTAATGTCGTTCTACAGAGACTTTATCTGTAAAACATAATTGAAGAAAATGACATGAGCGCTTTTTTATATAATTTTTAAGTACTCGGTAATCTTAAAAATTTATGAAAATATTTTCCATAATCTGATATTTTATTGAATTTTAGAAACAGTTTTAAATTTACTATAGTTATCACTCTTATTTTCTGATAATGTTGTGTATGGTCATCCATACTGACAAAAATCAGCACATTTATACACATACAATAAAAATTCAAAAATCTTTTAAAAATATTAGTGTCTGATGATTTCTATTAAGCTTTTCTATTTATGATAAGTAAATAGAATTTTCACTTAATAATAATACCATCTAAAGAGCAGAAATTAATACAGAATTTTAAGAGATTTAAAATTGAATAAAATTTTCTAATAAAATTTTTTTAAAAATGAACCAATTGTAAAAATTCATTATTTACTAAAAAAAAAGAAAAGACAATAGTGTCCTTAATATATCTTATTTATAAAAGCAAGTAAAAGTTTTTCTAATTAAATAATGTGATAGTTTTATTAAATTTCTTATTTTACAATTTAGAGCAGATTTTCAGTAAATGGTGTTTCTGTTTGGCAAAAACAAATTGATGGTTTAAATTCTCCAAGGAGACCTGTTTTAATATAAATATAAAAAGGCTGAAATTTAAATTTCATAAAATTAAGTGGGGAAGATAGATTTTTAAAAAAAGATTTTTACCAAGATTTTCTAATAAAAGAAAATTTAAAAAAATAATTTTATTCATTTGTGAATAAGTCTTGAAAATTTCATTCAGATCTGGCAGGAATTTCCAAAACGATGTTTTTTTAATGCCAAAAAAACAAAATGTCTAATCTTCAATAATCTTTGGCCCACCTGCTAATGCAAGAAAAACAAGATTTTTAAACAAAATTTCAAATATGCTAGAAAGGATTAAAAAATTTAATAAAATTGGTTATCTGTTTGCTCAGATTATTTTGTAAAAAGATGTAATCAAATTTCCTTTTCTTACATGTGACTTGTTCAGTTGACTAAAATCCTTAAGCTCTTGCCAAAATAAAATTTATCCAATATGGAGGAGCGAGACATTTGCTAAGAACCTTTCTATGTTTCATCAGTTCAATTCACCATGGTCATATCTCTAGAATACTTCAACGCAGAGCAGAAAATAAACTGATATTGGTGAAGTGCAAGACTTACTCTCATGAAATCTACAAATCTCAAAATTTAAATTTGGTATCAGAAACTACTGTTTCTTTTTAAACTCCAGAAAATCTATATCATATAATTTATAAGTAATTTTTTTTTTTTAAACATAGAATACCAGAACATCAACAGAGCCATGTGTGTATCAAGGGTTGCCTTAGAAGGTACCCTTATAGCTACCAGCTGCAAAATTGGGCCTCAAAAGATGTTTGTTGTTGCCCTGACATATAAAAAGGAAGTCAACACAGATGAACTTAGGATATACACATATAGAAAAACCGGATGGCCGGAAATTATATTGATACACCTAAACACATCCTAGCAAAACGATCAATGTTCAAAGGTAAGTCACTAAAACGAAACAACCTCAAGACTGACATTAATTTAACAGTCCATAAGTGAATAAACAATATTTTTATGTATGAAAGATTTAGTCTGGTATTCTTATTAGATGTTACTAAGATAACTTTAGCAAATTTTAAAGATGGAATAAAGAAATATAACTATATATATAGCCATAAAGGTTAGAACGGGTGCAACTAAGGAATGTAGTTCGTCTGAGCAATGAGAGGCATGCAACGTTTCGTCTGTGAGACTGGAAAGTGAATATTAGGCAATTTCTGCCCAGTGCCCATATATGGCTGTAGCCTGAAACCTTCTAAAGTAGGTATGTCCAATTTTGACCTTTTTAGCGTTTTTTTTTAGTTGGTTTTTTGTCAGTTGAAAGACACATTAATTTCGAAATTCTTGTAAAAATTAACTACTTGTTGGATTTTAATGAAAACTTCAGAACTTATTCAGAAATGAATGAACTTATTTTAGAAATGTTTGTCTCTTTGAAAGTCATGGTATAAATATTTTTTTTTTATATCTGTTACCCCCCTCGAACTTAATTTTATGAAAACACAAAAAAAAATTTATTTGCAACCTGAATTTTTTTTTTTAATTAAATGCACAAAACTCTGAAAAATCTAAATCATCGATTTTTTTGTTAAAAAAATGTCCGAAATTGTCCAAACTTTTACCTCAATTGTAAAAATACAAAACCCAATAAAACTAAGACAATATTTAATTAAGAAAGTTTTTAATGGCTTTTCTGAATAATATATACGAAGGTAATTATTATCTGAAAGAAAAAAATTTTTTTGATGAACAATGAATTTTTACATTAATTTTCTTTTTTTTTTCAATTTTAAATACACAATATGACAAAAGGTTGTTATATATTTATACATTAAGTTCTTTCTGCAACTTTATGGAAATGATATATTATGTTCTCTACTTTTTAAAGATCATAAATTTGAAAGCTTATTAAAATCTGACAACCATAATTATTTTAAAAATAATTTTTAATATTCCAAAATTGTATTTAAAATCGTCTACAACGAAAGTACGGATGCACATTGTTGAAATAATGTCACATGAGTAGTTTCCTTTGATAGAAGCAAGTTTTTTTTTTTACTTCAGAAATGGCTTTGATTCGTTCAGTAACAAGAAAACAACGCTTGTCAAGTTTTCTGAATATCGTCGTATTATTTTCAATTTTTTTCTTTTTCTATTCAAATATAATCGAATAGTGGGATAAAAGAAAATATCGACTATTTACAATTACAAAAAGAAAAAAAAAACGCCCTTGGAAGTCCACCCAAATTTTCAAGTTTGAAATCGAATGCATAAATTCATTGTACATTACTTTGGAATTATTATCCACACGACAAATTATCAATTAAAACGATTTTTGGAGTTTAAATTTTCTGGAGTTAGCTCGCTACTACTCAAACTAAAAAATACTTGTTGAGTCAAAACAAAACCAACATAGCATGTTAATTTTATTAATAAATAAAATAAAACTCATATTACTGCCATATAATTATTAATAAATAGAAAAAATCTGCCTTAATAAAAAAGAAATAAAATCTCATTTCATTAAGTTAACCCGTTTCAATTAATGGTGTTTCATGTAATTTTTATATTCTCAGAAAAATATTTCATGACTGAAATAATAAACCTCAATTTAAAAAAATGTATTTTTTTTACTGTTTTATTTTTACTTGTAAAATTTGATTTTCTTTCATAATTTAAATGTTATTTTCAGTGCAGAATTATTCCTCAAACGTAAGGTAAAAAAAAAAAAAAAAAATTTGAAAGTGAATTTTAAAAAAAAAATCTAACCAGATTCACTTAAAATTAGAACGAATTATATCACTTTGGCGCTACCATCCAATAAATTTCCGTGCAGTAAGTTGTGAATATATTGACGTACATCAATTAACGCCTGTCAATTCCTTAAAAAAGGAACGACTACGGTTGGAAATATCTCTCTTAAAAAAATTTCTGCTAAAAATGTAAGTAATGTTTCTTTCAAATTACATTAAGTATACTTTAATCATTCTAAATTTCCTAAGATAACAAAAGAAAAAGGTGTAATTGATTTTTCATGATTTTTTAACTAACAAACTATGATCTTTCCGACAGAAATGTCGATAAGTTCGATTTTACGAAATTTTTTGACTCGAAAAAAAAACAAGATTTTTAATAAAATTTTTAACATTTATAGGAAGGATTAAAAAATCTGAAAAAATATTCAGAAAATACTTTGGTCTTTCCTCTTTAATAAGAACATAAATATTTAAACGTTAAAAATTGTTTTATCAATTTGGGGACCTTTTGTCGTCAAGGTATACCACTTTTTAGCGAAATATTGGACATACCTATTCTAAAGGTAGAGGATAGATCAATGAGTCTGGTTCTTACTAGAGCAGTGGATTGTATGTACATGCTCCACTTGAGGTCTGGATTGAGTTTAAGGCCCAATAGGTAAGGGCCTCCCTAAAGTAACACCCATTCATCGTGATTGGTGATAGTTTAGGGTCCAATATCCTAGGTGTTTCTTTAGTTCTGTAGTGAATTTAGTACAATAGCCTTGTACCAAACTAGCTAAGTTTGGTCTTTAATTCCGAGTGGACTTGATTAGTTTCTTCCATTTTTCTCTGTCTTCCGTGATCATTAGTTTTTCACTTCTCAATTTTTTAGTTGATCCGCATATGTTTTAGTTGGTCTCTGTGTTCCCACAAGAGTACTTAACAATTCTTCTTTCAAATCTGCCCAATGAATCAGTCTTCCAATCCGTACGAATTCCGTCACACTTTGCAGTTTTTCGAAGAATTTTGCTTATTTGTGTAGTCTTTTCATGACACCAACTATAGCCCTAAGCATCTCCGTATATGCTCCGTCAAACCCATCACTTCACTCATTTTTGTTAAAGTTGATCTTTCAGCACTGTAGAGAAGCACGCTTTCTATTGTAATTCGTAACAAAATTTATTTTGAGATGGTTTTGCAGATTCGACCACCATACCTTTTCCATTTTGTTTACTGCGCTTCAAGTTTGCCCAATTCTGATTTTCGAAGTCTAGTAAAAATATAAATTATCAAATATAGTGTGACCAGAACAGGATTATGACCTTTCGGGACCCCTAAGCTAATGAAATTGTGCCGACCCCACTTCACACTGAACCACCATCTAATCTGTCTGCATCTTTCTTGAATATTTTTTACTCGTGATATATTTTAGCGACATTTACATAGTTTGAAGTAAACTTATTGCAAATTCTTTAAATAAACTAGAATAGCTATCTTTTGTTTGTCAATAAAAATATTCTCTAAGAAATACCGCCATTTTACTATTTATTGCAAAAAAATTAACACATATTTCAACCCAACCGTAGTTTAAAAAAAACGGATTTTTCATAACCAACATTATAACAATAAAACAAAATAAAAATGAGTTTATCATATTGATATAATTTCGGTTTATGAAACTATTAAGAAGTTGTAACATCGAGAAAATTAAAATCACTGCTTTCCTTTATAAAAATTTCTAAAAGCAAACATTTACTTGAAACACAACGACACAAACTAAAACATTCTTTTCCTTGCTTTGCTTCCTGAAAAGTCAAATATGAGTTTGTCATAGTGATATCATTTCAGTTTATGAAACTAGAAGTTATAACATCTAGAAAATTAAAATCATTGCTTTACAAAAGCTTTAGGAGACCTAAGCTGCAGCCTATACTAGCCTAAAAGATGTATCGGGTTATCTCCTCCTCATTTCCTAACCCTTCAATAGGGGTCTCTCTCCCACGAGTATAAATACTTGCTCAGCCTTCTCTCTGTGCGAGCAACTATCTCGACTTAGGCCGCGGGCCGAAACCTCGCGCGTGAGGCGAGGTATAAAAAACTCTCATTTTACTTTCCAATATGTGAACTCTCATACAAACAGCGTTTCCCATATTCTGGGAAGACGCTAAAAACAAAATACACACCCGTACGGACATTCAACACACACACATAATTTTCCATTCAAACACCCTTTGTGACTTTTTCATGTCTATGTATATTAATGTTTGTTAATAATATATATAATTGTTTTGTACATATATATCGGCCTTGTTTGTTTTCTTTATCTCCTTTGGACTACATTATAGTCCAATATTCCTATGTAGCGGGACCGGCCAGCGGGAAATCTTAGTCCAGAGATTTTCATCCTCATATTCACCCCCCGGTCCTCTACATAAATGGTGACTTCCCGACTTGATTCGAACACATGCAGGACAATATATATGTGCGAACAAATTCTGATACAAACCTTTCAAATGAGAGCCAGTCACAGCATAATATTAGAAACTTTTCTATTCTACGCACGCGGAACTATTAACAAAAGAACTTTTAATTCAGACAACATGTCTACAAAACAACTTTCTCCTTCGCGCAAAAAGGAATTACTCTTAGAACACGTGGTAACAAATTACTACTATGAGCAAGCCTTTGCAACTCTTTCTCACCACTGGTCTATATTGCTTGACCTTTTCTTTCTCTCGGCAACGCTTGACCTCAATTTCACCCGGCTTACCAAACAGAACACGACATCATTTTTTTAAAACTAAATTCAACTTTCTTCTGAACTGAAATAGAAAAAGTGTGAACCCCACCACAAAGGCGACTCACTGTCCTTTCTCATCCTACATCGATGCAAGACGAATTATCTAAGAATTTTGAGAGAACGATACCCCATCGTCAATACAGCAAATTCTCCCAACTTTCATTCGACACTCGGTAGATATTCCAAATCAGCTCAACCTCCTCTTTCAAACAAAACTACGACCAGGCCAGCAAAGCAAACAAACAACCTCATCTTTCAAGCAAAACAACGACAAATTCAACTCAACGTGGAGCATTTCAACAAACAGACAACTTTTTGGTAAAAAGCTGAACACTACCGACGTTTCTCTGACTCACTAGAGAAATATACAGCACCCTAACGACAACACAAGCACATTCGTCGAATCACGCATCGCAACCTCAGACACATTCTCTTTTCAGTGCATAAGAATATTCAAAACTTTTTACATGTTAAAAGTTCGTTTTCCTACACTTTTAATCCAAAGAGGGGGTATTATCGGGTTATCTCCTCCTCATTTCCTAACCCTTCAATAGGGGTCTCTCTCCCACGAGTATAAATACTTGCTCAGCCTTCTCTCTTCCTCTTTTCTCTGCTTACGCGCACGTGCGAGCAACTATCTCGACTTAGGCCGCGGGCCGAAACCTCGCGCGTGAGGCGAGGTATAAAAAACTCTCATTTTACTTTCCAATATGTGAACTCTCATACAAACAGCGTTTCCCATATTCTGGGAACACGCTAAAAACAAAATACACACCCGTACGGACATTCAACACACACACATAATTTTCCATTCAAACACCCTTTGTAACTTTTTCATGTCTATGTATATTAATGTTTGTTAATAATATATATAATTGTTTTGTACATATATATCGGTCTTGTTTGTTTTCTTTATCTTCTTTGGACTCCATCAAAGTCCAACATTCCTATGTAGCGGGACCGGCCAGCAGGAAATCTTAGTCCAGAGATTTTATCCTCATATTCACCCCCCGTCCTCTACAGATGATCCGGCTCTAAGCATGACGCAGAGGAGACATTGAAAATTACGATGAAATCTAAACACGAACAGATCTCAATTTTTTAACAATTTATTGAGATTTTCGGTCACAATTACAATGTACATTTTCTGCAGATATTTAAACAATTCCTTGGTTGTACAAAACTTAAGTATAACAGATAGCATGAAGAAGTCAAGACGTTTCTTCATGCTCCGTTTACGTTTTGTATCGCCAACAAACTGTTTAAATATCCAATATACTGCTTCTATGGTTTTTTTTTTTTTAATAAAATAACGCCAAAGAACATACTGGAAAAATTATATTCTTTTAACAGCATTCTTTACTTAACCAAAATGATGAAAACACGTTTAAGACAGCGACATAAATATGGCGTGTAAATTACAATTAATTAATCGATATAGGTTAAAATCGTGTCAATAACATTGTATCATTCGAGACGAGACCATCTAAATTGAACTTCTTTTTGTCAATGAATACTGTCTTCGTCCACTCCTTAATCTAACTTAATTTTAACTTCGTCCCTTTTTCTAGTGAACATCAATGAAATCAAAAAACTTTCTTTTCTGAGCTAAAAAAACTCAGGGCTGCTTGATTCCTTGAAAACTTGTCGGATTCTTCTTGCAGTTGTATTAAGATCAAGAAGTTTATTTCAGAGACCCCAAGGGTACAATTCCCCCTTTGATGCTTTTCAACGAAGGTGACAACATTTGAAGCGGTTAATTTGCGTGGCTATTGTAATCGCTTCTCCGTGTCATGAGCTTACGAATTCTTTAAAAATAAACAATTTATTAATCGCGTTTCAGATTTGTTCAAATTAAACGTGAAAGAAAGAATTAAGTAAGTAAATTAGTTTCAAGAAATTAGATATGTTGAAGTATTCTTCAGAAATCGAACCTGGATATTAACTTGCAGATAATTTTAGTAACAGTATAACTGGGTATGGCCTTGTGTATCTACACACTACACTCGAGAGATGAGGCGAAAATGATGACAAGTAATTACATCTAAAAATCCTCAAGTTCTTTTCTTAAATAACTATCCATCGGATTTTTGTATGTTCATAGGCAATTTGGAGAAATTGCTTTTCGGAAAAAAACAAAGAAAGAAAACTTGATCAACAGGGCGTGTGGTTTGTTTACATTAAGACATATTCACTTAGGATCCTTCATGAGATCGCTAACAACAGAGCATAGCATGATGAAAAAGACGCCAAACTTGACGAAAACAAAATTTTAGCGTCTAAATGTTTATGTTAGTATTAAGAGGAAAGAACAAAGTATTTTTTAATTATTTTTTAAAAAATTTCCCTCTTTTTAGAACATTCTAAATTTTGGTTGAAATTCGTGTCCAGCGGAACTACTAAGTAACATATAAATGATGATGGTTTAAGAAAAATCGTTTTCAGGCATTTAGATTATATAAACTTGGGCAAGTAGCAATCTGACCACGAACTTTCTGAACAAAGAAGACTTTTGGAGAGCTTAAAATAATGGTCAAATATTCACAATACATTATTGATGACAGACCACAGGCTGGGTCCCATACAAACGTGTAAGCGGCGCACTAGAAGCTGTTTCGCAGAGACTGGCACAGGCGAGACACTGGCGAACGCCGTTGGTGGGGCGAAGGAGTACAGGATGCGAACGGAACAGGTAGCAGTTCCGCAGAGAAACGGGAAGATCAAATCGTAATAGCCATGAATGAACAGATTACCATCCCAACCTTTACACAGAGAGAGAGAGAGAGAGAGAGAGAGAGAGAGAGAGAGAGAGAGAGAGAGAGAGAGAGAGAGAGAGAGAGAGCAAACGAACGAACAAACGAACGAACGAACGAACAGACAGACAGACAGACACACACGACTGTTGTTCTCTCATCATAGCTTTAAACAAGCAGTTCAGAGTTCAGGCAACTGCGTATCGCTGTCAAGTACTAGAAATGGAGGGAAAGGAAGTTGCTAATCTGAAACACCTATGTAAACAACTTCTAAAATAAACTACGTCTTGTTAAAATCTTCTTAAGATATTCCAGTTTTCACCGTCATTATTCCAAGACTTCCATCAGTCTCGGGAATCAGTCAACTTTTAGTTTTGAGTGACACGTGGCTAGTTCACCTTCGCGATTGTTTCAACACTGACCACAGGACTTAATCAGGTCTTATCTAAACACAGCATAGGTGAACGAGTCCGCTGTTCATGATGTCGGTAAACTAGAGACTGGGATAACAACGACCCTTGCCATACTGCTACATCTGGTGACGTGGACAAGGATTCTTGACCTTGAGGTTATCACCGAAAAAAAACATACACTAGTTTTATGCGTATTAATGGAATTATCACCTTGCTTGCAGGTGAAATTATATATATATATATATATATATATATATATATATATATATATATATATATATAATGACCAGCTACTCGTTTCCGAGTACATTGGAATGCTAGGGTAGCTAGCCAAACTCCGCTGCAGATGCCTTCTCAAGCATATTTCTGTTTTTTTCAACACTCACAGAGGTCACCTGTGGTTTATACTACAATTTTGCCAAACGGACCTTAGTTACAGTTTCTGGGATAGAGCTCATAATCTGGTATGATCAGCAGTTTGTACAAAGCCAGTACGCTCACACCGTTGGTCACGATGGCTTGTGACTTCGTGCTAGCATAGCTATCGACGGTGTCCGAAAAGGTACGTTTACCTAATTTTACTCTTGGATCAACCTGTGGTATGGTTTTCAGGCAATTTCTAAAGGTGCAGCACGCTGGGGTCGTTTCCACGGAACGACCGTAAATATAAAAAAAAAGTCACCTCCTTGATAAATCGACGGTTGTGAGATTCGAACCCGGCGCTCAAGCGAACCTTCTAACCACACGCATCCATCCATCTATCTATCTATCTATCTATCTATCTATCTCTCTCTCTCTCTCTCTCTCTCTCTCTCTATATATATATATATATATATATATATATCTATCTATATATATATATATATATATATATATATATATATATACACGAATTCGTAATCATATGTGAGTAAAGACAGTGAGAATAAACTTGAGAAAAAATCATTTTGGCGTTATATTGCCGTTATTAGAAGTGTCATTGTATCAGACACTATGAAGTCTCACCGCCCCGAATACAATATTGTGACATTGGGATCTCAAGGAATTGATCAAACAAAAAGGGAAAGAAAGATGGAAAAGGGAAGAGTCTACTAACAGGATGATAATTGTTGAAATTCACAGGAAGATGGATTGAAAAGTTGAAAAGAAAATTTTAAAAAGTCGAAATGCGTTGAAAAATCATGTTTCAAAATAATGAACTTCCGAGCGGTTCCAAAGAAAATCGAACCCAAATTTAACTAGACGGAATTCATTAAGATTGAGCAAAACCAAGACTACCTGGCCTTCCACACTTTCCGCCGACGAGAAAGAGACCATTAATATATCCTCCAAGATGCCAAATAGAAGAAAATATGTTATCGATAAAGAAACCCGGGTGGTCACTGAAATAGCATTTAAAGATTTGGACAAAAAGTCAGGAAATCCCACCTAGCTTGAATCGGCTACCCAAAAGAAAAGTGTCTCTACAAAGATATATATTAGTCTGACGGGTTCGTTCATTTTAATTTATGTGACATTCGTGAAGAAAAATTTTATATTCGACATTAATTCGGATTCCTTTGGATACAAGTGATAAAGAAAAATTAATTGATATTTTGGAGTGACCATGAGCAAAAAAGGCTGTGTGGTTTTGTTGACCGAGAAAACGCATAAAGAGAGAAGAGATAAGCTTTTGTTTTTATCACTAAAGAGATTGGGAATATTTTTCTTTCCTACTCATGATAATTCTTGAGATTGGCTGGCAGTGGGAACATCTGGCTTTTGGAAATCTCAGCTAATGAAGAAAGATTAATGACTGAAAATCCCTTTTCGCTTAAGCATTCTGAAAGTTTGGATTCGTCAAACAAATACACAAATAGACAAATACACTGAGCTAACTCATTCTCATTCTAATTGTATTCCATTACTGAGGAAGAAGTTCCACTCAGATATCTTCTTCTTCAGAACTGCTGCATTGTGATAAAGTCTCCCGAGAGGATGCTTCCCGGACCACTACAATCTTAACCTCTTCAAGTCTAGGATAAACCACTATCTATCCTAGATATACTCATAGGTATGCACCTCTTGCTTCTCTACTGTATTCCCTTGAAATAACCCAATTTAGTAACCTTCTACCTATGTTGAAACAAATTACGAGAGGAGGGGGTCTGAAAGATTCTCGGCTTTACTCATTTCTCAAAATTTGAACAAATAACCAAACATCAGGGTGTTATTTTTTTTAATTTATTTCTCTTTTGTTTCTTTACGATTTTGAAGGGCTTCTTGGTCAGGTTGAAAACTTTTCAGCTCTCAATCCGCTTGCAGTTCGAATGATTCACACATGCCTCTTTTCTACAAAACCTACTTCGGTAAATAAAATCTGGTTTAACTATTGTATTTGTATATGCACATACATAATTATATACGGAGAGAGAGAGAGAAAGAGAGAAAGAGAGAGAGAGAAACAGAGGGAAAGTTAGCGTGAGTGTGTGTGTGGGGGGGTGTAGAGAGAAACACACACACATCCTGATCTTTTTAGTTCGCCAAGTCGATCTGACAAAGTTAATTCCGTTCGCCTGGGGAAAGTTCTCTTCACTCACTGTTCCTCACTCTGCCAGAGCCGTAGTTCTTCATGAAGGGTTGGGATTATTTTAGGGGAGACGAAAGAGGAGTAAAGATGAGTGGTGAGGATGCAGAGAAAAAAAAGAGAAGAAGTCAAACTAACATCACTACTACTACTACTACTACTACTGCTACTACTAGCAACAACAATTTGTAAAAAAAATAAACAAAAACAGAAGAACGCCACCAAATTCACCACAAGAATAGTTATTTCTTTACTAAGCACGTCTTAAGTTTGCTACAAGGCCATGAGTTTAGAACACGATGGGATTGTATAATAGGCACTGCAACCAGAAATAATCTTTTATATATATATATATATTGCTATAAAAGCACTCCAGGTCACGGATATAAAAAAAATTAAATTTTATAAAAGTTGATAGGTGGACTAATTTCCTATGTAAATTCATTCTAAGATGATCCCCCTGCGGAAACCAAAACAAAATATACTCAAAGCACGTGATTTCTTAAAATCTAAAAAAAAATAAATAAATAAAAATAAAATAAAATAAATTTTAAAAAAGAGAACGAAATTCGAAATCCTGAAGTTCTTTTTTTTCATATTAGTATCGATTAAGATCTCCAAATTACGAATTTCTAATATTTCATTCTTTTTTTTTTATTTACTAGACTATAGTTGAAATAAAATAGAATTCAAGTAAATAAAACGAATGCATCATCCTAAAACGGATTTTGTACCGTTTTTAACTTACCAAAAGTGATGGTGGTAAATGCTTAATTCAACTTCCGTTGACCCACAAAACAGCAACTATTGGTTTATTTAGAGACTACATCTGACTGGATGCTAAAACTTGATAACAGTCATGAAAAAAAAAGAAGAAGAAAAAACAACTTTTCTCAATTTATATTAAAAAAAATCCTAATGGAATCCAACATCACTATGAAGTAAACAGATAAAAATACTTAACAAAATCTGCTAAAATCATAAAAAGATGCGAATACACAAGGGTTAAACAATTTTTTAAAAATTCTGCAAATAAAACCTCTATATTACCATTATTCACTCAGAATAACGATGCCAAATACAAAACTCAACAGTGGCTGATAAAAGCAGAAACGGAGGCATTTATAATGGTTACACAGGAGCAATGCCTATTCACCAGGAATTATCAGGTAAAAATGCAGACTCAATATGTAGATTATGTGAAGAATATTTTGAGACTATTGATCACTTACTATCTGATTGTTCAATCCTAACACCGAAGAGATACAAATGTCGACATGATAAGATTGGGCGGTATATTCATTGGATGATCTGTCTGTATTACAAGGTACCACGTGCTCATAAATGGTATAAGCGTTACCTTCAATCAGTCATAGAAAGCCATGCAGTCAATATTCTTACGGATGATATCATACATACTGATAGACAGAGCCTTATTCGCTCCTCAAGTTCTGGAACGACTCTAGCTCCTGCTTCTAGCTACGAAAATGGAGAGCGTTCACATCATCATGCTTTCGAAAAATACAAAAAGGAGCCATTTCAGCTCCAGCTTCCGCTTCTTAAAAATTATGGCTGTGGTGTAATAGCTTAAAAGGTCTGAAGTTGTGAAATTCTTATTCCAGATAAGAGTTTTCTCTTATCCTCATCTAACCAATTTAACATTTTGAACATGGGATCTAAAAATATTGCCAATATACATCTTATATCTTGTATGTGGGAGGCAAATCTTACACCAATTCCACTGTACAGGTCTCCCACCAATGTCTTACAGAATTTCAGCTTATCCTATTTTGGTTTTAACTTTTTCTTAATCGTTCGATAGTCGGGATAAACAATACAGTATAACAATATTTGTCACCCTGGAGGATGGTAAGCGCTTGGGCAAATGGCTTCATAACTTCCGAGTATTCGGATATAAAGAGAACTTCTTTAAAAATCTCAAGTTCAAATATGTCCATTAGAGTTTAGGTTGTCTTCACTTTCTTCCAAAAACTTATGAAACCATAAGCACTTCATAAAGGCTGTTCCCCTTGGCTACAACTCGGACCTTAAAGAACAAATATCCTGCATTTTTTGCAGCACATTCCGCACAGCTTGGTATTTGGGCAACGTGGACCGATAGAGTCTTTTGTACACGGCATTTCCCAAAGCTTTCTCTGTATTTTTGCTGGAAATTAAGCTGTGTATGCCACACAGCGTTAGTGAAGATGAAGCTGGTAATCTCAAATCTCTCATCTAAACATCTCTCCTGCAATTTTAATAGTGATTGGACCATTGTCTTCTTCATTAAGGCCTTCTTCCTCAGAAACTGCCAGTGGCAGTAGATTTCTTGAAAACCTTCACAATGTCGCTGGTATTGTCCGTCACTACATCTGCATTCATGTTGTGGATACAGTACTCCTTTTTAGTTTATTTTCAATGATTTGGGCCAGAATATCCTATGTATGACTACCACTCAGTCTGGAATAGTCTAGGGCCATTGATTTCATGTTTAGCCTTCTTTTTTTTTAAAGTTGTGGGCTGTCATACCAAAATATCTTTTTTGATCATGGCTCTACACAACATTCTATCCCTTGTGGCCCTGAACAGTTTTTCACTCTTTACCAAGGTTCTCGTCCCCTGTTCTGCCATCCATTCACACAATATCGTCACTCACTGCATTCCCCTGTCTCTCTTGCCTTCAGTATGCGCCTTGTGAGTTAAATTTTTCAAGACCTCCTTTGTTATTATGTGTTCAAGGAATTTCAGCTGTCTTTTCCTTGTGCAGCATAAAGTGTTCTTTCTGTTACCATTTCCCGTAAAATGTTTTCGTTGCTTACTCGATCCGTCCATGAAATTTTCTGTATCCATCTATATAACCACATTTCTGCTGCCTCGAGCTTTTCTCATCGTCAGCGGCGATATTGTCCAGTATTCACTAACATATAAGAGGATATAAATCCAGCATTCTTCTCCTTGTTTCTAACGAAATTTTTACGATTCCATTTAACTTGATTAGCTTTGGAATGCTTCTTCCGCTAGTCCAATGCGTGTTCGGATCTCGGTGTCGCATTTTCCATCCTCTGTTAAAATACGTCCCAAATATTGAAACTTCAGTGGTCTATTCCTCACCCTGCTTCTTTCGCTGGCCCACTGCGTGTTCGGATCTCGGTGTCGCATTTTCCATCCTCTGTTAAAAAACTTCCCAGATATTTAAGCTACAACTGTCTTTTCCTCATCATGCTTCTTTCTCTATTTCAATGCGTCTTCGGATCTTGGTATCGCATATTCCATCCTCTGGTAAAAGCTTCTCCGATATTTAAACTTCATCTGGTTTTTATTTGTCCTGTTTCTTTCGCTAGTTAAATACGTTTTCAGATCTCGGTGTCGCATTTTCCATCCTCTGGGATAAGCTTCCCAGGTATTTAAACTTTAACTGTCTTTTCCTCATCCTCTTTCTTTCTCTATTCCAATGCGTGTTCGGATGTCGGTATCGCATTTTCCCTCCTCTGGTAAAAGGCCTCCCAGATATTTAAATTTCAGCTGTCTCTTACTTGTCCTGTTTTTTTGCTAGTTAAATACGATTTCAGATCTCGGTGTCGCATTTCCATCATCTGTTGGAAGGCTTCCCAGATATTTAAACCTCAACTGTCTTTTCCTCACGCTTTTTCTTTCTCTATTCCAATGCGTGTTCGGATCTCGGTATCGTATTTTTCCATCCTCTGTTAAAAGGCTTCCCGCATATTTACACTTCAACTGTCTTTTCCTCATCTTCCTTCTTTCGCTAGTCCAATGCGTGTTCGAATCTGGGTATCGCATTTCCCCTCCTCTGGTAAATGGCTTCCCAGATATTTAAACCTCAACTGTCTTTTCATCATCCTGCTTCTATTTCTATGCCAATGCGTGTTCGGATCTCGGTATCGCGTTTTCCATCCTCTGGTAAAAGGCTTCCTTGATATTTAAACTTTAACTGTCTTTTCCTCATCCTGCATCATTCACCATTGCAACACGTATTCGGATCTCGGTATCGTATTTTCCCTCCTCTGGTAAAAGGCTTCCCGGATATTTAAATTTCAGCTGTCTTTTACTTGTCCTGTTTCTTTCGCTAGTTAAATACGTTTTCAGATTCAGATATTTACACTTCAACTGTCTTTTCCTCATCTTCCTTCTTTCGCTAGTCCAATGCGTGTTCGAATCTGGGTATCGCATTTTCCATCCTCTGGTGAAAGGCTTCCCAGGTATTTAAACTTCAGCTGTCTTTTACTTGTCCTGTTTCTTTCTCTATTCCAATGCGTGTTCGGATCTCGGTAACGCATTTTCGATCATATGTTAAATGGCTTACCGGATATTTAAATTTCAGTTGGCTTTTACTTGTCCTGATTCTTGCGCTAGGCCAATGAATTTTCGGATCTCGGTTTCACATTTTCCATCAACTGTTAAATTGCTTCCTAGATATTTAAACTTCTGCTGTCTTTTCCTCATCCTGTTTCGCTAGTCCAATGCGTGTTCGGATCTCGGTATCGGTTTTTCAATCCTCTGTTAAAAAGCTTCCTAGATATTTAAGCCTCAACTGTCTTTTCTTCATCCTGCTTCTTTCTCTATTTCAATGCGTCGGTATTGCATTTTTCCATCCTCTCGTAAAAAGCTTTCCTGTTAATTTAAACTTCAACAGTCTTTCCCTCACCCTGTTTCTTTCGCTAGTTAAATACGTTTTCAGGTCTCGGTATCGCATTTTCCATCCTCTGTTAAAAGGCTTTCCAGATATTTAAACTTCAACTGTCTTTTCCTCATTCTGCTTCTTTCGCTCGTCCAATGCGTATTCGGATCTCCCCATCGCATTTTCCATCATTTGTTAAATGGCTTCCCAGATATTTAGACATCAGCTGTCTATTCTTCACTCTGCTTATTTCGCTAATCCAATTCATGTTCGGATCTCCGTATCGCATTTTCTGTCATATGTTAAATGTCTTCCCGGATATGTAAAGTTCAACTGTCTTTTCCTCATCCTGCTTATTTCGCTTGTCCAATACGTGTTCGGATCTCGGTATCGCATTTTCCATCATATGTTAAATGGCTTGCAGAGTTATTTAAACTTCTGCTGTCTTTTCCTCATAACTGTTTCGCTAGTTCAATGCGTGTTCGGATCTCGATATCGGTTATTACATCCTGTGGTAAAAGTTCCCCACGTTGTTTAAACTTCAGATATCTTTTCCTCATCCTGTTTCTTTCGCTAGTTAAACACTTTTTCAGATCTCGGTATCGCATTTTCCATCCTCTGTTAAAAGGCTTCACGTATATTTAAACTTCAACTGTCTTTCTCTCATCCTTCTCTTTCGCTAGTCAAATGCGTGTTTGGATCTCGGTATTGTATTTTTCTATCCTCTCGTAAAAAAATTTCCTGTTATTTAAACTTCAACTGTCTTTTCCTCATCCTGCTTCTTTCCCAAGTCCAATGCGTGTTCGGATCTCGGTATCGCATTTTCCATCATATGTTAAATGGCTTACCGGATTTTTAATCTTTACTGTCTTTTTATCACTCTGCTTCTTTGGCTTGCCCAATGCGTGTTCGGATCTTAATATAGCATTCTCCATCTTCTGTTAAATGGCTTCCCGGATATTTAAACTTCAACTGTCTTTTTCTCATCCTGATTCTTTCGCTAGTCCAATGCGTGTTCGGATCTCGGTATCGCATTTTCTATCATATGTTAAATGGCCTCCCGGATATTTAAACTTCAACTGTCTTTTTCTGATTCTACTTCTTTCTCTAGTCCAATGCGTATTCGAATCTCCGTATCGCATTTTCCATCATATGTTAAATGGCTTCCAGGATATTTAAACTTCAATATCTTTTTCTCACTCTGCTTCTTTGGCTTGTCCAATGCGTGTTCGGATCTCGATATCGCATTCTCCATCATCTGTTAAAAGTCTTCTCAAATATTTAAACTTCAACTGTTTTTCCCTCATCCTTCTTGTATCGCTAGTCAAATGCGTGTTTGGATCTCGGTATTGCATTTTTCCATCCTCTCGTTAAAAGTTTCCTGTTATTTAAACTTCAACTGTCTTTTTCTCACTCTGCTTATTTCGCTAGTCCAATGCATGTTCGGATCTCGGTATCGCATTTTCCATCATATATTAAATGGCTTCCCGGATATTTAAACTTCAACTGTATTTTTCTCACTCTGCTTCTTTGGCTTATCCAATGCGTGTTCGGATGTCCCTATCGCATTTTCCAATATCTGTTAAAAGGCTTCTGAGATATTTAAACTTCAACTGTCTTTTCCTCACTCTGCTTCTTTCCCTAGTCCAATGCGTGTTCGGATCTCCGTATCGCATTTTCCATCATATGTTAAATGGCTTCCCGGGTATTTAAACTTCAACACTCTTTTTGTCACTCTGCTTCGTTCGCTTGTCCAATGCGTGTTCGGTTCTCGATATCGCATTCTCCATCTTCTGGTAGATGGCTTCCCGGATATTTAAACTTCAACTGTCTTTTTCTCCCTGTGCTTCTTTCGCTAGTTCAATGCGTGTTCAGATCTCCGTATCGCATTTTCCATCATATGTTAAATGGCTTACTGGATGTTTAATCTTCAACTGTCGTTTTCTCACTCTGCTTCTTTGGCTTGTCCAATGCATGTTCGGATCTCGATATCGCATTCTCCATCTTATGGTAAAAGGCTTCCCGGATATTTAGACTTCAACTGTCTCTTCATCACACTGCTTCTTTCGCTAATCCAACGCGTGTTCGGATCTCCCTATCGCATTTTCCATCATATGTTAAATGGCTTCCCGGATATTTAAACTTCAACTGTCTTTTCCTCATCCTACTTCTTTCGCTATTCCAATGTTGTTTGGATCTCGGTATCGCATTCTCCATCCTCTTGTAAAAGGGTTCGCGGATATTTAAACTTCAACTGTCTTCACTCTGCTTCTTTCGAAAAGAAGTCGGATCCCGGAAATCTGAAACTTGCCACTAGGTGGAGATATGTTTGCCTGTCGTCTGGTTCATATTCCTCCTCAGTCTTGTTTCATGTTTTGGATTGGGCTTCCGGTTCCATCTGAAGTTTTTTGCCATTCTATTTCACTCCCCGTAGCCCCTTGCATCTTGGGGATATTATCACCTTGCTTCGGGGGAAGTGATTAAAGAAAATGGCCGTACCACTTCTTTTGCGCACAAAGTATAAGGCTGGAGTATTCTGACAGTTGCTTGACATAATCCGCGGAGACGGGGCAATTTTTGTCCTTGCCCACACGTATGCTATGTTGGCACCTTCTTTAAAATGAACATATGTCTTATCCCGGACACCCAACAGGGAATTTGCTAAATATCTACCCCCTCTGCTCTACACGCTAATGATTCATTCGGACTAATTTTCTCGTCTTAATTTTATCATTTTCTTTAATTGTTATCAAAACAATGAGGAAATGGGTTCGAACTAACCACCTCTAAAAATTGGGGCGAAAAACATGTTTGGCACGGTCGTCATAGGTATTCAAGTTAATTTCTAAAGTGAGCGCTCGACTATTATAACACTGTGCCATATTAATCAAAGTCTAGTAAATTATCTTAATTCATGCTATGATGAATCTCTATTTCAACTGGACTAGCTGAAAAAGCACACGCATCATTTTCTCTCCTTGGGATAACTCAACTTGATTGTGAAGTGACCATTTCAGTTTTTAAAACGGCCTTTTTAACCGCTTTTTTCTAATAAAAATAAATAAATCTGTTTTATATGGGAAAAAATAATACGATTAGGATACGAATTATTTTTAGTCTTTAATTTCAGATTTAGGCAGATTCGTAATAGAAGATTTAAAAAATGCACCCTTTTGATCTTAAGACATAGATATTCTCAAAAGTTTGTACGTTCGTCGTTCTCACATCTATGAGACTAAAAAGGGTTTTCAAAATCAGAAGAAGTGAGTAATGATTCGAAATATGTTTTTAATCGTGATTTAATTCAATATTTGCAAGATTTGAACAAAAAGAAAAAAATATATTTTTTATTTTTTAGGAGAATAAACAAAACTCAATAAAGTAGTTTAGTTTGTTAAGAATTGTGTTAGACTCCGATTCGAAAAAAATGAAAAAAAATTGAAGAAAAATGAGAGTTGGTGCCAATAAGTTTTGACTTCTCGAAAGAAAGCAAAAGATAAATAAAGATAAATGGAGTTCATTTGGTTGGTCTTTTGTTGGAAAAGGAAAAGAGGAGAAAAAAAATCGTGAAAATATAAGAAGACATAAAGAAAAGATATAACCTGCCAAGAAGAAGCTGACGCTGACACTGCTAAGGAGTATGGGCAAGGTCGGGGGGAAGTTTGTTTGGTGAGGCAGTGAGAAAAGTAAATGGTAAAGCTTCATGCTCAACTGATCCTCCTTGAATAGTTCACTTGGCGTAAGTATGCCATCTTTTCACCGAAATAGAAACAAGCTTGAAAAAGCAGACCTACCCAACCTATATATACGGAAGACACAGAGAGAGAGAGAGAGAGAGCAAGGGGGAGGGAGAGAGAAGGCGGGGGCGGAGAAAGAGAGGCAAGTGGTAATACACTCCACATCACATACAAATACACACATTCTCCTTTTCTCTCTCGCTCTCTCTCTCTCTCTCTATTTCACACGCAAATAATTTTTCCGTTTCACTCTCACAAATTAAGCCTCTCCTTTTCTATTACATACGCTAATGAACACTAATTCTCTTTCTTTAACACTCTCTCTCTCTTTCTCTCTCTCCCCCCCCTCTCTCTCTCTCTCTCATGCACACATTCACGAACACAGGGGAACAGTCTCTCTCTGTTATCGTTAAAGGGAGACTCATGGTAGTCAGACCTATACAAGTAAGAAGCCGCCTGCCTTAGAGCAAGATTAAGCTACTCTCGAAAGCCATTTCTGTCGTCCTTCAACAGGCCACACTACTGAGTCCTTGTGCCAGACTGAACCAAACATACAATGTCTATCTTGTTGTGCCGTGAGAGTCATCATTAGTTTTTTCCACGCAATATTGTTAGTGAGTTTGATTCTTACTGGACCTCGCGTATGAGGCCTTGTGCCAAACTCAGCCAAGCTTAGAAGACATCTCCAATCGCAATTAAAGCAGGCTTGTCACACAGGTCATAGCTAGTGAGTTCGAATCCTTTACGGTCCCTCATTCCTTTGGCCTTATACCAGATCTAAACTTACCGTGTTTTAAATTATTTCACCTTCACGCGCGTGCGCACCCACACACGCACTCACACACACACAAATGTAACTCTTGCACGCGTTTTTCTCGCCGTAGGCTAAACACAGCATACTCACATACACACTGATACACACATACACGCAAAATAAAAGCGTATACACATGCACGCACAAAAATGCGCTATGACGTGTAGTTGCGCATGTACACATACATACACAGACGTGCACACATAGACATGCACATACACAGAAAAGAATATCTTTTTTTCCTCTTTTTCCCCTCTTTTCTTACTTTCTTTTTTCTTTTTCTCTCTTTCCCACACACTTACAGACATTCACACAAGCCCGCACGTACGTACACATTCCAACATTTACGTAAAAAAATTTAAGGAAGCGCTCCCCACTACACACACACATACACAGAGTCAAAATCTTTCTTTCTTTCTTTCTTTCTTTCTTTCTTTCTTTCTTTGTTTTTTATTTATTTATTTCTCTCTCGGTCATGCAAAAAATACATGCTAGTGAAACTCACTTGCTTACACGATTTATCAGACATATACACTACACAGTACACGTTGGACATCAACCCAGCTTATTCGCGTGTACACACATCCAGACATATAGGCAGACACACAAACAGACACACGTGCTTTTATTTAAATTAAAATTACACACGAATAGAGGGAGAAGAAGGGGTAGCAATACACAGAGAAATAGGGAGAAGCAGCGTGGGGTGTGTATAGAATACCTACACTGATGTAGGGAATTGTGAATAGACGTGTACACACGTAAGAAGAGTTTTCAATCAAGGCTAAAACTGTAATAGTGCAGACACACATACACGCACGAATACGCACCTAGAGACACAACAAAACGTTTGACTTGAATGTACACAAGCACACACGCACAGATGTTAGTGCACGTGTTCGTAAATCTTTCTCCTTTTCTTTTTCTTCGTTTTCATTGCCCTCCCACCCCCACGGCAGATATCTTACATACACACAAGTCAGCTTGTCTGTCAGTCACTCATCTCTCTCTATCTATCACCCCCAAACCTCTCTCTTACCAACTATACTATCTATCTATCTATCTATCTATCTATCTATCTATCTATATATCTATCTATCTATCTATCTATCTATCTATCTATATCTATCTGAGATTGTTTGTCTGTCTGTACGTCCGTCCGTTCGACCGTCCGATAACTCAGAAAAAACGTAACGCACATATATAAGTATTTTCTTTTCTTTTTTTCTTTTGGTTTTTGTTGTATGAGAACAGAACAGGTAAAAAAGAAGAAGAAAAAAAGGCTACGCTTCTCTTCTCAAACTAGCTCGCTACGATCCCTGTGCAAAGCCAGAGAATGCGCTGAGCAGAAGGATCTAGTAAGTAAAATAAAAAAATAAAAAAAATTCTACAGTCTTCGCGTATACTTGGTTACTTTACACTACAGTTCCACACTGAGTATAGCGGTACTAATTTTTGCTTCTTTTCGAAAGGAAAGAAAGTAAGAAAGGAGCGTCGTCTCAGACCTGCGCACAGGGGTTGTTTGCTGGCTGGTCGTCGCTTTTCTTTTTCAGTTTTTTCTTCTCGCCAAAGAAGTTGCGAAGAAGACGTCAAAACAAAAGAATATAGTTTTCTTTAAAATCTCTCCAAGTTCTATGATCAGAGTCTTGGAAAGAAAAAGAGAAGCTAGTGTGGCTTCTTAACGCTAGACCAACATGAACAATTCTGCGACTACCATACAAGAACCTGGTGTAACCGTACCAGGTGCCACACTTAGACCCTATCTCAAGAGGAAGAAGTCGTCTCTTGGAGAGACCAAAGTAGCCGTAGTCGGGGCCGAAGGTGTTGGAAAAAGTGGTACGTGGATTTTATTTTTTTATTTTTTATTTTTTTTATTTATTTTTTTTGATGGGTGCGAGTTTACGTGCATTGTTCCGCATGCAATGTCTACTTTAAATTAGACCCCAAGACTCATAAACATGTGTGTGTGTGTGTGTGTGTGTGTGTGTGTGTGTGTGTGTGTGTGTGTGTGTGTGTGTGTGTGTGTGTGAAGAGGGAGAGGGGAGGAGGGAGAAGGTATAAGCTTTCATCTCTGTGTGAAGTTAGAGATTGAGGAGGATAATGAAGAACTTAAGGAAAAACATGTAACCTTTTTTTCATCTATCTAAAATCCGCGCAAAACGCACACACACACACACGCACGCACACATGTATACACACATACACACACACCTCTTTCCCTCTTTCTTTCTTTCTCTCTCTCTCTCACTCTGTATGTTTCTTTCTTTCTATCTTTGTTTCTATGTAAGTTTCTTTCTGTTACAAAAAGTAAACATTTTTTTTAGATATGGCTTGTGTTGTCATATAATCGAGCTATATTTGAAAGTCATCGTTAATAAATTTTGAATTTCACTATCTGCGACTTTTAGGGTGCTACTTTTTAAAATAAACCAAACTAACTTGGGTTACTTAATAAGAAGAAAATCAATTTCAAATTTAGCATAGGTTTTTCAAATATAGTAAGTACCGTTTGCTAATTGTAGCCCTGTTTAAATTTCACTACAAATGTTCCTAAATGTTAAAATGAGAGTATATTAATAAAGAACGGACATTCGGCATTAAAAGTTTAAAACTAAACATGATGAATATATTGTAGAGAGTTGTAGGCTATTTTTCTACGGTCATCTTTAAAGACTAAAGAACTGAATGGATATAAAAAATTTTAAAATGAACATGTACAAAAACAAATGTGTCGTTGGGTAAAAAGAAAAAACAAAAGTATAAATGTTTGTGTGTAAACAACATGCATGTATGTGCACGTACATTTCTTATTTTAACGTTGTCGATGTTTAAGTTTCTTGTGTACCAAACTTGACAAAGCCGCTCGTACACTTAGAGAAAGAGAGAAATCTGTGAAATTCGACCAGTCACCCATAAATAAATACAGACTTTATGTACCAGATAGTATATTGTTTCAAATATTGAGGTGTTTATTATTACTGTGTACACACATACACGCGCACAGACCAGGTGGAATAGAACCGGTTGTTTAGATAAACTAAAAACTGTAAGTGTGATATGAATATGAACAGAATGATGTATGCATGTATGTATACATACATACATACAGATAGATAGATGGAAAAGAACAGAATGATATATATTTTTATATTTATACAGAGTGAGATTAAATAGATAGGAAAGAACAGAATGACATAGATAGAGAGCTAGCTAGCTAGCTAGATAGATAGATAGATAGAAGAGAACAGAATGATATAAACAGAGGATAGATAGATAGATAGCTAGATAGAAAATAACAGAATTATATATATATATATATATATATATATATATATATATATATATATATATATATATATATATATATATATAAACAGACTGAGATTAGATAGGAAAGAACAGAATCACATAGATAGATAGATAAATAGATAGATAGATAGATAGATAGGAAAGAACAGAATAAGATAAACAGACTTAGATTAGATAGATGGAAAAAGCAGAATGATTATACATATATATATATATATATATATATATATATATATATATATATATATATATATATATATATATAAACAAACTGAGATTAATAGGAATATAGATAGATAGGAAAGAAGAGAATGAGGTAAACAAACTGAGATTAGATAGATAGATAGATAGATAGATAGATAGATAGATAGGAAGAGGAAAAGGTTGAGAAGGGAAATTGAGACTGTATTACAGAGACAAAAACGAAAGTGGTGAGTAAGAAAAGCGTGCAAACTTTTTTTAACAAATAAAAAGTGTTTCCTGTCGGTATAACGTGCTCATAATACAATGCTTAATGCACAGGTACTATTTGATTTGATATTGTCAGAAATTTCATTTTTTTTCTGTTGTTTTTTTTGGGGGGGGGGTATTTTTTTATTTTTTTTCTCTTGATGCACTTTTGACCGGATTGCAAAAAAAATGGTATCCCATATTTTCTGTACAGCTATAAAAAGAGTCCTCAATGTCGACAGAATTTTATTAATATTTATTAACCTTTGTTGTGTATAAACTTCAAAGTTATTTCCTGAAAGATTAGCTAAAGAATCGTCAGCAATAAACGAAAGTAAATACGATTGCTATTTGGTGTTTATGTGTGTCTATTGCAAAAAGAGAGAATTCAGGATATATTTGTAAGTCAACAGCATTTATTCAACGAATTATTCGGATTTATATTCGTCTTTATAATATTTATCCGTACATCTCGCCCGGTGCCTTCTCCGGCTTTCATAATATTGTCTGAATTTCTAAAATAATCTTATTATCATCTTATTCCATGAATAAAGTATCTGTTTCGACTATTATTTCTTTTATCTTAATTTCAGTTGTTTTTAGTCACAATCTCTCAGAATCTTATTCTACGGTTGTTAATAAGGAACGCAAAATAGGGAAAGCAGCCGCGTTAAAATAGGTGTCCAAGGAAAAGATTTTTGAGTTCGAGTCTCGCTGAAATGGCAATGGTAGTCGTTTCTCTACAAGGAAACATTTGACATTCATTGATCGAGCTGCTAGTACAGCTGTGGGTTGAAATTTTATAAAATCTTTCTCTTAAAACATTTTTTCATGAAAAGGGTTTCACGTGTAGCTGTTATCGCTATTTTCAATATTGATGGGGTTTTCCTCCCTAACCTTTTGATTATGTCATTATTTTCTCTTCGAGTTGCATGTGCTATCCATTTTACTTGTTGCTGCTGTTGGTAGTCCTCAAGTGATGTGGTTTCTGTTATTTGGTACAGTTCTTCGTGATTCTGTAACCCTAGTCTACAATGTTCAAATAAGTACGGCCTCTGCCTGGCATAGCTAGAGTGTGTGCCGACCGGCGCAGAATTTATGTCACCCGAAGCAGCCCTTGAATTTACCGACACTCCACCTTCCCACGGTCCCCACAAAAAACTACAATATATTGCACAATGACTCCCTCATATATATATATATATATATATATATATATATATATATATATATTCTTTCACTTTTTTCTTCTCGCTTTTCATTCAAGTTCGATTTTCAAAAATTCAAATGTAATGTCAATCGTTATCTTTTGTCCTCTTAAAGTCTCTCCTTTTATTGTTTGCGCTACTTAATAATGTTTTTTCTTATATTCTTTCACATTTAGTAACCCTCGTGCGTGTTAGTTGCTCTGTTGTTTTGAGGTGAAATGATATATATATATATATATATATATATATATATATATATATATATATATATATATATATATATAACTATTAACAGGCCCCCAAAACGAAAATAGAGCAACACATACCCTCAAGTAAAATAACCAAAAATTATATGATAACAGCCAAGGTTTGTCTCCTATACACAGTGGCATTGCGGCATTAAAATAACTCATCCTGTGTTCGTTGACATTTCACATTGTCAACACTGATAAAACAACCCTGAATACATCACTGGTTAATGTTTATTGTTGAGCCAAGGTCATAATCGCCTAAATATATATGCTATAGTTTCAGTCCGAAAAGGTCCTTAAACTGTGAGTAGTGTCACGACATTAAAACCACTTTTATTTTAATACAGCCTATACAACAGACCCAAAAGTGCCGTGATGTGCTGTGCCGATAAAATGTCACCTGGGGCAGACCGCCTACCTCTAGCTCCGCTACTGTTTTGCCAAGCAGTAGCGTTGAGCGAGTGAAG
Organism: Acanthosepion esculentum; assembly: GCA_964036315.1. Lineage (NCBI taxonomy): Eukaryota > Metazoa > Mollusca > Cephalopoda > Sepiida > Sepiidae > Acanthosepion > Acanthosepion esculentum. The sequence continues at coordinate 29,722,109 of OZ038492.1, read as the reverse complement.
CCTGTGGGGTTTTTTAACCATTGATCTTAGAAAGTGGTTGTATACATCTGACAGTTTAGATATTTCTGAATGGGTTTGGCGCCATGCATGACACCCATAGCGAAGTCTTCGATTTGACGAGATATTTTGGAACATGAAGAATTATTCTTTCTTTTCGATCCATGGTGCTTAATATTGGCCGTAGAACGACATTCTGAAAGTTTCGATAAAAATCAAATAAAATTAAGATAAAAGAAATGCTAGTGAAAAATTAATAATAATTGGTAATTCTTCGTTTAAGGGATTAAAAAAAAACGTAGATATATAATATAAGGTATTTTATTTTAGGCAAGATCTTTTTTTGTGTTGTGTGTTTTCAGAATGTAAGCGATCATGGTTCTCCATGACCTTGTTTAAGGGATTAAAAAAATGTAGATATCCATATATTCTATCTATTGTAGAATAACATAAAGTGTTTTATTTTAGAGAATGAAGGCAAGATATTCTTTTATGTAACGTGTCTCCAGGGCCGAACTCCCCGACCGGGAGAAGTGGAGTCTAATTGGGGATTCCGACTGCTTTGTGACCCTCGCTACCTTAACAGAAGTTTTTGTTTATCTATTTACATTTATATACATTACAAATTAAACTAAGTACAACTGACTATTATTAAAGGAGGAAAACATTTTGCGGGTTTTAACGTCATTCTGGGGTCCTTTTTTTTTGTTCAAATCCGTGAATTTGTTTTGTTCACGCGAAGTCTCGAAAATATACGAAATAAAATTCACTATTTCTTATCCATAATGTTAAATGTTATAAATAATTCAAGTTAAAAAAAAAGTTGATGTTAAAAATTACCGCACAACATTGTTGATTTATTTAAGATGGAATGATCTATTATGATATATTAAGATGGAATGATCTATTATGATATATTAAGATGGAATGATCTATTATGATATATTAAGATGGAATGATCTATTATGATACAGGGTGTTCCAAAAGTCACGCAGAATTTGGCAGAAACGTACACTTGTGAAATAGCAACCAGGGAAAAGTTGCATGACATCATCTTCCATAATTTGAGCACATAAAAGTTCTTAATAATATCGTCACACAAAGAAACATGATTCCTTTTGGTAAATAAATATAAAATTTACAAGGTTATCAATGGTAATTTTACTTTTGGAACACCCTGTATATTACGATGGAATGATCTATTATGATATACTAAGATGGAATGATCTATTATGACATGTCTCTAATTTGTATTTAGATACATTGTATTTATTTTCAATTTTTCGAGTTGAATTGTTCACCTTTATTGCATATGCTCCATTATTGTATTTAATTAGGTTACAATAAAATTTGTATTTTATATGACTACAACCATATGAAAATTATGATGTAGTGGAAGGGGAGCTACGATACCCATGCACCGGCCCTGCGTGTCCCTTATGTAAATATACAGAAATAGAAAGGAGTGTAAGACAAAGATGTATTTTCTCGTTAGAATTATTCAGCTTTTACAATGAAGTGATTCTGAGAGTATTAGAAGTCCTACCAGAATTCATTATTGGCGGCGACAATCTTAACATTAGATAAGCAAATGATACAGTGTTGATAGCACACACAGAAAAGAAACTACAGGAACTCCTACATGAGGTAGTAAAGCAAAGCGAGAAGAAAAGACTAAACATCAGTTGTAAGAAAACAACGTATTGTTGTTAGCAAAAAGAAGATCCCTGCTTGAGAATTGCATACTGGAGATGTTAAAATCAAGCAAATTACGACACTTTTAATATGTAGGGAAGGTTATAACGGAGGACGGAAATATGTCGCTGAAATCCGAAGGCGTATTGGTATAGCGAAAGAAGTTTTCCAAAAGCTAAGCAAAGTATTAAGAAACAGGGAATTCTCGAAACAAAGAAAACAGTACTTAAATGGTATGTAATATCTGTCCTATATGGCAGCGAATGTGAGATAATCTCCTCACAGATGAAGAAGAGACTTGAGGTAACAGAAATGTGGTTCTACAGAAGGATGCTGAGAATACCAGGGACTGAACATGTAAGCAATGGCGAAGTCTTAAAGAAAATACGAAAAAAGGACACTTATACTTGACATCAGCAAGAGACAGTTGAAATTTCTTTGGTGCATAATGAGGAAAGAGGGCTTAGAAAATTTGACACTGACAGAATATATTGAAAGCAAGAGGACAAAGGAAAGCATCGCATAACCTCCCTAACGAGCTTGAGTAAATGGTTGGCAGCTCAGGGTTTAGGAGAGATAGCAAAAACACAAAATTTCCTAAGAGGTACAAATGCCAGGAAATTGCGGAGACCCATAAACTCCCACGCCCTGAAGGGACACAGCACATAAAAGATGTCCCTTCAGAACGTAAGTGATCATGACTCTTAACAACTTCCTATATTTTTGTTTTTTTACTATTCCTACCAGTTCCTTTTCTTCTACCCATTTACACAAGCTTGTTGAGTAGGTTGATCATGGTTCTCCACAACTTCCTATCCTTTGCAACTCTAAGTAATATTTGTTTCATTGCTATCCCTCCCAGTCTCTGCTCTGCCATTCTTTTACATATTCTTATTGGGTAGGTTATACGATGTTTCCCTGTGTCCCTCTCTTCTTCAGTATATCATATGAGTATCATATTCTACAAACCTTCTTTCCTCATTATGTGTCTCAGAAATTTCAACTGTCTGATTCTAAGTACAAGTGTCTTTTTTGTTTCCATTTTTCTTCAAACTTCCTCATTACTCATATATTCCGTCCATGGTATTCTCAGCATCCTTCTGTAGGAATATATCTCTGCTGATTCATCTTCTCTGTGAAAAAAAGTTTCATCTTTAACTGTGTTTTTGTTTTTCTTTGTAGTGACTGTTCGCAACAAACAGAAGAATAGCCTCCTTCTGTTTGTTGCGAATAGTCGCCACAAACAAGAACACGTCATCCCAAAAGTGAAAATCCAAACAAAAGAACTGCGAGTTCGAAGAATTTTCATTTACGTCCTTGCTTACGTCATCAGTTCTCAACTTGGTATCTATGTTAACGAAACAATTATTTGCACCTGTTTTAATAGTAAGTCTGATCGGTTCGACAAGGTCAAATAGGAAGCTGATCTAAAAAATGATCTACAGTCTGTTTGCTTGTTAATTTTAACGCCCCCAAAACGAAACTGCTCTCTTTTAGTCATTCGAGAGAACCTATTTTGCCTTTTATCTCCAGGAGAGCGACTCCTTGCGCCTTCTTGGACTAGCGTTCTCCGCTGACATGAAGTGGGAAGATTATATTGCACCGATTGCTATGTCTGCTGCTAGGAAAGTTGGATCACTATGTCGTCCTAGACAATTTTTCTCGACAGAATCTATTTTACACATTTATAAGTCTACCATTCGTCTCTGCATTGAATATTACTGCCATATCTGGTCTGGTGCTTCTGCAGTGTATTTAGAGATTCTTGGTAAAATCTGCAATGTTATCGGCCCTGACCTGGTATCTCGGTTTCAGTCACTTTCCCTTGTTTTTTCTATAAATATTTTCATGATAATTGTTATGATAACATTTTTTCTTAGGGACCTAGACTGTGGATTTAATCGCAATACTAAATGTGTAGCAAGGTCTCATTATGTTACAGCTAAAGTGACTAGGCATAATCCAAAGTTCTATACGAACAGTTTTTCTCGCTCACGGAACTCTTTTCAGGCTTCTTACTTTCCAGTCAACTTTGATCTTCAAAAATTGAATTGCAATGTCAATCGTTATCTTCTGTCTTATTAACTCTTGTTCTTTTATTGTTCTTTCTCCTTAATGTTTTCTTTTCTTATATTATCACACTCCCGGTAACTCCCGTCAGTCTTAGTAGCTTTCTTATCCTGTTTGGGGTGAAATGATTAAAAAAAAAAAAAATAGAAGCAATGAAAATACTTAATTTAAAAAAATCAAATATTTGTGAAAACAATACGGATGTAAAATGACTTCGAAGAAATTATCATGTTTTGTTAATTGCACCATATCGTTTCCTCACAAATGAAGAGGAATACAGATAATAGAGAGGTAGTTCTACAGAAGGATGCTGAGAATTCTATGAGCAACGATAAGGGAAACAGAAACAACAAAAAAGGAATTTAGAGCCAAAAAGAAACAGTTGAAAATTGTGGGACTCATAATAAGGAAAGCGGGCTTGAAGAAAACATTTGCAAAACATACTGAAGGCAAGATATACAGAGGGGAACATCGATTAACCTGCCTAACGAGCTTGTCTAAATGGCTGGCAGAAGAGGAACTGTGGGAGATAGTAAATATACAAATATTACTTAGGAAGGTTAGGAAGCTGTGGAGAGCTATGTTCGTCCACGTTCTGATGGGACACAAAAGACGAAGAATGAACATACTTCTGACAACATTGACATAGTATTTGATAAACAATCAAATTAACTTTTTGCTATATTTCAATATTTCTTTTTATCGCTTCTTCTTCTCCAGCCTGTGAAGATCCTCTGTTGGATGTGTGCCTTCCCCAGATTTATGGGGATGAATAGGCCACTACGCTACGGCACCAAATCAATGCAAGTTCGTAGGGATGGATGTGACCCGTTTGGTTGATCATGCCTCTTTTCGATTCATGATCGCCCAAGCCGTTATTCATTACACCACCCACACATCCAACCTCACAGCACCTGGTATTCCCAAGCGGTTACCCATCTAGGTACTGACCCGGTTCGACGTTACTTATGTTAAGGGAATCCATTTTACCGAATGACACTTCTCCGAGTTCTGGTTCATTTGATATGGTCAGATGACCTTATGGTCAGATGACCTTACAAGTGGAGTATGACCTTTCATTCGGGTATTCGTATTTGTTGGTTGGCGCCAAAATTAAGTGACTTCACTGGAAAAGTCAATTGTTGCAGAAATCTGCTTCAGAGCAGTCCGTTTACTATCATTCACTGACCTGTCATGTAAACAATATCACAAAACCCAGCAACTCCCGACTGAAATTATTTTGAGGTATTTCTCACTTCTTGTCGGTAAGCCTTTATTGTTTTCTTTTCCTTTTGAGCCACTGATCAAATCACTAAAATTATAATAAAACCCGTTTTTGTTTACTGTAAAACTTAGTTGGTCATATGTCGCTATTTCCCTTTATCTTATTTCTTTTGTCTCACACATGACACTATCCTCCATATCACCGTAATATTCACTTTTTGCATTCATATCGTACACGTCTTTCAGTAATCCTCTACCTTGAGTGGCTCTTAAGCCTTGTACTGGATGAACATTTGTAAAAAAAAAAAACAGTCTTTTTCTGAGAACTGTGTTAACCTATGGATGCTTCCTGCGGAGATTCTTCCTCGAATATTACAATTTCAAACTTTCCAAGTCAATGGTCAAAGTCGTTACCTATTGTTAAGAGAATCTATTTTTATGAATGAACCTTCTCCGAGTTCTTGGTCATTTAGATAATTACTTTAATGAGGTCAAATGACCATACAAATAGAGCTGTTAAATCCGGGTATTCGTATTAGCTGGATGGCGCCAAAACTAAGCGAGTTGCCTGGCAAAGTTAGTTGTTGTAGAAAACTGCTTCAGAGCAGTCCGTTTACTATCATTCGCTGACCTGACATGTAAACTATACCACAAAAACCCAGCAACTCCCGACTGAAATGATTTTGAGGTATTTCTCACTTGCTTTTCTTTTAATTTTTAGCCACTGAGCAAATCACTAAAATTAAAATAAAACATTTTTTGTTTACTATAAAACTTAGTTGGTCTTTCTTTTAATCAAGCAAGGCGGGAATGCTCTGGTACGCGGGGGTTACAGAGAGTGAAGGTGAGAGACAAATTGGGTATAGGGGGGACCGTGTAAAGGATAAAAGCTGAACGGGGTTTTAAAAGATAGAAGATAGTGATTGACGTTGCATTTAAGTCTTTGAAGATTATAGTTATCAGGGAAGCAAGGAAATGAAAGGGAGTTCCACAGGCGAGAAGCGCGAGAAAAGAAACTGTTGGAGTAGAAGTGGCGCTTACATTTAAATAATTCAACAGTAAAAACGATGCCAATCTAGTAGCCCGCTTAAACTCACGTAATGTAGGCACCAGGGAAAAAAGCTCATCAGAGCAGTTGCCATGAAAATATTCGTAGAAAAGACAGAGGGAAGCCACGCCCCGTCAGTGAGAAAGCGTCTGAAGTCGAGATGACAAGTCAGGATCGATTACATTGGAGATCCTTTGGATTTTGTCAAGAACCTCGAGATGAGTAGCAGGAGCACCAGACCAGATGTGACAACAGTATTCAATGCACGGACGAATGGTAGATTTGTAAATGTGTAAGATGGACTCTGCCAAGAAAAACTTTCTGGCACGACACAGTGACCCAACTTGCAGTAGATGCAGTTATTGATTTGGTGTAGTTGTTTCACTTCAAGTCAGTTGAAAACGTGAAGCAAATTGTTGCTCTCTATGGGTCTAGCATTAGCCATGCTGATGGCGGACAGGAAAGTTTCTCTATAGTGGTCAAATGAGAGCAGTTTCGTTTTGGAGGCATTAAAACTTACGAGCCATTTCCTGCTACAATTAACTACAGACTGGATGTCCTCTTCAAGAGCAGCGGACAGGTTAACTCTGTCAGCTCTGATTTGTTATTGAGACAGTAGTAAATGGTAGTGTCATCAACATAAATGCCTACTTGGGAACTGATGACATCAGGAAGATCATTGATGAAGATCAGAAACAGCGTAGGACCAAGGATAGAATCTTGGGGGACACCTGCGTTCGTGTGAAAGAATCTGGAAGCAAGCCTGTTCAAAACGTCCTTCATTTCACTATTTGATAGGAACGATTGGATTAAATCAAACAATCGTATAGTAATACCGTAGCCCTGGAGCTTACATTGAAGACCAGCGTGCCAAACCTTTCGAGATATCTAGAGCAACAGCTCGTGCTTCACCCTTATTATCAAGAGCTTGATATACATATTCAGTGATGGCCGTAAGTACATCAACGGTAGACTTGGCAAAACGGGAGCCATATTGTTCGTTAGAGTAGGTCGTGAGATGATTAACTACTTCAGCATTGATTAAAGCCTCGAATACTTTGCCGAAAAGCGGTAGAAGACTAATAGGGCGATAGTTAGACGGGTCAGAATGTTCTCCAGAGTTCTTAAAAACAGGAACTACAGAGAAGGACTTCCAACAAGCTGTAAAGCAAGAAACAGCGAGGCAATTGTTGTAGAGTTTGGAGAGAACTGGAGCCAGTTCGGGAGCACATTTCTTTAGGGCGATGGCTGGGATCCCGTCACCTCCTCTTGCCTTATGGGAGTCTAGTTTAGAAATGATATCTGAGACCAATGACGGGGTTATACGCATATCACTCAGTAGAACCTCTGTCCTATTGGGGAAATCAAGTGTGGGTACTCCAAATGAATCGAGTGTTGAGTTGAAAGAGAATTTCCAAGCAAAGCATTCAACCCTATCAGCTGTAGATGTCAGATTGATTGAATAGAGGAGGGATTAAGGTTTTTCTGTTGTTCAGCACACACTTTCAGAGCCGCCAATAATTTCTAGAATCAAACTTGCGAGATGCTATATGTTGGTTCATTCTATGAGCAAACAGCAACTTCGCTTCTTTGAGGAGACGCTTGCACTCATTACGAGCAGAGACAAAGAGACGTCTGTTGCAATCAAACGTGTCGCACTGGGAGAACCGGAAGAAGGGATTCATATCGACTATAGCGACCGGGTATGCAGGTGAGAACCAAGGAGATAGGCGCGATTTAACTTAGTATTTCCTTGCTGGAATGAGAGCATCATTGCCGGCTTTCACCCAGGAGGAGACCTCAGACGCGCATTTTTAAACAAGATTAAAAACTTAATTCCAAGGGACTTTTGTTCCCTTTACTTTTCTTTATATTATTTCCTTTGTCGCACCGGTGACACTTCGTCGGTGATCGGACGGAATCTGGTGCTTCAGTATTGCAATAATCAACTAAATAAATGAAAGTGATTGGATTTTAAAACAAACAAATGAACAATGAACGAATTGTGGTAAACATCTTCAAATTTTTAAATTTTTATTAGAAGAGATGTGAAAGCAAAAAATTCGATAAAGAAAGTAAAAAGATACGAACAGACCAACTTATGACACAATATTTTATTTGGAGAAAAAAGACACAATAACAAAACGACAAATAAAAAACGAAAAAAAAAAGAAAGATGGACATACATTTTTCATATAATCAAAATGATTTTCATTCCAAAATTTAAAAATTGGAGGTGTAACGGAAAACGTCACAAAACGTAGAACTGGCGAGCGGTGTTCAAATTCCGGGCTAGTCTGTTATAATTACATTTGCACAAATGCCCTTTAGAAAGACATACATCAGTTTCTTCTCAGCTATCAGGGTGGCAACCAGTTTCAGAGAAGGAAAACTGCGAATTGCAAAACGTGGAGACGACAGCAGGAAACCACTCCGCTATCTTTCCCAAATAGAAATTCCCAGTCATAGAAATTAACAGATAATAAAGAAACCGAGTATGTGGAAAGCCAAAATTTCCTCCGTCCTGAAGGCAAATGGCATTAAATAAAAGAACGTCGTCAGTATGTAGAAGGCAACGAGAACCCATTCTACTATCTTTGCCAGTAAATCATAGAAATTCACAGATAATAAAAAAAAAACCCGAGTCTGTGGAAAACCAAGATCGCTTACGTCCCGAAGGCACATTGCATTAGAAAAATGTAGTCAGTGTAGAGAAAACAATGAAAACCCACTCCACTATCTTTCCCAAGAAAGTATGGCCGTATAAAGATTTATTAAGACCCATTTAGAGCATTAAACACCAGACAGAAAGTTTTCCGCTTTAAGCCATGCATACATGTGGTGATTTTCTAAGAGTAGCTTAGATGTGGAACAAGGCCCAAGATATGGGGCACCGACTGATGATCGAACTCACTATTCAGACGCAATTGATCTAGCGAGACACGCTTAAGCCATGCATATATACGATTTACAAACATTTTCCTCTGTCGGGTCGGAAGTGCACAAGGAGGAGTCAATAATCAAGATCTTTTTTATTTATTTAAAATGGATGATCAAAGTTTTGTTTCTGTGTATGACGAGATATAGTTTAAATGGTTTTCTGATGAAGCTTTAAGTGAAACATGTTATATTGAAAAACATTTCCTATTTCTTTCTTTATCTTATCGTTCCGATCCCAACCCATAATATATATATATATATATATATATATATATATATATATATATATATATATATATATATATTGTCATCCGCAGACAGACTGTTTCGCAGCTCATCAGTGTGGCTAGACGTCCGGTTGCCTCTAGCTAGGATCGAAACCCGACTGAATTTGCGTCAGTCCGAACTTCTCCCACTAAGCCGTCAGCGTACGGTACGGGATGAAGGTGAATTTTAGCGTGTTTATTTTTAGATTCGGATAAACACACAGTGACTGAGAGTGACCCAATTCTGTCGAAGAGTCGTGCAGTATTAGCTTAAATAGTCACTGTTTACAAATTCACACCTCAAACCAGAGGGCTCAACCGAAATTAATTTATATTTTAACATACAACGTGTGTTAGCACGTGCTATACCCTGTCTTCGTTAGCCACCGACCAGGGGTGATCTCACGGTTTCGGTGGCTATGGCGGGACCACCACCCCAGGCGCCACCAGCAGCATTTGCCACCAGGCAGGGTATGAAGAAAAGCTAATTGATCGTTCCTCTTTGTAAATTCTCGTAATGAAATAAATAAAACGATTGTTCCTCTTTGCTGCTTCTCTCCGTAATGAAAGTTCCTGAACGCGTTTGCCGTTAATGACGCGCTCGTAAAAATCGTTATAGACGACTACGCAAATATTTCACTTGCGCATGTGTTAGGTCGTGATGTTGCGCGCATAATATTTCAGTAATCTTTGTTCTGATCGTAACTTACCTTTCTGGATTTGTCGTCGATTTGGTCGTTTTTCCTCTTTTTTATCTTTCATTTCCATTACTGGTCCAAAGCAAACGTCGTATATTATTCTACAAAAGGAACTGATCTGTTGCCCTATGTGACCCTTAAGATTGTTATTAAGGATAAAAGAAATCTCTTTGTATATATATATATATATATATATATATATATATATATATATATATATATATATATATATATATATAAAGTGTGTTCCAATAACTTGGACCATTTATAATTTTAATGCACATTTAAAATCGTTCCAAGTTATTGGAACACGCTATATATATTTTTTCATCTGTTCATCTTTTTCCATCACTACTATAACATTCTCTTCGATACATCTTTTTACACCGGCCTTCTTTTTTCACCAATCTTTGTTCTTTTTTCATCTGTTCATCTTTTTCCATTACCCCTATATCATAATCTTCGATTCACCTTTTTACGTCAGCCTTCTTTTTTCACCAATCCTTGTACATTTTCGTCTGTTCATCTTTTTCCATTACCCCTATATCATTCTCTTCGATACACCTTTTTTCACCGGTCTTCTTTTTTCCTCAACGCTCGTTCTTCTTCCATCAGTTTATTTTTTCTCACCCACCCTACATCTTTCCTTCATCATAACATCTTTTTTTTGTCTATATGTCTATCAATAAATCTGTATATTTATGATCTCTCTGCATAAGTCCGAATGCTGATGATAACGCAAAAATTTTATAATATAACCTCCTTCATTGTCATTTAATTCAAATGAATCAATCATTATATAATGAAATTTTCAGATCGCGAAAAGGTAATATCTGTTATCCTGTGATATATATATATATTTAAATCACTCCTATATAAAAACAATATTGTGTGTCAATGCTTGTGTTTTGTTGGGGAGATTGCATCTTCAACACTAATTAAAATAAATTAGAATCTCATATTAGTCATACAACCACTACAATCTCTTGTTGGTTAACATGTCTGTTCACAAAACTTAGCACAGTTCGTACTCACGTTGATCAATATATCACTCAAGGCTACAATAGTAGGCGCCCGTTTATCTCACGAGATAAAGTTAGCACCTTGTTTGGTCAAAATTCAGTCTTTTGGTTAGGAAACTGGAGTGACCTCTAAAGAAATACAGAGCATTACATTTGGTGCCGGCTTTGCTGCAGGAGTTACTGGAAGGTTGTCAGTGTTGACAGCTAAGCGCCTTTGGGGCTCCGAAGACCACAATATGACCATTAATAATAGGCAATCACTAATAGATAATACTGAAATATCACATAGCACTAATCGTAAAAAATACTCAGAAATGCATGGAACTATTTTTATATAAAAGAAAAAATATCTGCACATTAAACACAATCACTTTCGCCATAGCGGAAGGTATTTTAAAATGTTCACTTATCTTATTTTTGCACTGAGTTTCGCGGAATTAATTACAGTCCCAATTGTAAAATAGATTTATTTTCGGCAATCATATTTACGTTAAAACACGTTATCATGTAACATAAAATCGTTTGAATTTTTTCTTGAAAAGACGTTATTTTTATGCTATATATGTTAGTTATGTTATTTTGGGGCGAAATACAATCGTTTTCACTTTTGTTTTAATTTCAAGCTAATAGATTAAGTTTAATATTTCCAATAAGCAAAATACTTTGCTGTATTTCGAAACTAATTTAAATTGACTGGAAGGAGTTTTCGTTTTGAAATCATAAACATTCCTGATTTTACCGCCATTTTTAACTATTTGCCATCACGACATAATTCTCTTTATCAAAAACCTTCAAAAATAAAATATACTCTTCTTAAACTTTATATGAGGAATATTAGCTGATTTAAAGTTTAATCAATCTGATCTGAAAGAAATATTACTTCTAGTTTAAAATATCGCAGAAATGCATTTTTAACATGGAGGTAGTTGTTTATTTAAGGTGTTGGCAGTTTGACTGATAGGCGGGAGTTTATCTAATGTTTTTAAGGTGAACATATCTTCAAAAATTACTTGAGGAATATAACGCGAGCGCATTTTTTATATAATTTTTAAATACCCTGTAATCTTAAAAGATTAGGAAAATAAGGTAATATAATGTTTTATCGAATTTTAGGTACTTTGACTTTAAATTTACTATAGTTACCGCTCTTATATTCTGATAATGTCGTGTACGGTGTATGGACATCCGTATTTACAAAAATTGGCACGTTTCTACAGAAAGAAAATTAAAAAATATTTTTAAAATATTGGAGGTGGGGGTGTAGATGTAAGCAGTAAGCTTTTCCATTTATGATTAGTAAATATAGTTTTTAATTAATAACGATATCACTTAATCGGTACAAATTAATAGAGAAATTTAAAAGATTTAAAACTTTATAAATTATTCTAATTATAATTTTTTTAAATGAAAACAATTCTTGTAAAAATTCATTATTCATCGAAATTTTTTTTTCTTAAGACGATATTGTCCATAATATATTTTATTCATGAAAGCTTTTCTAATTACATAATGAGTTAGTTTTATTTCATTTTTTAATTTTATAATTCAGAGCAGATATTCGGGAACTATGAGTCCTGTTTTATAAAAAAAATTTAAATTTTCCATGTAATTCTGTGTCTAATATAAACATTAAGCGGCATACAATTTAATTTCTCGAAATTTCATAAGATTAAATAAGTGATGGGTGACAAATATAAAAATATGTTTTTATCAAGATTTCTTTTAAAAAATCAGTTCTAAAATAATTTAACAATGTGAATAAGTCCTGAAAGTTCCATTAAAATCCAACAGTTATTTAATTTTTGCAAGAATTTCCAAACCAATATTCTTTTTATCGAATAAAAGACACTAAAATTTCCTATACTAAACTTTGGTCCTCCGGGGACGCAAGAAAAGCATGATTTTTAATCAAAATTTCGAAGGTTTTAAAAAGGATCAAAAATATAAGTTAATAATCTCTCTCTCTCTCTCTCTCTCTCTCTCTCTCTATATATATATATATATATATATATATATATATATATATATATATATATATATATATATATATATAAGATAAGAAGGAACGGAGTATAGTTCCACTGTCCGTAGCATTTAATTTTTTAAAAAAAGGGGCTCAACAGAAAGTAGAGTTTAATATTATTCATTATAGAAGATTAAAAGAAAACATGTAAAAAAATCGCTACACAATAGCTTTCATGTTTCGGCACGAAGCTGTGCCTCTTCGGGCAATGATAAATGACTGCGGAGTAAATGATTATTTTTTATTTCAAAAGCAAAATACCACCTCCTTTCTCGAAAGAGAAGAGTGGGCGAGAAAACAAGATCAGGCTTGTGGGTTTACCATAATTAAGCAATTAGATGTCAGACCTACGCTAAATTCAAAATTAACCTAAAAAAAGGAAATTTAGATTTTGGCATAATGTATCCTGAAATAGAACCCTAGACAAGGTCATTAGTGACAGACATGGAATTGATTCAAACTATAAAGGAGGGGTAACAATTGTATCGTAATTCTTGACAAATATGAGTTGTTCAATTTTCCATAAGAAGCTAAGGGGGGGATATGAAGATAACCAGACGTATAGCTAGTTGTAACAATAGATTTTGTAGTTGATAATTAAAAGGCTTCTTAAGAAACCAGTGAAATATGAAAGCTATTGTTAATATCCTATATATATATATATATATATATATATATATATATATATATATATAACAAAGTTTTTTGCGTGCTATCTTTAACAAATTTTGTTAAAGATATCAGACATGATTTTTGTATTTTTAATAGTTTTTTTATTTTTGATAAAATAATTTCCATATTGTTATATTCCGTGCTAATAGGAATATGGAATGGACAAACACGGTGGATAAATAGTAACAGGTTTATTGTAGAAACCAGTACAACAAGCAAGGAAGTAATAGCTATGCGCACGGTCGTCGCAAGTCAGTACAGTTGTGTGCGCGGTGCTATCAGAAAGCCGCTAGTCTCGCAGATCCCAGCTCGACTCTTCTTTCGGATACTTATAGGTGGTTACCGCCTATAGTGCCGCCACTCATGTGGGTGACAGGTTATTCCATTACATCATATATATTGGTGTTAAAGTCGTCGCGTATCAGTTCATGAGAGTTCTGTTTTTAGATCTCGAGCTTTCAAGTGTATTATTCAGTCATTATTATAAAAGAAAATTCCGTTGAGTGTTTGCATTTTTGTGTTGATTTGGTATTTTAAATCTCGAGTGTTTATCATGACACGTGAACGTGATGTTCTTTTTGGTTTTAAAACTTTGTGGCCTTGTCTTAACGGAATGTAATGTAGACTCTTTGTATTTAATTACAATTTAGAATATCTATTCCCGAATCATGATTGATTTTGTTGATTATTGGTTATTTTGATTTCATATGTAAAGCTTCTCAAATTTGTAATCATTTTTACAGTTTGTTTAGCTGTATATTAGTGTTATTCACAATGAGTTGGCTTATTACAACATTTGTGTTTCTGTATCACGTGTTGCCGTGTAGAAATTTGGTCGGAATTATGACAAGTGAGTCTATGAGAAAGTGTTATGGTTGTGTATCCTATATTTTTTTAAAGATTTTTTTAAAATTTGTGTTCTGACATACCATATCCAATAGTAACGCATACTTTCGGCCTTGTGCTACATCAAGGCTACACTTAGAAATTATCATAAAATATGGAATAGGTCAAGCGGATTTGTAAACGTTCAAGCAATATTAGAAGCATTAAAAACTTTAATAATACTGCATTTATTTTTTATTATTAATCAGGTAGTTCAAACATTATACAATGAGCTTTTCAGATCGTAAAAAGGATATGTCATCCTTTCATATATATTTTTTAAATTACCCGTATATAAAAAGAATGTTATTTAAGCATTCTCGTGGTTTTTGGAGATTGCATTTTCAACACTAGGCGAAAGTATGGAAACCTAACAAGAATTGATATGAACTGTAGACAGTTTATACACAACTTCAACTTTATAATACGGAAACTAGTTCGTCAAAAACGAAAATTGATTAAAATCTACAATAGACTTACCTTGGACTTGGACATAATTTGAACATAAATTGTCCAATATTTTCTAAGCGTTTTCGGCTTTCATAAAATATTATCAAAGAATTCTTGTTGATGTTGATATGGTTGTGTCTAAAGATATGCATTGTAGTCCTTTGGTGGTTTTCCAGTGTTGCGTCTTGAATACACAAATTATGTGTAATATATTCGGTATTTGAAAAACTTACCATTCTTCTTCTTATTATTATTATTATTATTATTATTAGCAGTAGTAGTAGTAGTAGTAGTAGTAGTAGTAGTAGTAAAATCGATTTTCTACAGCTCATTCAGTCTCTCATTTCTGTGTGTCCGTGTCCGTGTGTGTGTATGTAAATTAGAACAAACCAAATCAAAATTAAAATTAGCCAGCAAACAGAGACCAATAATCTTCGGTATTTTAATCCGGTTGTGGTTGGTTTAGGTTGGATTAGTGAATTTTACGACATATTAATACATGTTAGGTTATTTATTGTCTTCTTTTTTTTTTAAATTTAATATTGGTGGTAGAAACTATGTTATTTTTATTTTATTTGAGACCGTAAGCGTTTACTTGGTTCGGGAAAAAGAATTAAATATTGACTATGTATATTTGAGTCTGTAAGCATTTACTTATTAGGGAGTCTTACAACTCTTCAGATGATACAGTCGGCATATTCTAGGCCTTATCGACAGGCATAATTTAATACGGGCAATATCGGAGAACTCGTTTCGCCGGACCTAACACAAAAGAGTCACTCTCCAAGCTGAAGAAGTTCTCTAATTTTATCATCTTAGTCGGTGTTCAAGTCAAGGCTAAAGCAAGAAATTTGAATAGTCATGTTCGAATCAGACAGACACGCCCTCCCCACTTGGCAAAGGTACGTTCAGCTTTCTTATAATAGATCAGTAAGATTCATTTCGTCTTTCCATGTTTAGTCGGTTCATTTACAGACTTATAAAATCAGCTGTATTTTAAACAAAGGATCTTTTCTGTTGATTCCCCCCGCCCCGAAGAAAAACATGAATTTATATTTACTAAAATTCACACCAAATTCTCCCAGAGTGAGGCCTTTCCATTGCACTCTGGTCTGGTTAACCTTTGCGATCGGCTCAAATATGGACGACTCTGGTGTGCTATTTCTAAGTGTGGAGGCGCGGGGGGGATTTAGAAAGACTATTAATTCCGTCAGTGGAGCTGAATGTCAAGTGATGGTTAGCGAGTGTAATGTAAAGACCAGTTTTCTACTGTTGTGAGTTCGATCCTGACTGTTTTTTTAAACTTGTCACATTGCATTAGACTCAGCGTAACTTTGTAATAAACCAACGGTGCCTTACCGTGAAGAATTGGTTAGAAAAATAAAAAATAAAATGTCTAGCATAGTGAGTTCGATTCTCATTGGGTGGCCTATAGTTGTAACTTAGTAAACAGCAATAATAATATTGTTGTAGCTTTAAAAAATATCGTATTTACCGGCAAATTATTTTTTCTCGAAATAAGTCTTGAAAATTTACACTGCATCATTCACATACAGGACGAAGGTTACTTTTTTCCTCTCCTTTTACAAATTTGCTTGTCAAAATCAGGGAGCGACAAGAAATAAAGTAAATCATTTTTCTAATCTAAAGTCTTGCTTCAATTTGACCGAAAGATTTAAGAAATTGGAATAGCGTAAACTTAGCTGTTGACGTTTCTCTAGTAGAAAATCTCACCATATATTTCTTTCTTCTTTTCTTTTGTTTATTTTTTATTTCATTCTTTTTTTTATTCTTTTTTTCTTTTTGTTTTCTTTAATTCTTTTTTCTTTGATTCATTTTTCTTTTTTTTATTCTTTTTTCTTTTTTTTATTCTTTTTCTTTTTTCTTTGATTCCTTTTGTTTTTTCTTTGCTTCTTTCTTTCTTTTTGCTTTTTCTTTGCTTCTTTCTTTCTTTTTGCTTTTTCTTTGCTTCTTTCTTTCTTTTTGCTTCTTTCTTTCTTTTTGCTTTTTCTTTGCTTCTTTCTTTCTTTTTGCTTTTTCTTTGCTTCTTTCTTTCTTTTTGCTTCTTTCTTTCTTTTTGCTTTTTCTTTGCTTCTTTCTTTCTTTTTGCTTTTTCTTTGCTTCTTTCTTTCTTTTTGCTTCTTTCTTTCTTTTTGCTTTTTCTTTGCTTCTTTCTTTCTTTTTGCTTTTTCTTTGCTTCTTTCTTTCTTTTTGCTTTTTCTTTGCTTCTTTCTTTCTTTTTGCTTTTTCTTTGCTTCTTTCTTTCTTTTTGCTTCTTTCTTTCTTTTTGCTTTTTCTTTGCTTCTTTCTTTCTTTTTGCTTTTTCTTTGCTTCTTTCTTTCTTTTTGCTTCTTTCTTTCTTTTTGCTTTTTCTTTGCTTCTTTCTTTCTTTTTGCTTTTTCTTTGCTTCTTTCTTTCTTTTTGCTTCTTTCTTTCTTTTTGCTTTTTCTTTGCTTCTTTCTTTCTTTTTGCTTTTTCTTTGCTTCTTTCTTTCTTTTTGCTTTTTCTTTGCTTCTTTCTTTCTTTTTGCTTTTTCTTTGCTTCTTTCTTTCTTTTTGCTTCTTTCTTTCTTTTTGCTTTTTCTTTGCTTCTTTCTTTCTTTTTGCTTTTTCTTTGCTTCTTTCTTTCTTTTTGCTTCTTTCTTTCTTTTTGCTTTTTCTTTGCTTCTTTCTTTCTTTTTGCTTTTTCTTTGCTTCTTTCTTTCTTTTTGCTTTTTCTTTGCTTCTTTCTTTCTTTTTGCTTCTTTCTTTCTTTTTGCTTTTTCTTTGCTTCTTTCTTTCTTTTTGCTTTTTCTTTGCTTCTTTCTTTCTTTTTGCTTTTTCTTTGCTTCTTTCTTTCTTTTTGCTTTTTCTTTGCTTCTTTCTTTCTTTTTGCTTCTTTCTTTCTTTTTGCTTTTTCTTTGCTTCTTTCTTTCTTTTTGCTTTTTCTTTGCTTCTTTCTTTCTTTTTGCTTTTTCTTTGCTTCTTTCTTTTTGCTTTTTCTTTCTTTCTTTGTGCTTTTTCTTTCTTTCTTTCTTTGTGCTTTTTCTTTCTTTCTTTCTTTGTGCTTTTTCTTTCTTCTTGCTATGTTGGCAATTAAATTACCAAGGAATGATGTTCAACTCAATATTTTTCTCGAATTGTGCTGTCATCACTTACATTTTTACATTTTTTTTAATAATTTTGCTCCAAGCAAGGCAATAAAGCCACTAAGATGCAAGGCGTTACTGAGAATATGAGGGAATACTATTAAAGAGAGAGAACAATAAAAGAACACGAATTAAGAAGACAGATGATAACGATTTTATAGAAAAGTCAAAAGAAAGCTACATTACGGTGGTGGGAAGGTGACTGAAACCGTGATGCCAGATCAGGCCCAATAACCGTTTATTTATAGAAATTTGACGAAAATACTGTTCTGTCATCTTCACTTCAGATATCTGAAAATTAACAAAAATGCAATTTATATTAAAAATGGATAAAACATCAAAAGAGAACATGAAATAAACTTTAAAATGATATATAATGAGATTTTATTCTTAAAAATCGTTGAAACTAATAAAAACATAAATCCTACATTAATTTCTGATTAACCTAATACTAAGTAGAATAATTTTCAAAAATAATAATTCTTAATCTCATAACTTCAAGCAAGGGGGTATTAATAAAATATTTCATCTACAATATTCTGACAAGACGAGAAATAGAATACCGACCAAAACTTAAACAGGACTGTCAAACTAGATTGCTTATAAACTCCCAAAGTTTTTTTTTTTTTTTTTTAAATTCGCTACTCGAAATTTTTTAAAAAGTGGAGACTACTTTTTTAAATAAGCTAATAAATAAGTTAATAAGTTAGTAGGAACGCTGAGCCTGACGCTCGATTCGCTACTTGCAGCCGAATCTGACAGACACTGACGTCATGATAAAAACAGCAAAGATGAAACCAGTCTTCCGAATAATTTATGTAAAACAGCAATTGTCTTTATCAAATTTGTCACCACTGCCGACTGAATTGAAGGAATCAATTCGCCGATGTTTTTTGTTGCGCTTTTCTTTTTGCGCGAATGTTCTTTGTGTTTTGTATCCTTAATTAAATTTGAATTCGCCAAAAGAGAACATATACGGGGTTGGTTTCATTTTGTCACGCGGAAATTCTCTTTAAAGACAAATTAAATTTAAGGTATTCCCAACTTTACAGCAACGCTATTTGAATAACTTCATTTGTTAAGATATATACTGAGCTTATCATAGACTGGCACAAATGAGTAGAAACAGTAATAAGAAGACTCAGTGAATGAAACCTGTAGGTCTTAGCGAAGACCATCCTTCTTCAAACCGGACTGGCGCTACAGAATCACAAATCACAGAAAACACATTACTTGAGGATTTTCAACTGCAACAACTAAAGTGGATAACACATGTAACTTGAAGAGAAATAACATAATCAAGACGTTGACAGTTAACACCACTTGAAGTAGAAAGTTAGGAAGGAAACCCCCATTAATGCTAGAAAGAGCGATAACAGCTACTGGACTGAAAAATTGTTTTAAGAGAAATATTTTATAATTTTCTACTGACAGTGGTACTGGCTGCTCGCTCAATGAATGCCGAATATTTCCTTATAAGGAGTAGATACGCTCACCTATTGTCTGGCCCGCACTTCTTCCATGTTTATTAAACAGGAGTAGAGGTTTATCCCTTGTTCCCTGATCAGGATATGGTTTACCGTTTCTCTTTCTTCTACCAGGGCCACAATGATTTGACCGTCTTAACTTTTTGGTGACCAAACTAAACGGTGGCTGTGACTTTCAATTGTGAGGGTACCATGTTGGCAGCTTGCTGGCTACTGCTTTCAACTGGTCGTTAGGAGCCCAGACTCTTTGGTAGCGCTTACAGAAGCTGCTCTAATCAACAGTCGCATAATATCGGGGTATCTGTAGTACTAAGTTCCGCATGAATAGGTTTTCCTGCATATATTTCCGGTGGGCAACCCCCAGCTCTGTTCTTAGCCACACACTGGCTGGTATGTATTGCTATTGGCTATCGGATAGTGACAATTATGGGGGTCCTTCTCTCTCCTCAAAACAAATCTCATGGGAGTCACGACAAAAAGAAATACAACTAAACCAGCAAACAAAAAACATCTACACCACTCAACCTTTCTTTCTCCAATATTCGTGGTATCAATGAATTCTTGGTTCCAGACTAGCTTACCTTTTAAACAAAAAGATTCCAGCATTCACATGTATGACTTTGCTGTTTACATCCGGGATAATCTTCTGATGCCCAGGGAGTTGTCTCTCGAGGCCACTGACTACTGTTTCATGTGCTTCCGTCTTTCCTTAGCTATCTCTATTTTTCTTTATTGCCCCCCTTCTTCTCAGGACTGCAGTATATTAGACATAATAGCTGACAGTATAGAAAAGACACTTTCTCTCCATCCATCTGCTAGTATATTTGTCTTCGGTGACTTTAATGTTCACCATGACACGTGTCTGAAACATTCTAAAGGTACTGATGTTGCCGCTATTCAGACATTAAATTTTGCCATTGCACAATCCCTGACTCAACTCATGGACTTTCTTACTCCTTTTCCTAGCAAAACCGGGCAACGGACTTGATTTATTTCTTACCTTCTCTCTTCGCCTTTGTCGCGCTTCCTAATACTGCCCTCTTGGTAACTCTGACCACTCTGTGGTAGGTATTGATATTTCGTTCCGATCATCCGTTAAACATGAAACTCCTATCCATAATACCTCTTTCAGTTACCAGCATGCTGATTGAAACTCACTCCTTGATTTTCTTTATCACGCCCCATGGACTGATATTTTCAACGTCCCAACTGAAAATTGCGCCACCGGGGTTTCTTCTTGGGTCAAAGCCGGTATGGATGCATTCATCCCTTCTCGGAAATACCAGGTGAAACTTCAATCCTCTCTATGGTTCACACCAAAATGCTCGGTTGCTATAGCACACAATAGGCCACAATCAATGCTGAATTGGTTCAGTATCTCTCATCTCACGGTCTTTTCTCAGACAAGCAATACAGCTTTCGTTTCTCAGGGTGAACGGCTAATTGTGGGACGAGTTCATCATGCTCTAGATAAAAACAGTGAAGCCCAGGCTGTGACAATAGACATCTCGAAAGCCTTTGACATGATTTGGCATACAGTTCTTCTTCACAAGCTGGAAAGTTATGTCTCCGGACACATATTTGCGCTGATTCAGTCTTTGCTATCAAATTGTAAAAGGAAAGTTATCCTGAACGGTCACATTCTTTCGTACTAACCGGGGGTGTCCCGCAGGGCTCCATTCCTGCTCCTACGCTATTTTCAATTTTCATTGACGACCTTCCCGATGACATCAGCTCCCAACTTGACATCTATGCTGACGACACAACCATTTATTCCTACTTTGATTATAAGGCTGATTGTTCAGACAAGGTCAAAATGGCAGCCAATATCCTAAACAACTTCAAGTCTGTCACTAACTGGGAGATGACTTGTCAATTTTAACTCCTCCAAAACTAAACTTCTCCCCATTAATCATCTACGAGACCCCCCACTGCCTTCCATCAGCATGGCTGATGCTAGCCTCCAGGAAAGGGACTCGTTGCGCCTTCTCGGACTAACGTTCTCAGTTGACATGAAGTGGAAAGATTATATTGAATCCATTGCTAGGTCAGCTGCTAAGAAGGGCGGTTCGCTGTGTCGTGCGAGACAGTTTCTCTCACCGAAATCTATTTTACATATCTATAAGTCTACCATTCGTCCATGCTTAGAATATTGCTGCCCAATGATTCGGTGCCACTGATGTTTACCTTGAGCTCCTTGATAAGATCCAAAGAATAATCAGCAATATTATTGGTCATGATCTAGCGGCTCGTCTTCAGGCACTTACCCACCGCCGTAATGTTGCCTCTTTGTATCTTTTTAATAAATACTTTCATGGTGATAGTTTGGTTGAGCTCTTCGCTATGTTACTGAGACTCTATGAATTTAAGCGCAGTACTTGACTAGCGATGATGTCTCATCAAGCTAGCTAGATACATCCGTAAGTTCTATGTTAGCAGTTTCTTTTCTCGCACTTGTGGAACTCCCTTCCGGCAACATGCTTTCCAACCAACTTTGATTTTCAAAAATTTAAATGCAATGTCAATCGCCATCTACTCTCCTCCTGATTACTCTTTTCCCTCCCTGGTTATTAATGTTTATGTTCTTAATTCTTCCACACTCTGTAACCCCCTTGCGTTTTAGTGGATTTACTGCCTTGCTTGGGGTGATAGCGATTAAAAAAAGAAATAGCTAATGTTACCATCACAGTCACTAGTCCCATGACAAGGTGTGACCATAGAGTTGTGCGCATCTGATCAGCTCCTTTCACTGATCTAAGCTGACAGTGAGTTATTAATTTGTGCGCAAGTAAACCTGGTGAAGCCCATCCCATTCTAAGTCAAACCACAGCCGATGTCCCATACCATGAAGGCTCGCCTTGGTTACAGACACGTCGCCTTTACATTGATTCCATCGGGGAATTGGCGTTGAATTCAGTCTAGGAAGCTCTCCACCCAGCGAAGCTATGTAATCACCGCATTGGACGCCTACATAGCTTCTTTTTTTAATCATTTCACCCTAAGCAAGGCGATAATGCCACTCAGATGCAAGGGGGGTTACTGGAGGTAAAGGAAAATGAGAAGGCTTTTGGAGAAGGAACTGGAAAATCAGTCATAAACAAGAGGTAGACTTCTACTCATGTTCAAAAGACGGAGAAAAGTGAAAATTGAACGATAGGTGAACTTATCTACTCTTAATATATATATTTTCGGACTATGGTCTTCATCTTTGTCGTATTTTAGCACTACGTTTCAACTGATACATTCTTCGACCTTCCTCATATTGTAGAAACATTGTCTTCCTCATTGTGCTAGATCTTGTAAAAACAGAATAGCAGGAGGAGTGAGGTACTTGCTGGAGCGTTGAAGGAAGCCGACCTGAAATTTATAAATATCTATTAAAAGATAGTATACGAAGGTCGACAAATAAGTCTGTAGTCTGATACACAATTATTGATTGAATTTTGATCTGATATTTTCATCGTATAGTATTTGATCTATATGATTAATATTTACGAATGAATTGGGTGCATTGACATAGGAGAATGTTGAAAATTTAATATTTGTTTTGTAAAATAAATGCTTTTTTACTATTATGATGCAGACTTTCACACTACGATGCAAACAAATGAACTTCATTTTGTATACTTGAACTTAATAACACGGCGTTTCGGCTGAGTCATTCTTCAGCCCACATTAAGTGTCTTCCATGAGACAAAAAAGTGTTCTTTTTTTCCCCCTTGAAGTTTCGTTTCTTTCCCTCGAAAGACATATGACGAGGACCTAAGAACGACCCGGCCGAAACGTTAACAAAAACAAATATTTCATATGTTCGAATAATATTGTGTATATTAATGAATCTTTTTTTTTTTTTTCAAAGTTATAGACAATATTTTAAGCTGCAGATTTATTGTCATCGTCTTGTATGTTCTTTGTCCCTTCATGACGTGAGCAATCATGACTCTGTACAAGTTTCTATCTTTTGTAGCTCTTAGTAAATTTTGTCTTTTCGCTATCTCTCTTAATCCCTGTTGTGTCAAACAATTAAGGCAAGCTTGTTAGGTATGCTCTGTTTTCCTTTGTCCCTTTCGCCTTTAATATAACCTGTCGGTATCAAATTTTCTCTGTCATCTCTTTGCATGTTCAGTACAAGGTATTCTCAGTATCCTTCTGTAGAACTACATTTCTGTTGCCTCAAGTCTCTTCTTCATCTGTGATGAGATTATCCTGCATTCACTGCCATAAAGAGGGCCGATATTACATAACAGTTAACTACTCGTTTCTTTATCTCTAACAAAATTTTCCTGTTTCCTAATACTCTGCTTAGCTTTTGGAAGCTATCCCGATGCATCTTCGGGTTTCTGTGTCGCATTTTCCGTCCTCTGTTAAAACACTCCTTAGATATTTAAATTTTTGTATTTGCTTGATTTTGGAGTCTCCAATTTGTAATTCTAAGGTCTTGGAGGGGATGCAAACAAGGAGGAGGCTTATACTTAATATCAGGAAAAGGCAACTGAAGTTCCTGGCACCCATAATGAGGAAGGAGGATCTGGAGAATCTGATACTCACGTGTCGAATAGAGGGAAAGAGAGACAAGGGAAAACAACGCATGATATACCTAGCGGCCTTAAGCAAGTGGTCTGGGGAAGGTGGCAGAGGGAAGGAACTTGTTGAGAACTGCAAGGGATAGAGGGAGGTGGAAAGCCATGATCGCCTACGCCCTGAAAGGACACGGCACATAGAAAGAATTTGTAATTCGTATGTTGGGCTCTTCTTTTTTGGTGACAACTATACATTCTGTCTTCTTACAGTTGATATTTAGTCCTTTCTTCTCACTTTCATTTGCTACCTTCTGTAGGAATGCCTGTAGTTTCCGTTCTCTACGTAACTGTGTAGAATCGAGTAAGATTAAGACTGAAGGTAGAATGAATTAATTAAAAAATTAATTTGCAGAATTCTGTCTGAACCTACATCAGATAAACATTCTCAGATTTCGAAAGAAAGAAAGTTTAAAATAGTTGCCAAGATGACGTCTTAATGGGTAAAATGAAAATTAATATTCAAACCCGACTACATTTTTGGACAAAAGCTAACAAACAGACAACACAGAAAAACGTTTACGTTATAAAAGGTACACCAGGATAAATAAAAATACAATAGGATCTTATGAACCATTTACATTCAATATTGATTCTAAAATAAATCATTTGTTCTGTATGATTTATTCAAGTCGTTACGGTTGATTCATTTACCTTACCGACTTTTGCTTACCGACAGCATAGCCAATGACCTGAGAATATGCAAGACTTTGAAACGCTATCAGAATGATTGCCGGCTATTTGGATTTTTGTGATGTCAACGAACACTCGTTGCCACTTTTGTGATGCCATCGAATACTCTCTCGAATAGTAATCCGTATAGTGAAATAATATCGAGACTAGCGATCCGTATAGTAATAGAGGATAGTGTAGAAATGGTGATCCGAATTGTAATAGAGGATAGACTAGAAATAGCGATCATTAGACAGACGCTACCTCCCATATATGCGTTTCCTCATGGTCACGTGGTCTACTTAATTCAATAATGGGATCGCCCGTGTTTGTTCACTGGCGATCTATGTTCAAACTCAAGTGTCGGCAGCGACATTTTATTCCTATATAACAATTTTATATATATATATATATATATATTTATATATATATATATATACACACAATAATGTTCACGCTGTACACGGCCCAAGAGAAACACGAGATAGAAGACTTCAGAGTAAGGGGCGCAGATTATGGGGAACATAACGGTTACCCCTAG
>OZ038492.1:29679215-29686715 GCA_964036315.1 Acanthosepion esculentum | reverse complement strand
GAGAAGTGAGTTCGATCCTCTTTGGGTGCCCCATACTTTCAGCCTTGTGCCACATATAAGCTACGCTTGGAAAATCACTATATACAAATCTACATATACAGAAAGTTAAAAAAAATCTTTGATAATGGCTAATAGAATAACCAGAAGCACTCGAATATACAGAACATTTGGACAGCTTTTACACAATTTATGTCCAGATGAGAAAATACTTATACGAATGCAAGAAAATCGTAGTATCTTGTCTTTCGTCTTTAATGAAATTTGAATAAATTGCCCAAATACACACACACACACATATATATATATATATATATATATATATAATGTATGTGAGTGTGAAGAAAACCACTGATGTTACCTCCAGCACCAAGAACAAGACATTAACAGTGATCAAACGAACTTAGAATTGTGTTTGTCCTTTAGGAGAGAAAAAAAAAAACCTTCATTTATAACATAGTATGCATATGTGCTGAGTGTGAAATCAGCCTTCCTCTTAAAATCAGATGCCAAGAACATGGGAACGCCATAAATGTGTGGTAGAAAAATTTGGTATGGCGGATCATATCCGGAGGAGAAAAGTTAATTGACAGAGCGCATCGTTGTAGAATGAGGAGGCACCACCTCGTACATGCGTCGAGTGAGCGGTTCAACATTGTACGATTTTCTTGGTTGACTCAAGTTGATGTTGAGAAGCTTCCCTCCACCTAATGTTGTTTGGATTCACCTGGGGATCTGGCATACCAAATTCGGTGAAAACAGACCAGTCCGATAGTACATTAGTAAAAAATATCTGTCGTCGGTAGATTTATGAAGATAAAAGGATTCCTTTATCTAATCATAGATTACACCTGAAGTGGGCCTCATATAATATACAAAAGGATTTAAGCCTTCTAAAAAATGTTGACTATGTTAATGACTCTTCCCAAAGTTATCTGTCAGACTGACTCGAGAGCCCAGCCTACTTCATATATATATATATATATATATATATATATATATATATATATATATATAATATCAGATCCGTAAGTGGAAAGAATAATCCAAGTGGTTCTTTTTAATATAAAATATTAAAAGGATACATCGTAGAGAGCTCAATGTATAGAATACAAAGCAATATAAATTTAAGCCATTGTTTTGTACATTTATAATATTTATATCTTCGGTCTGATGAGACTTATTGGTCGACATAAATCATGATTTATTACCGTATTCTCATGATGTGTTAAGCTTTCCCTTGATATATATATATATATATATATATATATATATATATATATATATAATTCTTATCTCCCAGAAATTCTTACCATCTAAAAATATTTTCTAGCTTAAAGTAACCTGTAAAACTATCAACATCAAATTATATATAATTAAATTTTAAAAAGTTTTAAATTTGCTATATTTATGGAGAACGTGTACATATATTTTGACATGGATCTGGATATTAAAAAATGTTGGCATAGAAATCAATACGGTGTATGCACAGGCAGTTTCACGCCTTAAGAAATCATCAAATTATATAAATATGTATATATTTCAATACCATACCCCTCCACGACATAGGTGATCATGGCTCTCCATAGCTTTCTTTATTTGTAAATTGACATGACTTGTTTGGAAAGACAGTGGAGTGGTTCACCGAAGATTACACCACGGTTTTTAGACTTAGGCTGGTTTCTCGAGCCAGTCTATTTCATATATATAATAAACAATAAAATCAAAAAAGGTATCGGTCGATTGTCTTATCAACCTCGGTGTGAACTGAGTTCGTGTCTATACAGATAGCGGGGAGGGGGGGATTCAAGCAGTAGAATTTAACTATGAAAGCTAAAAAAAAATCAACCTGTCGAAAAACTAATACTAAAATTTGTCCATTCCAATGTTTTAGTCAGACGAACGGCACGAGGCTGAGGTCAGAGGAGGGTGGAAGGTATTTGTCTGAAAGTGAAGAAGTTTACCCCGAATGTTAACCTTATAAGATTAATTTGAGGTTATATGAAGAATGAAATATTAATTTCAAATAGGAGTGAAAAGGAGTCTAAAAATAAATTTAAAATATATAGATTAAAGGATGTAAGGGATTAATGGAAAGCGCGTTTGGGAGATTATTAAAGTCGGGGAAATCCATAAATATAGTGTAAATTGGTTATAGAGGGGGAGATTTAAAATATAGAAATTAGAATTATACTGTCGACATTTGAAGAGTTAGAGGGGAGTGAATATTATGGAAATATGGTCGCTAATAGGGTAGCTTAAGCCTGTATTATGGAAATTTGAATTTGTTTCTATGTCAACATTTTACACTAATTCATTTCTCTGATTCAGTAGTTGGATTTGATTATTGTATTTTATTATTCTAATCTTTTCTTCTAAACATAAGCCATGCCTCTCTCTAGGACTGTGCGGAACCTATAATTTTCCAAACTATCTATGGACTAAAACCATTTTCTGTATTAATTTTTCGACAGGTTGATTTTTTTTAGCTTTCACAGTTAAATTCTACTTCCTGCTCCCGCCCAATCTGTATAGACAAGAACTCAGTCCACACCGGGGTTGACGACCGATAGCTTCGTCTGCCGAAATAGACTATTCCCCATATGAGGTAATTATAGATTTTATTGTTTATTAATTATATTGCTGTGTATTAATAAATACATTGAGCCCTTTTTGTGGATCAGCTTTAATATTTTATATTACTAGGATCCACTTGGATTATATAACAACGGAGTTGTTACCTTTATTTTATATATATATATATATATATATATATATATATATATATATATATGGTGCCGCAGAAATACCTTCCATACATACCTGCCAGATGTACGACTTTCATAAGCTATTATCAAAAGAGGTTATGTCTATAGATATGAATTGTTTTTTTGTTACTTTTCAAGTGTTACATATTTTTTTCAAATATCGCGTATACACACATCATTTTGTGGTGTCTTCCTTTTTTAGTTGTGAAATATATTTAGCATCTTTTTTGCTCAAGAGAATAAAAATTTATTGATACTAAATATCTATGTATTATGGTTAAGGCTTCGAATACTAATATTCGTCTTTTTTTATACATATATAGTTTATATAATATAATATTTTAGTATTGTTGATTAATTGTCGGATTTCTTGTGTTGTTCCGTGCATTAGTGTTGTGCAATTTAATTACGGTATAATCGGTGCGGTAATGTAGTGATTATATAACCAATATATGTGTGGCTTGGATTCTTATTAGAAAAACATTCTCTAAGTAAGCAATGTAATTCTGAGATAAGATTAGTTTGTTGAAATTTTGTATTTGTTTCTTAATGGTGATCATGTTAGTACTTTTTTTAAAATAATAAGTGATAGCTTTTATTAGTTTGTTTTCCATGATAAGTATATATATCTATATATATCTATATATATATATATATATATATATATATATATATATATATATATGCAGAAATATAGTCTTAAAGTGTGCTATATTTATGGGGTAAAGTGCTCAATATCAGAGATAGAGCGTGTGTAAATATAAAAGTGGACATGGAAGTCAGCACTTAGAGGCGACAGTCTGTTTCATGCTAGTGCAATCGTCGGGCGACGCTTGCACTAGCATGAAACAGACTGTCGCCTCTAAGTGCTGACTTCCATGTCCACTTTTATATTTATATATATATATATATATATTAGGTTTCTAATGTTTTTATCTAGTTTGTAGTTATTATGTAGTTGATTTTGTAGAATACTTTAATAGTATTTTTATGTCTTTATTGCATTATTTTTATTCTTTTTTCTTAGTTTAATTTGTACATTCCAGAAATTATTGTTAATTAATGCTTAATGGATGTGAATATGGTGTAATGGCCAACATTCGTCTTTGTTACATTTACTTTCGCACAAATATTCTTGGTAAAGGTATTAATCCATCTCTTCTCCCCTAGCTATGAGTTAAATAGTGTAAATTGGGCTCTCTAGCGGAGGTTGACGATTAGTCTAGGAGAAGGATAACTCGATCATTTGACGCAATATAAAGATGATTAGATATGGAGAGTAGATACCATGTCTTTAAAACAAAAGATGATAGATTTCAACAACTATGGATAATCCCATTGGAGAGCGATTATCCAGAATGCTGTTGACACCAAAGAGCATTGGGTCCAAGGAAGGTGTTAGGTTTGTTTTATATTTTTAAGTTCGTTATAAAATAGTGCACATTGAGGATATGAAATATGCTTTCTTATTTATGGCGGCTATTTTGTATGTGTGGCCATTCGCAATTGTAAGCACGATTTGGGGTTGTTTGGTTTTTAATAAAGGTTTGACAGTTACCATTACTCGAATCGAATTGTTCATTTAAAAAGGGATAACTGCTATTGGTGTTAACTTCACATGCGATGTTAAGAAGAGGGTTATTTTCAGATTTTATTCTCTGGTTTTAACCGTCGTCCATGTTTTACTTCAGCTAAATATACCATAAACGCAGCATGTGTAAATTGGTGATTTCGAGTTGTTTTTATTTTTAATTTTAGTCTTCTAATATGGAATTCTGGTAACGATGGAACAATAGGTGAACCCATAGCAACGCTATCAGTTTATATGAAGATATTTCCCAAGTGGTCATAAAAAAGAACTTGTGTGGTACAAAATAATACCAGTTCCTTGAGAAATAACGTTCTTTTCTCTGGAGGTGGAAGTAACGGATGTTTATAAACATTGTTAATTATAATGTCTGTTGTTTCACTGATGCGTTGTTGGTATATAAGTTTTCAGAGACTAGTGAGACTAAGACGCCATTATTTGGTTTATTGTTTTTGAAAGTTTATATGAAGGCATACGTGAAATTTATGCTATATGTAGAAGGTAAATATGGTTTAATGACTTGGTTGATTGTTTTGGAAACATTGTAGACAGGTGTAGGATGTGAAATTATTTATCTTTGGGCCTCCAAGTTTCTGAGTTTTTATTTTTCAGGTGCTATAACCTAGTTTGTACTTGCCAAAGATTTTCTCAAATGTCAAAGATCCTATTTCAGTATTATTAGAAGTAATAACTTTGTTTGTTTTTTTTAAACATTTTAGGTAGGGTTTCTGTGTATTATTTAAATAATTTTGTTTGCTTTTCTTTATCAAGATTTAATTCCTTTTACTTCGACATAGATGCTATTTGTGTCGGCGTCTCTAATTACAATATTTTTGTTTTAATGCTTATTTTTTGCTGCGTTTACTAATGGTTTGGTTGGTGCTGAGTTTACATCACCTTTCTTATGCATATGACATTGCTCAATTTTAAATACTTCTTAAAGCGTTTTTTAATGTACACATTTTGATATTTAGTTACCGATTCACAGCTTGTTTCATGCATCATAATTTTTCAAAATGGGTCCTCGTTTATCCCGGGAAAATCCAAAATAAACACACTGTCATTCTGAGAAATTACTACTCATGAAACTGACTGTAAATTGGTAACTAAATAAAAATACACACACACACACACACACATATATATATATATATATATATATATACATACACACACATATACACACACACACACACACACACACACACACATATATATATATATATATATGATTTTATTTTTAATCCGACATTTTTATTACTTTAAATGTGATTATTAGGACATCTGTTTCAAATAAGAGTATCCACTATAATGTTTGTGCATATATATATATATATATATATATATATATATATATATATATAAACATTAATTCCTATTATATATATATATAAACATTAATTCCTATTATATATATATATATATATAAACATTAATTCCTATTATATATATATATAAACATTAATTCCTATTATATATATATATATATAAACATTAATTCCTATTATATATATATATATATATAAACATTAATTCCTATTATATATATATATATATATAAACATTAATTCCTATTATATATATATATATATATATATAAACATTAATTCCTATTATATATATATATATATATATATAAACATTAATTCCTATTATATATATATATAAACATTAATTCCTATTATATATATATATAAAAACATTAATTCCTATTATATATATATATATATATATATATATATATATATAATAGGAATTAAGATTACATTAGTTTAATGATATTTCAATAATTTATCATCTATTGACTGGTTTGAAAAATCCTTGTAAATTTTATTTCAATTTACAAGGTGAAAATGATCATTAACGTAATGTAATGTTAATTCCTATTGTATAAAATATGTTGCTCTCTTTGATTGAAACGTTGAGCTCTCTGTGTGAATTAGTTTTAATATTTGATATTGTATTAATAGGATTCACTTGAATTATATACCAACGGATTATTACCAGTGTGTGTATGTGTATAAATAGAAATACATAATCCTTCACCGATAGCACGACTCTGAGTTTTACGCACGACACAAAGTCAGGTGCTAACTATGAACTGACCGTTAATTAATTTTAAATTAAAATATACCTGGTTATCACAATTTTGGCGTAGATATATATTATGTTAGAATTACTTTTTTATTATTTTTAAAATTTGGAAATTATATTTGGCATAAGCGGGATTTATATATGTATGTAAAAAAAAATTATATATATTATTGGGGAATATTTATATTTTAATTCTTTATAAATTATATAATTAAATGGGGATTACATGTTCTTATTAAAACATGAATATAATTAATTAATAGTAATATACTAAAGATAGAACGTAATTAGCATTAAAAATAACAATTAAAATATTATTAAAAATCAAAAATTACGAATTTAAAAATTCAAAATAGAAACTTAAAAATATAAGAATAAAATAAAAATAAAAATATATAATCTCACAGCTAAAATTGTTTATGTATCACAAATACAAAAAAAAAACAAGACAGCACAAAATGATGTAATGCATACCTAAGGACGAAACTCTATCAACCCAGCAAAACTTCATTAACATGTTGAAACAGACTGTCGCCACTTAGTATCCATCTTTATATTTGCCATTGTCAAATACTGTAGTGTTGATTTCTCTAGCTTTCTTACCATGTGCCGTGTCCTTTCAGGACGTAGACGATCATGGCTCTCCACCTCCCTCTATCCCTTGCAGCTCAACAAGTTCCTTCCCTCTGCCACCTCCCCCAGACCACGTTTGTCATCCACTTTCTTAAGGGCGCTAGGTATGCCATGCGTTCTTTTCCCTTGTCTCTCTTTTCCTATATTCGACCTGTGAGTATCAGATTCTTCAGGCCCTCCTTCCTCATTATGTGTCACAGGAACTTCAGCTGCCTCCCCCTTGTTTGCATCCTCTCTGACCTCATCGTTGCTCACATGCTCGGTCCATGATATCCTCAGCATCCTTCTGTAGAACGACATCTCTGTCGCCTCGAGTATCTTCTTCATCTTCGAGGAAATCGTCCAACATTCGCTGACGTAAAGAAGGACAGATGTCACGTAACAGCTCAGTATTCTTTTCTTCATTACCAAAGTAATCCT
>OZ038492.1:29651715-29674215 GCA_964036315.1 Acanthosepion esculentum | reverse complement strand
ATATGATATATATATGCTATATATATGCTATATATATATGCTATATATATATATGATATATATATGCTATATATATATGATATATATATGATAAATATATGCTATATATATATGATATATATATATATGATATATATATATGATATATATATATATATATATGATATATATATATGATATATATATGATATATATATATATCATATATGTATATATATGATATATATATGATATATATATATATATTATATATATATGATATATATATTATATATATATATATGATATATATATGATATATATATGATATATATATGATATATATATATGATATATATATGATATATATATGATATATATATGATATATATATATCATATATATATATGATATATATATATCATATATATATATGATATATATATATGATATATATATATGATATATATATATATGACATATATATATGATATATATATGATATATATATATGATATATATATATATGATATATATATATATATGATATATATATATGATATATATGATATATATATATATATGATATATATATATGATATATATATATGATATATATATATGATATATATATATATGATATATATATATATGATATATATATATATGATATATATATATATGATATATATATATATGATATATATATATATGATATATGATATATATATATATGATATATGATATATATATATATGATATATATATATATGATATATATATATATGATATATGATATATATATATATGATATATATATATATATATGATATATATATATATATGATATATATATGATATATATATATGATATATATGTATCATATATATATATGATATATATATATTATATATATATATATGATATATATATATATGATATATATATATATATATATATATATGATATATATGATATATATATATATATATGATATATATATATATGATATATATATATATATGATATATATATATATGATATATATATATATGATATATATATATATGATATATATGATATATATATATATATATATGATATATATATATATATATATGATATATATATATATATATGATATATATATATATGATATATATATATATATATTATATATATATATATATTATATATATATGATATATATGTTTGTGTACGCTTAGCCCGAGTTAGTCGGCATTGAAGTATATCTATTTCAATACAACAAAGGTCTTTCGTAGTGCATCGTTTTCTCTCTTGACTTCAGCTGTATTCGGAATTAATTATTTTAACAGCGTGCCTCAAAATATTGACCGAAATACATTTTGTTGATATTGTTCATAATGAAGAAGAAAGGAAACAGAACGAAAGGAAACAGAAAGAAAGCAAAAAGTCAAAGAAAGTAAATAAAAAAATATGAAATAAAATTAACGTGGCTGGTGGGGATACGTAGATATGAGCCCTATATGAGCTCGTGACATTTAATAAGCAATGTGTTTCCTGCTTTAATTATGTAAATCATCCTTAAAAAATCTCTAATGACGTCTATGTGCTGTTTTATAAAGAACACATTTTTATTTCAACTTATTTTCAAATGTCCATTTTTAATTATTTATTCCGTACAGTGTAAGGTTTTTAGCATCAGTCATCACTTGAAAAATGACAAATTAATTTTAACCCGGTCTAAAGTCGGTGAAAATGAAAGAAAGCCTTAACTCGTCCACTGGAGGCTTGGGATGTGGAGTGTGACTTGGGTAGAGTTGAAGTAATATATTAGTCAGTATTACTGATCATAAATGTAAAATTCAAATAGAGATACATAAACAAACATACACATATATATATAAAAAAAAACACTCGAGATAAATACACACGTTATTAAAAAAACATATCTGGCTAAAAAAAATTTTTTAATTATGTACGTTAGAGTGAAGGAATAATTTTAGTATCTAGGTTATACCAATAGCATATTTTCTTAAAGATTGTAATGAACCCGACAAACATTGATGACCTAGAGATCTCACTGAAATGTTTGTGTATATATATATATATATATATATATATATATATATATATATATATAAACAGAAAACATCAAACTTTACATAATAAACATTATATATATATATATATATATATATATATATATATATATATATATATATATATATATATATATATATATATAGGGTGTAACAGCAAAATCCTATAACACCATAATTATCCTCCTACAAAATGTATAATATCTCAAAAACCATTAAACTAATTAAGTTTCTTTTTTCCAGGTTTTAAGATAAGACTTTTACCCATCTTGACATCATTTTTTGTAAGAATCATTGAAAGACCCTTTCAGTGATTCATCGAAAATAGTGCAGGTTAAAATTGTTTTGTGTCAGACCCTCTGACTCCCCAACTGAGCAATGGTGAGAGGAAAAAGATCATTCAGGCCTTCAGTGATGGTACCAACATTCATACTCTGGCTTCAATCTTCAAAGTCCATTCAAGAACCATCTAGAGATCGTTGAATAAGTTAAAAAAAGAAGGAACAATAGCGAGGAAAACTGGATCAAGAGGTCACAACTGGAAGAGGGATCATCAATTCAACCTAGAAGTAAAGAGATCATTTAGAATAGACCCAACTCAATTCATAAGACGTTTGGCACGTGTGAGAGTAGTTTCAGCTATGACAGTCTAAAGTACAGTTAAAAAAAGAATTGAAAATGAGATCTTACGTGAAACCTGTGAGCTACGTTGTTAGTTCAGGACAGAAGATTAGAGGGTTGAAGAGGGTGAAGTTCTTCTTGAATAAGTCGTGAAATGATATATACATATATATTTGAATTTTATTTCATTACTTCATAAGCTCCGATCCTTAACTATGATTAATTAATGATGAACATATCATTTTCGTTTATGATCGATTTCACCATGATTCTTATGTTAATCTTGTAGAATAATTATACATTCTTATTGC
Source organism: Acanthosepion esculentum (assembly GCA_964036315.1). Lineage (NCBI taxonomy): Eukaryota > Metazoa > Mollusca > Cephalopoda > Sepiida > Sepiidae > Acanthosepion > Acanthosepion esculentum. The sequence continues at coordinate 29,671,219 of OZ038492.1, read as the reverse complement.
TCAAAGTAGAGTCCACTAGTGTTATAAAACCTGGGAGAATTCCAGTAAAATATTTTCAATCATTTCTAAGTTACAACGGTTCAGATGTTAATCTAGAAATTGTTAATCTTGCTATTACACGATTTGGACTACTGTGCTGTTACACCCGGCATATATATATATATATATATATATATATATATATATATATATATATATATATATATATATATATTAATCGGTATTACCCCCAAGCAAGTCAGTACAGCCATTAGAAACGGGGCAAGATTAATCAGGAGGACAGTAGATAATGATAATGCATTTAAATTTTTGCAGATTAATGTTGGCTGGAGAGCATGGGACCTTGTGAGAGTTCCACGAGCGAGAAGTGTGAGAAAAAACTGTTAGCATAGAATTTACAGCTACATCTAGCTAGCTGAACTGTAAATTGATGAGATCTCGATGCCAGTCTAGTATTGTGCTTAAATTCATACAGTCTCGGTACCATAGAGAAGAGCTCATACGAACAATTGCCATGAAATTATTTATAAAAAAGACCCAGAGAGGCCACCTTACAGCGGTGGTCAATTGACTGAAGCCGAGCTGCGAGATCAAGATCAATAATATTGCTGATTCTTCTTTGGATCTTATAGTGGAGCTCCAGGAAAATAATAGGGACACTGGACCATATGTGGCAGCAATATTCTGAGCATGGACGAATGGTAGACTTATAAATATGCAAGATAGATTTCGGAGAGAAAAATTCTCTCACTCGACACAGTGAACCGATTTATCAGCTGATCGAGCAATGGATTCAATGTGGTCTTTCCACCTCATGTCAGCTGAGAACTTTAGCCCGAGAAGGCGCAATGAGTCTCTTTCTTTAAGGATAGCACCAGCCATGCTTTTGAAAGGCATAGTGGGATCTCGCAGATGACTAATGGAGAGTAGTTTTGTTCTGCAAGCAGCAAGATTGACAAGCCATCTTTTCACCCCACTTAACGACTTTCTTGATGTAGTTTCGTACATCGCCTTCCATTTTGACTTTGACTGGTCAGCCTTACTCTCGAGGGACGAGTAAATGGTAGTGTCGTCAGCGTAGATGTCAAGTTGAGAGTTGATATCATCAGAAAGGTCGTTAATGAAGATTAAAAATAGCGTAGGACCAAGGATGGAACCCTAGCGTTAGTATCAAAGGATGTAGGTGAATGGCCGTTCAAGACAACTTTCAATTCACGTTTTGATAGGAACGACTGGATGAGCTCAAAAGCGTGCCCGGAAATATCGTACTTTTTCAGCTAGTGGAGAAGACCTGAATGACAGACCCTGTCAAAGGCTTTCGAGATGTCCAATCCTACAGCCCGGGATTTACCGTTTTTGTCTAAAGAACGACACTCTTTCCGCAGTTTTCCTCAGTACACCAGCAATTGAGCTGGAAAAACGGAAGTCGTATTGCTTATCTGAGAAATGATGAACCAATTGAGCACTGATTCGGGCCTCTAGGAGTTTTCCAAAAAGAGGCAGAAGGTAAATAGGCCGATAGTTGGATGGCACGGACGGTTCACCAGATTTCTTAAAAACTGGAACAGACAATGACTTCCAACAAGCAGGAAATCTGGAGGCAACAAGGCATTTATTAAACAATTTAGAGTAGATACCTCCACGAAACCCTAAAAAATCAGCATACTGTGATGAAAACATGTTCTAAATGTAATGAAAACATAGTTTTATCATCAAAATCGTTGTTATTATTAATCAGAATCGAAGTATTTTTTTTATTATCCAATTAAATGTTTTACTATTTTTTAATGAATGAAATTATTTTTGAAATTTTTATTAGAAAATCTTCGTAAACAATTTTTTTTTACATGTGTTTCACCCCCTTATTAATTTTATAAAAATTAGAGAAATTCAATGTGATAATTCTTAGTGATTATATTAGTTAAAAGAAAAATGCATAGAAGAATTTAAATTACTGATTTTTTTTTTTTTTTTTTTTTTGCAAAATCGGAACCGGTCTTACGAAAAATTAAAAAAAACGCGATCACACTAAGACATTATTTAATTAGACGATTTTAATTGCTCTAAGGAATAATATATATTAAACACAATATTATCTGAAAAAAAATTCGATAAAAAATGAATTTTTACAAGATTTGTTTTCATGTCTTTACAATTTTAAATTGAATAATTAATAAAGTTTTAAAATTCATGTTCAGTGTGATAATTCTTAGGAAATATTGTTATTAAGTAAAACTATATTTATTTACTAATCATATATTGTAAAGGTTATTACAATCTGACGAACCCGAATATTTTTAAAAGAATTTCGATTTGTTTTTGTATGTGTGATTACGTGCAGATTTTATGAAGTATAGATGTACAAACCCATAAATCTATCATTGAAAGGTCACGTGTTTTAAGGGTTGTACCCCCCCTTCCACATTACGGAAAAAATCCCCTCAGATGAACTTTATCGTATGCTCCACTATGCTTAACGGTGAACACGTTCGGTTGTCATTAAATCGATTAATACGTTATAAAACAAGACAGTACTTAAGAAATTTTTGTATACAATATTTTATGCTATAAGTAATATTTGTTTCAAATCAGATTAATTTAACTTTAAATTTGCTAATTTTCCTCAAATTTTCATTTCAGATATATTCTATTTTTGCAAGATTTTTAAATCAATTTTTTTTTTACAAATATCTAAAAAAATAACGCCCGTTTTTATCGATTTTACTGAAAAAAATTGATTCCGATCAATATAATTTCTTTTTGAAATACAACACAGAGTAAAAATAGTAAATTTTGAATCCCCAAGCGTTCAATTAAAAATAAGTTTCAAGTAAGCTTTTTCATTTTTTAAAATTCATTTTTAAATTTTATGTATACCGAATTAGTGGAGTTAGCTAGTTTAGAGAGAACGGGAGCTAGTTCAGGAGCACACTTCTTAATGACTATTACAGGGAGGCCATCGGGTTCACGTGCATTAATGGAATTAAGGTTAGAGATGATGGCAGAAACCATGAAAGGGGTTATATGCATATCATTCAACAAAGAATAAGTTCTAAGTGGGAGGTTAAGCAGGGATACCCCAGAGAATTTACGGGCAGATCATTCAGCCTGATCAGCAGAGAATGATTATACATCAAATACAGAGAGGCCAGTAGTCACGAGAGACACATTTCTGGGGGGCTATGTAGTAACGCATTCTCTCCGTCTCTTATATACATATATATATATATATATATATATATATATATATATATATATATGTAATAAGAAAGTTAATGGTCAGAGTTGAATTAGACCAGGAAACAGTTGTATTAAAAATACTCAATACACATATAAAAAGATAAACATTTAACATGCAGAGCTTTAACGCATAGAAAATTAGCAAATCAGTCGATTCCGCTATCTTCTGCGTGAAGATACCGAAAGGTTGGAGTCAAGGCAGCGAATTCCGTTCATTACCTGATTTTATTTATATTTGTGTGTGTGTGTGTGTGTGCGCGTGCGTGCGTGTGTGTGTTTGCATAAATATGTATCAACAGACTGTTTCGCTGTATCATACTTCTTCAGTGTAGCTAGACATGCGATTGTATGAGATAGAAACTCATGCGATATACATACATACATATATATATATATATATATATATAAATATATATATATATATATAATGTGTGTGTGTGTGTGTGTATATATATATAATATATATATAATGTGTGTATATATAATATATAATGTGTGTGTATATATATATAATGTGTATATATATACATATAATGTGTATATATATATATAATGTGTGTGTATATATATATAATGTGTATAATGTGTGTATATATATGTATATATATAATGTGTGTGTATATATATATAATGTGTGTGTATATATATATAATGTGTGTGTATATATATATAATGTGTGTGTATATACATATAATGTGTATATATATATATAATGTGTATAATGTGTATATATATATATAATGTGTATAATGTGTATATATATATATAATGTGTATAATGTGTATATATATATAATGTGTATAATGTGTATATATATATATAATGTGTATAATGTGTGTATATATATATATATATATATGTGTATAATGTGTGTATATATATATATATATGTATAATGTGTGTATATATATATATATGTATAATGTGTATATATATATGTATATATATAATGTGTATGTACACACATATAATATTATATATATATATAATATACACACATATAATATTATATATATATATATATATAATATTATATGTGTGTATATTTTATATATATATATAATATTATATGTGTGTATATTATATATATAATATTATATGTTGTATATTATATATATATATAATATTATATGTGTGTATATTATATATATATAATATTATATGTGTGTATATTATATATATAATATATGTGTGTATATTATATATATATATATAATATTATATGTTGAATATTATATATATATATATATATAATATTATATGTGTGTATATTATATATAATATATGTGTGTATATTATATATATATATATAATATTATATGTGTGTATATTATATATATATATATAATATATGTGTGTATATTATATATATATATATAATATTATATGTGTGTATATTATATATATATATATAATATTATATGTGTGTATATTATATATATATATATAATATTATATGTGTGTATATTATATATATATATATAATATTATATGTGTGTATATTATATATATATATAATATTATATGTGTGTATATTATATATATATATATAATATTATATGTGTGTATATTATATATATATATATAATATTATATGTGTGTATATTATATATATATATATAATATTATATGTGTGTATATTATATATATATATATAATATTATATGTGTGTATATTATATATATATATATAATATTATATGTGTGTATATTATATATATATATAATATTATATGTGTGTATATTATATATATATATAATATTATATGTGTGTATATTATATATATATATATATAATATTATATGTGTGTATATTATATATATATATATAATATTATATGTGTGTATATTATATATATATATATGATATTATATGTGTGTATATTATATAAATATATATATAATATTATATGTGTGTAGATTATATAAATATATATATAATATTATATGTGTGTATATTATATAAATATATATATAATATTATGTGTGTGTATATTATATAAATATATATATAATATTATGTGTGTGTATATTATATAAATATATATATAATATTATATGTGTGTATATTATATAAATATATATATAATATTATAGGTGTGTATATTATATAAATATATATATAATATATGTGTGTATATTATATATATTATATGTGTGTATATTATATATATATATTATATGTGTGTATATTATATATATGTGTATATTATATATATATAATATATGTGTGTATATTATATATATATAATATTATATGTGTGTATATTATATATATATATAATATATTATATGTGTGTATATTATATAATATTATATGTGTGTATATTATATATATATAATATATATATTATATGTGTGTATCTTATATATATAATATATATATTATATATATAATATATATATTATATGTGTGTATATTATATATATAATATATATATTATATGTGTGTATATTATATATATAATATATATATTATATGTGTGTATATTATATATATAATATATTATATGTGTGTATATTATATATATATGTGTGTATATTATATATGTATAATATATATATTATATGTGTGTATATTATATATATATTATATGTGTGTATGTTATATATATATAATATATATTTTATATGTGTGTATATTATATATATATATAATATATATTTTATATGTGTGTATATTATATATATATAATATATATATTATATGTGTGTATATTATATATATATAATATATATATATTATATGTGTGTATATTATATATATATAATATATGTGTATATTATATATATATATAATGTATATTATATGTGTGTATATTATATATATATAATGTATATTATATGTGTGTATATTATATATATATAATGTATATTATATGTGTGTATATTATATATATATAATGTATATTATGTGTGTATATTATATATATATATATAATGTATATTATGTGTGTATATTATATATATATATATAATGTATATTATATGTGTGTATATTATATATATATATATAATGTATATTATATGTGTGTATATTATATATATATATATAATGTATATTATATGTGTGTATATTATATATATATATAATGTATATTATATGTGTGTATATTATATATATATATAATGTATATTATATGTGTGTATATTAAATATATATATAATGTATATTATATGTGTGTATATTATATATATATAATGTATATTATATGTGTGTATATTATATATATATATAATGTATATTATATGTGTGTATATTATATATATATATAATGTATATTATATGTGTGTATATTATATATATATATATAATGTATATTATATGTGTGTATATTATATATATATATATATAGTGTATATTATATGTGTGTATATTATATATATATATATAGTGTATATTATATGTGTGTATATTATATATATATATATAATGTATATTATATGTGTGTATATTATATATATATATAATGTATATTATATGTGTGTATATTATATATATATATAATGTATATTATATGTGTGTATATTATATATATATATAATGTATATTATATGTGTGTATATTATATATATATAATGTATATTATATGTGTGTATATTATATATACAATGTATATTATATGTGTGTATATTATATATACAATGTATATTATATGTGTGTATATTATATATATAATGTATATTATATGTGTGTATATTATATATATAATGTATATTATATGTGTGTATATTATATATATAATGTATATTATATGTGTGTATATTATATATATAATGTATATTATATGTGTCTATATTATATATATATATAATGTATATTATATGTGTCTATATTATATATATATATATATAATGTATATTATATGTCTGTATATTATATATATATATATAATGTATATTATATGTGTGTATATTATATATATATATATAATGTATATTATATGTGTGTATATTATATATATATATATAATGTATATTATATGTGTGTATATTATATATATATATATAATGTATATTATATGTGTGTATATTATATATGTATATATATAATGTATATTATATGTGTGTATATTATATATGTATATATATAATGTATATTATATGTGTGTATATCATATATGTATATATATAATGTATATTATATGTGTGTATATCATATTATGTATATATATAATGTATATTATATGTGTGTATATTATATATATATATATGTATATATATAATGTATATTATATGTGTGTATATTATATATATATATATGTATATATATAATGTATATTATATGTGTGTATATTATATATATATATAATGTATATTATATGTGTGTATATTATATATATAATGTATATTATATGTGTGTATATTATATATATATATAATGTATATTATATGTGTGTATATTATATATATATATAATGTATATTATATGTGTGTATATTATATATATATATAATGTATATTATATGTGTGTATATTATATATATATATAATGTATATTATATGTGTGTATATTATATATATATACAATGTATATTATATGTGTGCATATTATATATATATATATATACAATGTGTGTATATTATATATATATATATATAAATATATATATATATATAATATATATTATATGTGTGTATATGATATATATATATATATTATGTGTGTATATTATATATATATTATATGTGTGTATATTATATATATATATATATTATATATGTGTATATTATATATATATATAATATATGTGTATATTATATATATATATATTATATATGTGTATATTATATATATATATATTATATATGTGTATATTATATATATATATATTATATATGTGTATATTATATATATATATATTATATATGTGTATATTATATATATATATATTATATATTTTTATATTATATATATATATATTATATATGTGTATATTATATATATATATATTATATATGTGTATATTATATGTATATATATATTATATATCTGTATATTATATATATATATATATATTATATATGTGTATATTATATATATATATATATTATATATGTGTATATTATATATATATATATATTATATATGTGTATATTATATATATATATATATTATATATGTGTATATTATATATATATATATATTATATATGTGTATATTATATATATATATATTATATATATGTATATTATATATATATATATATATATTATATATGTGTATATTATATATATATATCTATATTATATATGTGTATATTATATATATATATTATATGTGTATATTATATATATATATATATATATATTATATATGTGTATATTATATATATATATATATATATATTATATATGTGTATATTATATATATATATATATATTATATATGTGTATATTATATATATATATATATATATTATATATGTGTATATTATATATATATATATATATATATTATATATGTGTATATTATATATATATATATATTATATATGTGTATATTATATATATATATATATATATTATATATGTGTATATTATATATATATGTGTATATTATATATATATATATATTATATATGTGTATATTATATATATATATATATTATATATGTGTATATTATATATATATATATATATTATATATGTGTATATTATATATATATATATATATTATATATGTGTATATTATATATATATATATATATTATATATGTGTATATTATATATATATATATATATTATATATGTGTATATTATATATATATATATATATTATATATGTGTATATTATATATATATATATATATTATACATGTGTATATTATATATATATATATATATTATATATGTGCATATTATATATATATATATATATTATATATGTGTATATCATATATATATATATATATTATATATGTGTATATTATATATATATATATATATTATATATGTGTATATTATATATATATATATATTATATATGTGTATATTATATATATATATATATATTATATATGTGTATATTATATATATATATATATTATATATGTGTATATTATATATATATATATATTATATATGTGTATATTATATATATATATATATTATATATGTGTATATTATATATATATATATATTATATATGTGTATATGATATATATATTATATATGTGTATATGATATATATATTATATGTGTGTATATTATATATATATATATTATATGTGTGTATATTATATATATGTTTGTTATATTATATGTGTGTATATTATATATATGTTTGTTATATTATATGTGTGTATATTATATATATGTTTGTTATATTATATGTGTGTATATTATGTATATGTTTGTTATATATATGTGTGTGTATATTATGTATATGTTTGTTATATATATGTGTGTGTATATTATGTATATGTTTGTTATATATATGTGTGTGTATATTATGTATATGTTTGTTATATATATGTGTGTGTATATTATGTATATGTTTGTTATATATATGTGTGTGCATATTATGTATATGTTTGTTATATATATGTGTCTGTATATTATGTATATGTTTGTTATATATATGTGTCTGTATATATCATATATGTACAAGCTAACCAAAAAAGTTCTGTCCGTTTTTAAAGGAAATAAAGAAAAGGCTTCACATTATGTATAACTTATATTTATCTTCGAAGTAATTGCCAACGGCATCTCCAGCTGTTCAATGCCCTTGCGGTAGAATTCGGGGAGTTTTGACGCAAGGAAATCCGTGAGAGCTTTGCGCAAGTCCGCTTCATTGGTGAAGGATTTCCCGCGAAGTTGATTATCCAGGGAGTGGAAGAGGTGGTAATCTGATGGCGCAAGATCAGGTGAATAAGGTGGATGGCACAAGTCTCCCACCCAAGTTGCTGTATGGTATCCCTGACCACTCGCTCGACATGCGGCTTGGCGTTGTCATGGAGGAAAAGCACACCTTTGCGATTCCCTAGTGCTGACTCCTTCTGACGCAATGCCTGTTGCACACGTTTCAATTGCTGCGAGTATAGGTCTCCAGTGACCGTTTGGCCCGTTGGTAGCAGTTTATAATGAACCACTTGACGACCTGTCCACCAGACACAAAGCATAATCTTGCGTGGGTGCATAGGCGGTCTTGCGGTGTGATGGACAGCATCCTGAGGAGACAACCAATGTCTGGAACGCTTGGGAGTTTTGTACAGAACCCACTTTTCATCACTGGTAAGCACTCGATTGAATAAGGATACGGTACGGTAACGTGAAAGCAGCGATACGCAGGCTGCCACACGTTGTCCCTTGTGGACCTCCAACAGCGTTTGCAGAACCCACTTGCTCAGTTTGTACGTCTTAACTAGGCGGTGCAGGTGAAGTCTGTTTCATCGGAAACGTTGAACTGTCTTGCAAGTTCACCACACGTTAGACTACTGTCCTCTTCAATGGCCGTCTTCAAGACTCCGTCATTCAAGACCTGTGATCGTCCACTGCGAGGCTCATCATGGAGAGACAAATCTTGAATTTTCGAAACCAACGCCTTGCAGTACGTTCATCCACAGCACTATCCCCAAACGCTTGACATATGCGGCGACTTCCTACTTCCGGCTGTCCTAATTTGAAAACAACTGCTACACGCATTTCGTATATATTTCAACTTCATTCAATGACTAATCAAAAAACGGACGGAACTTTTTTGGTTACCTTGTATATAAAATATATATATGTGTGTGTATATATTATATAATATATGTATATTATATGTGTGTGTGTGTATATATTATATAATATATACACACATATATAATATACATATATTATATATGTGTGTATATATTATAATTTTGTGTATGTATTATATATATATATAATATGTATATTATATATGTGTGTATATATTTTATAATATGTATATTATATATGTGTGTATATATTTTATAATATGTATATTATATATGTGTATATATATTTTATAATATGTATATTATATATGTGTATATATATTTTATAATATGCATATTATATATGTGCATATATGTTTTATAATATATATGTATATTATATATGTGCATATGTTTCATAATATGTATATTATATATGTGTATATATGTATATTATCTATAATATACATATATATATATTATATGTGTATAATATATATGTATATTATATATGTGTGTGTGTATAATATGTATATTATGTGTGTGAATAATATATATGTATATTATATATATATGTGTGTATGATATATATGTATATTATATATATATGTGTGTGTGTATGATATATATGTATATTATATATATATGTGTGTGTGTATGATATATATGTATATTATATATATATGTGTGTGTGTATGATATATATGTATATTATATATATATGTGTGTGTGTATGATATATATGTATATTATATATGTGTGTGTGTATGATATATATGTATATTATATATATATGTGTGTGTGTATGATATATATGTATATTATATATATATATGTGTGTGTGTATGATATATATGTATATTATATATATATGTGTGTGTGTATGATATATATGTATATTATATATATGTGTGTGTATAATATATATGTATATTATATATATGTGTGTGTATAATATATATGTATATTATATATATGTGTGTGTTTATAATATATATGTATATTATATATATGTGTGTGTGTATAATATATATGTATATTATATATGTTTGTGTATATATTGTATATATGAAACACCGATATATATTTTATATATCAATGATTCCGTCAGATATTTATCACTTTAAACGTTTTTTTTTTTTTGTGGATACTAATTCATTAATGAATATTCGTTAATTCATATTAAAGAAAAATATCTGGTCAATTTTTCCTTAATAAGATTTTTCGAATATTCCCCAGTAGGCGTAAATAAATAAATATACCTTTTAAGAAATAAATGGAGCCTCTACTTATTGAGTATCCACTGAAAATAACGTTTACAGTGACAATATTATATTTAATTTCATTTATTATTTTGTGTCATGAATCATTTTTCTTTTTCAACTTCATCGTTCAAACAATAAATTACATTTTATTAAATTATATATTCACCATTATTTGCTATATGTTGCCACCTTTCAGGCTTTTCAATACACTTCCATTAAAATTCTGCAGGTTTTGTTGTGTAAAGATTTTTGGATAACTCTTGAATCTGGTTTTCATTAGAGGAAGTTTTCCCCATGAAATCGTTTTGCTGCGATCGAAAAAGGTAATAATCAATGGGTACAAAGTCAGGAGATTATGGTGGGTCGGATAGAACAGATCTACAGAATTCAAAAGTTTTCTCCTTTATTATTTTTGCTGTATAAGGCCCTTGTGCTGTCATAGATGAGACCGAGATTCTTCTGTTAATCCACTGTGTTCACTACTATTGCTATCGAAAAGTAATATTATATCAGTGTGCTCCAATTTTATTCGTCACTGCCACATATGATTACTAGTTACGATAATACATTTGTCGTTCCCCCAAAACGGAAATTACTTATGACTCAACCAAATAGATTATTTCCGTTACAATCCCTAATCTGTATGTGTTAATTATGTTTATCAGCTACTGTGGAATTGAACCAAATTGACGTAGCTTTGTTCCGTTGCCAAATCTCGGCGAAGTAGCAAGTTCATAACATCATGCTTTTGGAAAGGATTCTTTAATTAATTCAACCTAGGAAGTGTGATTTTCTTGTCTTCCTCCATGTTCCATTTCTAATTTCTTTTTCTTATCTTTTATTCACTAAACAGAATATGGCATTAGAAAAATAAATAACAAATTTAGAAAAGAAATAATGTCATAATCTTTTTATTATATTTGTAACCCTCTCGGTTCCATGTTTATCTTCAGGTTTCTTCATACCACCGTGGTTACCATCTAGCTGACTCCTCACTCCTTAACGCGTTTCTGGTTTGTCACTGGTATCGTGATGATGAGCACGGTTCCACTCGATCCAGCTGGCTTTCGTTTGCTTCACGATCATTCACTCCTCTGCCACATTGTGTTTTTGATCTCAGTGAGTTAGAAGATCTCTAATGAAGTAAACTCGAGTGTAGAACAGATAGACGACTAGGAACTACCAAAAATAATTCTTTGGAATAAAGAATTAACTCTGGTTAAAAATGTCACAACGATTTGGTTTATATATGATTTTTTGTACACAGCTGTTTTAACTTTTCCCACTGCTGTTATAATCAAAGAACACAGGAATCCCCTTTTGGAGTTTACAACTTGTGTTAGTAGTAATTTAAATTTCTAAGTTTTGGTCTTCAGGGCTGACACAAGGTCTTGGTCAAGAAGCTTCAGTGAACGATGTGGATTCCAGTAGCGGTAGTGTGGAGACTCTCTAAGTTGTCCAAACCTCCAGATATATGAAGTCCTGCGCGTGGCAGGTGTGGGGTTGACCAAGGTCTGGAGTTCGGTTATCTTCCATCCTTAATATCAATCTTTTTCTAAAATCTCATATTTTCAAAATATGCTTACGCGAGTAATTTTCAAAATTTAGGGGTTGTCCAGATCCCTTTTGAGGAATCAAGCCGCCCTTTAACTCCAACTCCCTTCACTTTTCGTCTCGTACCATCGCACCATATAGGCGGTGCTGGTCTCTCTCTCTCTCTCTCTCTCTCTCTCTCTCTCTCTCTCTCTCTCTCTCTCTCTCTCTCTCTCTCTCTCTCTCACCTTCTCAGTATCCAACCTCAGCTCATTTCCAAATGCGGGTACAACTCTCTTTGTACCGGAGGCGAAAATGGGGGTTTCCAGTAATTAATCTTTTATGAGCTTGTCTTACTGTTTTAGGTGATTTTTCAAGCCAGGGACTTGACCATATTCTAAGATAATCGGAGCCAATCCAGATTGCCCATGCTAGCCAATCTCAAGTGTTCTTTTGTTTATCCACATTCGTCAGGAGTGGGGAAAGTAAAGGAAATAAAAATTTTCTCTAGAGGAATGCAGGTTCGAATCCGGCCGGAGAGCGCACATTTTACTCTAATAATATTTCTCGAATATTCAGGCTGCTAGGCAGAAATAAACAAATATATTCTTTAATAAATAAATGAGGCGTCTACTAAAATACGTGTATCCACTAAAATAACGTTTAAGTAATAAAAATCTGTTGGATTAATATATAAAACTCCTTCACTTCTTTACAAAATGCTTTGTTTACGTTAGGATACGAAACTGAGTAGATATGTTTATTTTAAGAGTCAGAGAAAAATTCCCGTTTAAAAGCACTATTCAACTTTGCTTGAACACCGACTCACTGTGTAACCGAGAGGTCAAAGCACGTCAGATCTAATGATGGTTTGCCGTAGAGCCCATATTTTACTCTAAAACGATTTCTCGAATATTCAGGTCGGTAGGCGAAAATAAATATACTATTTAATAAATAAACGGATTATCTACTGAAATACGATTATCCACTAAAAATAACGTTTAATTAATGTAATTATATATATATATATATATATATATATATATATATATATATATATATATATATATATATAAGAGAGAGAGAGAAATTCTAGACATTGAATGCCACCAAAAGAAATTAGCTCATTTCTTCCTCATTCAATGAATTCGGTTTGCGTAAAAAAATGTTCCTGCTCCTTTTCTCCCCACATAAGCAGTCTATCAATATGTGTGTGTGTGTGTGTTGTCGATCAATTTATACAAAAGAAAACAGGCAATAAGTAAAAAAATTAAAAATGTTAAGCGAAATCTTTTCGTTAATTTCTTCTTCTGAATGAAGTATGAATGTTTCTTTACTTTATTTTTCTTTTCTTTTTTCTCTCATTGGTCAATATAGTTAGTTATGCACCAATCAGAATTTTCGATGCTGTTAGCAAAAGTTACAGTTCGCGACAAAGACGACAATAATTCATCAGTCTTACTTTACTTATTTGCCGTTCACAGGAACCCAACCGCCTGAAACTTTCCACGTTCTCTCGTAGGTCGTTTGCTTTTTTGTTAAATTAATTAGAGTGTCTTGCTGACAAGCTATCAACCTCGTCAGCTTCAACCAGCGCTGTCGTTAAACGTACTCCATATTTGCAGCAACATTTCGACCTGCTGTTCACATAATTAACGCAACGGAAGATATTTGTTTACGCCAGTCTTCTTTTTATTAGTTTTTTGGGGTTGTTGTAATTAGTTTACTTTTACATACACTGCGTTGTCGCAATTAGCAACCTTTTCGCAGGGAGCATCGGCGCAGGGGTAATTGTTAACGAGCTAGTTTGGTTAATCCTTGCATCTGAGTGGTGAGTTTGATCTTCACACTCATGGATTTGTACCAAGCTAAGCTAAATTTAGTGAAAATAAGAACAATCGTTTCTCCAAAAATCTTGATGGAAGCAAATTGCAGTAACTCGGCAACTATCAAATACATTGGAAAAAGATTACGGTCAAATAACTTTGAAAACACCGTACAATCAGCGAAGCAACGTCGAGCCTTGTCAGTACCTAGAACACCGTTTGGGAATACCAGATGCTGTAAGCTGGTGGTGTAATGGATAATGGCTCGGATTTCTTAATCGGAGAGCCCCGTTCCAGTTCCAGTTGGGTTCGTTATATTCACTTACGTGCAAATACTCTTGCGAATGGTATGAATTCACCTCTTCCTCCTCGTCTATGGCTTAATTAGTAAAATTTGTATCATTAAATCATTATTGTCTCAAAACATTTACAATCTAAAAATAATTTTTGGCTTTAAATAACCTGCAAAGAGTTGTAAGTCGTAAAAAACGAATCCATCAATCAATCAATTAATCAACATTCACTAAAAGCTAACGGCCATAATTTTAAAATACAGAAGCCAAAAAAGAAAATATTTTCCTTGTCGACTAGAAATTCAATTCATGGTGTTAGGTTGGGATCAAATTTTAACATCAATTTGATCTTGCGAAATCAAAATATTTTAACCTTCCTCCCGAACAATTAGTCTTGTATATCTTTTCAGTTGTATTTCAAATCAATCGAATTATCAGATTTTTGCAACTTTGCCCGAAGAGGCTAATGATTTCAAAATGTTTGAAATAATAAAATATTAGCAATATAGAACATCGTTTTTTAAAGCTTTTTCTTTATTCGCCATCAGACAAAAAATTCCATTACCATTGGGAATTATTATGTTAAGTATATTTTGTTAGTTCGACCTTCTACCAGAGTTAGAATTTTCGTTTTCGTGGTGTGCATTAACGAAAAACACAGCGTTTTCAGTCATTTAATAAAAAATAAAAAATAAAAAAACTTTTGATATCCGAACTTTTAATTTATAGATGAAGGGTTTTGGTAGGGATGAACAAGGACATTTCCCTATCAATTCTCTTTCACGAAAAAACTTAATCTTGTCACTACACTCCATATCAATGGCAAGTATTGTAATTCCTTACAATTTATCATGTTTGTGTTCT
This sequence comes from Acanthosepion esculentum, assembly GCA_964036315.1. Classification (NCBI taxonomy): domain Eukaryota; kingdom Metazoa; phylum Mollusca; class Cephalopoda; order Sepiida; family Sepiidae; genus Acanthosepion; species Acanthosepion esculentum. The sequence goes on along the minus strand of OZ038492.1, from coordinate 29,654,532 downwards.
TCTCTATGTGCCGAGTCTCTTCAGGACGTCGCTGATTATGGCTCTCTACAGTTTCCTCTTCTTGGTGACTCTTAATAAATTTTGTCTTTTTGTTATCTCTGCTAAACTTTGTTCCGCCTCCATTAACTCAAACCCGCTAGGTATGTTTCCTCTTTCTCTTCAATGTGTCATGTTAGTATCAAATTTTCCAAGCCGTCTTTCCTCATTATGTGCCCTAGAAATTACAGTTGTCTCTTACTGATGATAAGTATCCTTTTTGTTTCCATCTTCTCTAAAATTTCGTCGTTGCTCACATGTTCGGTCCAGTGTACTCTCAGTATCCTTCTGTAGAACTGCATTTTTATTGTTTTAAGTCTCTTCTTCATTTGTGAGGAGATTGCTAGCATTCACTGCCATATAGAGGACTGATAATACGCAACAGTTTAGTACTATACAGTTTAAAAGAGTGGCTTGTTTTACCTTTATTCATCCAATTAAAGGACTACTGAGTGAGATGTGTGAAGATTAAATTGAAGAGGTTAAGATTATAGTGTTCAGTGAAGTACCAACGCGGGATTCTGTCCAATAAAATAGCATTTCTTCGGAAAAAAAAGCTAAGTGGAACTTTCTCCTTAATTTTTGAATATGGAGGAAATGCGGGTGAATCGACTCTGTGGACGCAACCAGGTACTTATTGGAGTGGCAGAATGAGCTGACACTTTCTCTGGCATCTTTAGAAATGGATCGTAACCAGCAATAACCTGACAATTATCCATGGTAAATAAGTTATACGATACGTTTATAGACTGTTTTCTGCAATCCGAGATTAATCTGCCCTGCCGGTGGAGCCTAGTATATGCTTACTGCATCCTCTGTAGAGGGGTAACATTCTGAAAAGGAGTTACCTATCAACTAAATGCGTACAGGCTCAAATACAAGCGACCAATATTTTGCCTATCGCTGAACCAAGTAAATGCTTACAGACTCTAGTATAAACAATTAATATTGATCTATAGTAAAATACTAATAGATCAATAAACGATCAATATTTACTTATCTCTGGACCAAGTAAATATTTACAGACTCAAATATAAATGACAAATATTTATCTATCCCCAGACCAGCCAAATGCTTACAGACACAAACATAAACGATCAATATTTACCTGTCCGTGAAGTAAATGTTTATAGTTTCAAATATAGCTACCTAGCTAGCTTGATGTCTGCTACCTCGTGACACATAAAACATTTTTGAGATTTCTGTAATCGAATTGTTTCTCGATGTGGTTTAACAAAGCCCTACATCCCAACCTCTCTTATCCTTAAGAAGATTTGGTTTTATGTTGAGGTTTCCATTCCTTTAGACGACCACGTGCTTTCAAATAGTCTCAAATATAAACGACCGATATTTTTTCATTTACGTGCCATGCCCCTTCAGCACGTGGGCGATCATAGCTCTCCACAGATTCTTGTCCTTTTAGCTCTAAATGCTTGACGCTGTGCCATCTCTCTTTGCCTACTCCCTTACCTATCCCCGATTCAATTAAATGTTTCCGACTCAAGTATATATTTTTTAAATTGATTTTGACATTAAATAACCCAATAAGATTTGACATATTGTAAAACCAACCGAACCAGATTAAGGCTTCAATGTCTCTCTGGAAAGAACGATGTTTGATTTTATTTATTTATACACACAGTCCAATTCTTGAATAGGACAACATACAAATATTCTAGTAGGGTTAATTCATGCCCTAGTATTGTTAGATTATTACACCTTGTCTACTAATGGATTTCGCTTAAAGCCGCTCAGCGCCATGGCAGTCAGCGATATAAAAGATTTCTCACATATATATATATATATATATATATATATATATATATATATATATATATATATATATATATATACCTAATTTACATTATTCGGACTATTGTCCTCATGTTTGTCGCCATATTTATTACAACGTTTCGGCCGTTGTACGCTCCGGCCTTCTTCAGGTGGTTGGAATATCGAACTGAACCCTTTATTTCGCTCACTGTAGTAGACTGTTCTTGTTCCATGTATCATGTTTTAATAGATGTCAGTTATCAGTTATTTCCTGTTAATTCCTCGCTCCAAGTTCTCCACTACCTATGGCACGTGGAACTAGAACAGTCTACCCCAGTGAGCGAAATAAAGGGTTCAGTTCGACATTCCAACCACCTGAAGAAGGCCGGAGCATACAACGACCGAAACGTTGTAATAAATATAGCGTCAAAGATGAGGACAATAGTCCGAATAATGTAAATAGTGTACATGATACCTCATCTCAGAAATATAAACATATATATATATATCTCAGATGATTCTCAAAGAGAGTGCTATGTGCTTAGCTTTCCTTCTTCCAAACTGTAACCGACGATGTTTCAAGAAAAGCATTTTAGCCCTTCCTGTCGTTTCCTTTTTTTTTTTGCTTTTAACTGATCGCGACATCTATCAAAGATATGAAATTTAAATTTTTATTATTGCATTTTTTTCAGAATTTTAACACATCAGCAGATAGCTATTAATGTCAACAACTGAGCACAAATAGTTATTAATTAAAAAAATAGTAATTAATGTATAATATTATCCATAACTACATGCACAAGAATGTCGTTTTTGATAAAAGTTAAATAAATAACCATAAATATGTAAAAATGCGTATATTGTCGAAAATTTCTTTTCCCACAATATAGCTGTTTGTGCTATGTTATAATACACCTAAACAATAATAATACTGAATGATTTTTTTAAGCATTAACGTATATTTAATCACACCTCCCTAATAGCTGTCGTGATCTGTAAATAGAACAA
>OZ038492.1:29391715-29646715 GCA_964036315.1 Acanthosepion esculentum | reverse complement strand
TATATACATAAATATCTAATCATATATAAATACCCATATCGACACATCCAGATATACAGTACACAAACAGTCGAGCGCACACATATAAATACCCACACATACATATAAATGTACACCCATATACATACACATATACACATACATATACATATTTAAACATACATATATATACATATATATGCATATATAAACATATACATACACATAGAAACATACATACTACATATACACACATATATGCACACTCACACATATATATACATGCATATGCATACACATATCTACATATACACAAGTACACATATATATCTCTATATACCCAAACATATACTTACACATTTAGTGGTAGACACTTACCAGAATTTACACCCCCTCTCGTACACATAAACAGGTTAACCTATGATAGATGTCAATATACACAACCATATACCTTCATAAAAAAAACAAAAAAAAACACATATATATACCCCTATATACACATATACATATCTAACAGTAGAAATAACTCTACATAACATACAAATATATACATCCAAATACAGACACGTATGATACTTTGTAAGTACCCAGTACACATTCATATCGATAGGGCGACTATCATGCTAAAAAGGTAATAGTCTATTAAGTTTAATTTATCATTATCATAGAAAGTATATGATTTCTATACTAAGTTAAATTTAAAACGACGTTTACAGTTAACTGTTAGTTCATATCTTTGATTTAAAAGATCAGTCTTATTTTTAAATCTAATTATTTCAAGTTTCTCGTTAAGGCATAGGTAACACGGGGCATATAGTGAGTTACATGTCCGGGCCTTTCTAATTAATTTCCATTTAACCTTAGGTGTTTTATTTTTCTCTTTTAGACTCCAAAAGTATTTGGATAATGAAGTCATATATTTATAGTTACTATTATTAAAAGATTGCAGATGACCCCGCCAGCGTTCCTTGAATGGTCTCATGGTGCAACCTATGTAGAATTTCTTTATATTTGGATTTTCTAGTGTTGATATAGTACTGAGATAAACTACAGAGCTAGTTAAACAATTATTATTTAGTGGACAATTATTGGGATTCCTGCAGTTACATGATTTATTATTAGTGTCATTTTGCTTAATGTTGCTTTGCGCAACCTTGTGGGTTGTCAGGCTCTCCGAATTCATATACTTGCTGAATATACTATTATGTTTTTTAATTATTTTCTCTAGGTTATCAGCACAACTATAGCTTAACTTAAGAGTATTAGAGTTAAATATTTTACTGAGTGTCTATATTGAAATCTGCTCATCAAGTCATTCAATTACGTATTGCATCAAATACATATAAAAAGGATCAGATAAAACTGTTTTTGCACGCCCCCACGGAATTTTATATATATATATGTTTGCATATGTATGTATGTATTTAACAAACAAAGGTGTTTCAGCAAGTTATTCGTGAGCTTCTTTATGCTGATGATGCCGACCTTGTGGCTTATAATGAAGAAGATATGCAAACCATCATGAATCTTTTTGCTGATGCATGGAAGTCATTTGGGCTTACTATCAGTTTGAGGAAAACCAAGGTAATATTCACGCCACCTCCTGGTCAACCGTATCGTGAACCAAAAATAGCAGGAGGCTGGAGGTGGTGGATACCTTTGTATACCTTGGAGGCATACTATCACTAGATCGGACACTAGATGCTGAAATACTTCACCGCGTCGAGAAAGTTACTAAATCTTTTGCATGCTTGGTAAAGCGGGTGTGGTCTGAGAGAAACATCACACTTAACATCAATGTAAAGGTTTATGAGTCATGTGTTTTGGCTGCCCTTTTGTACTCTTCAGAAACATGTCATATTACCACCCTTATATAATAATTCCAGAATTTAATTTCAGAAGAGTGGTTTGAGTAGAAAAAAATGATCTGATCAGTTTCTACTCAAACCACTCTTCTAAAATTAAATCTGGAATTATTATAGGTTTCTATCTGAGAGCATTAAAAATCCGCAGTCCCCAATATTTGCCTAACGAAGAAACATACATAGAAAACACATTCAAAAACCTACAATGCCCATATGATTTCATCCGCAACGCAAGAAGGAAGGCATACAAAATATACAACCGAAACAAAAATGACATAATCCGCAATAATAAATTACATGAAGACAGATGCATAATACTACTGACCGACTCTGTCACGTCCACTATCCAGAACAACCTATCCCATCTATATAATCTTAAAATAGTCACAAACACTTCCAAAACCATTATGGGTATACTCAGATCCAACACTACTAGCAATAATATTTCTGAATCAGGCATTTATAAAATAAATTGCTTTTGGAAACAAGTACTATGGAGTGATGAAACAAAAATTGAGCTTTTAGGACGTAATGCTGTACAGAAGATTTGGCGCAAGAATGGTGTGGCTTTCCTCTCGAAGAACACCGTGGCAACATTAAAATATAGCTGCGGCTTGATGATGTTTTCGGGTTGAATTTGCTCAAGAGGAGCTGGACAATTAATTGCAATAAGAATAATGAAATATGCCAACCATATCAAAATGTATGTATAAAAATCTACAACTATCAGCGCAAAATCTTCATCTAGGTTGGCGATTCCCTTTCCAGCAAGATAATGATCCCAAAACCTACGTCTAAATCAGTGACTGCGTGGCTTCAAAAAAGATTACACTTTTGCTATGGCATTCAAAGAATCCTGACTTGAATCCTATTGAAAATCTATGGCAAAAATTGGCAGTTCGAATAAATCGTCGGACAACAAAAACATTCAGGAATGAGAACGTGTTGCCATTGAAGAATGGAAGAAAATCCCAGAAAAGACTCGTTCAAACCCATCAAAACTTTAGAAAACGATTACAGCAAGTTATAAAGATGAGAGTCCATGCTATTGACTATTGCTATTGTGAAAATGGTTCAATTTTTTTCTACTTTTCATACTGACGGATTAATTTTGTCTTTTCCTATTTTGCATAAGTCCCCCGTCAAATGTGTTGTATTTATCCTATTGTTTTGAAAATTGAGTTCTATATTCCTTTTTTGTGCTTATTAACATGCAAAAAAACTGGCATCATACGGGCATTAGATTATGAGAAATGGATAAAAATATTGAAAATTCATGGATGTACGAACAATTTCGTCGTTGACTGTATATGTATGTATGTGTATATGTATATATGTATGTACATATATATACAGTGGGTAGCAAATTATTTAACACATCGGTTTTTTTAATAAATTTTACAATAAAAAATGTTCAATTTGAATGATACTTACTTCAAATATTCCAATGAACATTGTCTAATTAAACATAAACGAAAATTGTTTTTATGTACTTTTATTGCCAATTTTTGAATTTGACTGTGTGCAAAAGTATTTGACACGATTTGTTAATATTTAGTAGCATATTCTCTGTTCTGCCTTACAGCCTCTAGTCGTTGTCTGTAGTTTTCAACAAGCTTCTTGCGTGAAGATTTTGGCAGTTTCACCCATTCTTCTTTACAGACTTTCTTTAGTTCCTTGATATTTTTTTCATCTCTTGCATGTACCCTCAGCTTTAGCTTTTTCCATAAATTTTCTATTGGATTGAGATCCAGTGACTGGCTATGCTATTCCAGAACATCAATTCCATTTTCATTGAACCAGTGTTGAGTTGTTTTAGCCATGCGTTTTGGATCATTGTCCTGTTGGAGTACAACATCTCGGTCAAGCACTGTTGCACTTTTTAATAGATATGTTGATAAGATTTGCTTGTATTTTGCTGCATTCATTCTTCCTTTGATGACTTCCATTTTTTCTACTCCGTTATATGAAAAACAACCCCAAATTCCACTTCCACACCCATATTTGACTGTTAGGATGGTGTTTACTGGGTTGGATTCAGTTCCTTCTTTTTCTCCATACTTGGGTGCACATGTTTCTATTGAAAATCTCAATTTTCCTTTGATCTAACTAAATAATTTTCTTCCAGAATTCATCTGATTCAAGTTCATAATTTTAACAAATTTCAAACGGTCTTGCACATGTTTACGTTTTAATAGTGGAGTCTTTCTTGGTGATCTAGAATACAGGTCTGTACGATTCAGTGATATCTTAATTGTATCTTTACTTACTCAAATTCTGGCAATTTTCAGATCGTTCTGAATTTCTCTTTGAGTCAAAAATGGTTGTTTCTTCACATTCTGGGCTATATATCGTTCAGTAGCCTCGTTTAATTTACACGGCCCACCACTCCTTTGAATATTTTCAGTAGTATCATATTTTTTCCACTTTCGAACAACAGCACCCACTGTACACACAAGCCATTTTAAATTTGGAGCAATTTTTCGATACCTCAAGGCAAGATTTGCAAAACCAGTTCAGGACTGAAAGGGCACATGATGGTGCACAGGGATCAAGCACAGCGGTGTGAATCCATCAGGTTTGTGGCAAGCACATTGTTCATCTGTAACAAGTCATGCAAGTCCGTCGCCGGCTTGGCAAGTCACCTTCCGGGTCATGCACGAGAAAGGTCCGAGGTCGGGAGCGGACGTGATTAGGTGTCCATCATCTGTAAAGATGTGGCGGATCATCATCACCATTTTATATATATATGTGTGTGTGTGTGTGTGTAAATAAATGTGTATGTCTGTGTATATATATATATATATATATATATATATATATATATATATATATATATATGTGTGTGTGTGTGTGTGTATTTATTTATATATATGTATGCATATATATATAGCCACAATGATGAGCTGTGATACAGCGAAACTGTCTGTGGATGACAATATATATATGCGTGTGTGTGTGTATATATGTCTTTAGATGTGTATGTATAAGTATATATATTATGTATGCATAAGTATATATATATATATATATATATATGTGTGTGTGTGTTTGTATAGACTTTCCCCATCGCCCGGTCAATAATCCTCCCTCTTCTGTTGAACAGTAGTAGAGGTTCTTTCCTTGTTTCCTGTTTAGGAAGGGGTTCCCGGATTTTTTCCTTTCTTTTTCTCCGGCCTCCGTAGTAGTACTGTCGTGAATCTCTTGTAATGTGTGCGGTCTGTAGCAACGCCTCTTCATACTGAGGGTACCGGGTTGACAGTTTTCTTGTTTTTGTTCGGGACTGGTAGTTAGGAGCCCTAACTCTTGCGTAGCCTCTTGAGCAGCTACCCTGATCATCAGTTGCATAATATCGGGTTGCTTGTAGTGTCATGTCGCGCATGGAAGGGTGTCCTTGAATGCACCTCCGGTGGGCATCCCTGACGTCACATTTTGTTTCAGTCTACATCTCGAAGGTTTGGTTCTAAAGATTATTGGGGGCTCTTGTAGAGCCCCCAATAATCTGAACAACAGAAAATCTACAATACCTCTTCTATTCAACCAATTTGAGGTCCTGGCTGCCTCATCTGATAAGGCTGAATGCTTTGCTCGGAAATTCTCATCCAATTGAATCCTCGACTCATCCGGTGTGCCCACTCCCTTGTTTCCCCCACCCCTAGATCTGATGCTCTATTGAGTGAGATGAACATAACGCCAACGATGGTATTAGAAATCGTCTCTAAATTAGACTCTCATAAAGCTAGTGGCGGGGATGGGATACCAGCTGTAGTCCTGAAGAAATGTGCTCCTGAACTGGCACCAGTCCTCTCCAAACTATATAACTATTGCCTCACTGACAATATATATTTCAACTTAATGTTTTTATTATCCGTTTTAAATAATTTATTCCGTACAGTATAAAGATTTTTAGCGGAACATCACTTTTTTGAGAAAGGGCAAATAATTCGGCGAAAATCAAAGTGGTAGCCTTAATTCGTCGACTGCAGGTTTAGGGTGAGGACTGTGACTGGGGTAGTGTTGAAGAAATATGATATCATTCAGCAGTACTGATTATAAACATAAAATAAAATTCACAGACAGAGAGATGCATAAACACACTAACGCATAAACATGTATACAGACACACACTTGAGATAGATACACACGTTATTTAAACAAAGATCATATCTGGTTCTGGCTTCTCTCTTTCTTCTTACATATCTGGATTTTGTTTCAGTTAACAAATATTTATTTTTATAGAATTATTACAATTAATATTAAAATACCAAAATGATTTTTTTAAATTTCATTCAGAGATTTTTAAAAATTATATATTTTAGTTAGTGTAAAAAGGAATCATTTTAGAATCTAAGTGAGACCAATAGTATATTTTGTTAAAGATCGTAATGAGCACGACAAACATTGATGACATAAAGTTGCCTCTGACGCATAAATAGACATAAAATATTTTTTTAAATTATTAGATGACAGTCTCGATCTGTGCCACCCGAACTCGTATTGAGTCATATCAAATAAAGAACATGTTCCGGGATTCTTTGCTAAAATATAACTAATAACTGTACAAAAAATATCTGTTCACGCCTCATTATAATACACGAACTGCGCAGAGTATTAAGAAATAGTAAAATTTCGCTAGAAACAAGGAAAAGACTACTAACCTGCGATGTGATATCTGTCCTCCAGTTTGGCATTGTGTGCTGGACGATCTCCTGAAAGATGAAGAGGTGACTTGAAGCAACAGAAATTTGGTTCCAGGGAAAGATTCTAAGGATACCGTGGACCGAACATGTGAGCAACAACGAAGTTTTGGAGAAAATGGAAAGAAAAAGGAAATTAATACTTAACATTAGGAAGAGACAGTTGAGGTTTCTGGGACATAGATTGAGGATGGAGGCCTCGGGAAATCTGATACTCACGGGACAGATAGAACAGGGTTGTCAATTTAGAGAAAATGTCGCTGGATTTAGTGACATTTTGTTTTTCATAGCGACTTTTTTCGGTTTAGATATTCAAACGAGTTTACCTACATTTTAGCTATTTTCACCAAATATATAATAATTCTATAATAAATTTAATAACGAATTTTTTATTTAAAAATAATTACTAAATAACCAAATTTTGCATCCATCTTTTGTTTCTTGGTTCTCATTTACTTTACACGAAGATGTAATTATTTGTAATGCCGGTGACTAGGGGAACTTTTCGCTGAAATCTGTCGATATCAAACGCTTTCTATCAGTTCCGATCTTCACTTTCAGCTGGTGCTGAAAGAATCTGACCAGATCCTGATGAAAATAACATTCGTATCGCAAGATTACTTCCATCCGCGACATCCAAATCACCATTCGCGTCACGGCTAGCAGCGTCAGAAACATCATACGTTTCTCCCCAGATTACTGGTACGACACATTATCACACACGTATGCGAGATCGATGAGCACGAGAACATCGGGAGCGATACGAGCCGACATAATCCCAAAAAGGTCTCACCTGAGGACAATGCTAGAAGGCGGGTGAAACAGTTTCTTCTAAGCCAAGGTCATACCGATGACAGTCGGGCAAATCCTTGTCATTGTTCCGAATCAATCGCCAGGTAAGCGAAAACTCAGGGTTACTATGGTAATTCGCCGCTGACGCCCAAGACCAGAAAGAGCGCAACTTGGCCAACGACAAGCCGAACCGACCACAGAGAGTATGCTTCGCGACGCCCTCAACTAATTCACGATACAAAACCTTTCGATGCCGTGAAAGGTCACTGAACCGAGGAAAGGCTCTCAAGGCCGCTCGACACTCGATGAGGAAGGTTGACAATTTCCCGGGCTTACGACGGCGCTTAGCCCAGGAAATGGGAGGAGTGATAGTAAGGCTAAGGAAGGCGTCCCTAACACTACCCTCCAAAATCGAATCCTCAGTCAAAACGCGGCTTAGGAAAGGCAACCTCGAGGCGTGTCGGTGACTCACCCAGTGTGGCGTTCCCAGCACCTCATGACTCGGACGCTGGACACAGTATTCTTTGCGAACCTTCTGCTTGCGACCACCCCACAAGAGGGTGAACAACAAGCGTTCGATCGCCTTCCGATGGTCCTTGCAGGGCGGAAGTACAGCCAAGCAGTAAAGGATAAGAGGAAAGATGTAAGTGGCACACACCTCAGCTCTACCCTTCAAGAACAACCTCCTTCGAAGCCATTCGCGACCGACGCTCCGACCCTTGCCTGTACTTCTGACCAATTTTTCTCTAGCTGGAAGTCGGGTCCAAACCACATTCCAAGAATGCGGACAGGACCGTTCGTCCAGCCAAAGGGCACCGAAAGATCGATCCCCTTCCAGGAACCTAACCACAAGCCGGAGACTGACCTTTTCGTACCGTTCAAGCGTCTTCTGTCCTCAATGTCGCTGCGACACGAAACGAAAATGAATACGTCATCGGCGTATGCGGAAACCTTGGCTCTAGTTCCACCAGTGACAGCAATTCCACGTAGGGCCGGACTGCTCTCCCCGTCCTTTAGCCGGCAAAGGAGAGGCTCCAACGCCAAAGCGTAAAGTAGGGGTGACAGTGGGCAACTCTGACGAACCGACCGAGACAGCGCAAAAGTGCGCGGCCGCTTTCCGTTCACCTGTACCACAGCACTGGGTGAGCGATACAGAAGGCTAATCCACTTGCAGAAGTCGGGTTGGAATCCGGTGGCCTGCAGGACAGCAGTCAGGTACCGATGATCGACCCTATCAAATGCTTTGGAGTGATCCAAATTGATCAGCACGGCCTCATCGTCGTCTTTTACACCCTCTAGGATCGTGCAGATCAGATGCAGGTTGCTTTGAATTGTTCGGCCCTTCACAGCACAAGTCTGATCGAATCCCAACAGACTCTAGGCAACTGACTGCAAACGCTCCGTCAGGATCTTGGCCAAAATCTGTGTTTAGCCGAGTTATGAGCCTGTAATCATCTAATTCCCGCCTTTCATCCTTGCCCTTTTTCAACAGCGTGACCACACCCCTGGTGATCCGACTGGGGATGGACCCCTACCGAAACCAGTTACAGCAGTCAAAATCGGTACAAAGATGTTCGACAACCTCAAATACAATTCATAGGGTAAACGATCAAGTTCCGGAGACTTGCTACTGCCGACCCTCTTCAATGCTAAGTAAACTTCGCCTTCCGTGATCTCACCCTCGCAGCTAGCCGCTTCAGTCGACGCAAGCTGAAGGAAGTCAGTCAAATAGCTGCGAATCTCATCGCCACTGAGATCAGGATCCTTGGTAAATCGGCTCTCGAAATGCCGCCGGAACGCCTCGCACATCGACCTCAGAGTACGCCCTTCTGGGGTTTTGACCTCACGAATGTAACGATCGAAACCTCGACGGATATCTTCCTTGCGCAATTCTGTGCTCATGTTCACAGCTGCTCGCTAGTCGATCGCTCAAGAGCCTGCCTAGCTAAACTTATCTCTAGGGGATCCCCCCCAGCTTCCGCTTGGGACAGACTATCTTTAAGTGTCTTCACGTTATTAGCCTTATCTAATGCGAGCCGCTGGCTATATTCGGTGGTGAAGGACCCAATCCTATCCTTAAGCCTCTCCCACCACTTATTCCCAATAAGCCCCCCACAAGTTCCCGCTACACTAGTTTAATTAGCTGTTGCTGGAAGTCCTGCCTGTACAGTAAGGAGAAATTGAACCTCCAGTGTCCAGCCATTCTAGGCCTGGAACCCAACGAGTCTATGGTCCGAATACCCTAACCAGTGGAACGTGAAACAATCTAATAAATCTAGATCGGCCCTTCTCACTAACATTCTATCCAGATATCTGGCTACCTGGGTAGACGGCCACTTACGTGCCCACGTCCATAACTCCTCCCTAGGATGATCAACCCGGTATCTATCGACGAGACCGATCTCGCCAATCATATCAACAAGGCTACGATCACCCAATGACGTCCCACTAGCTGCCCGCCCCCAGTCTATATCGGAGTCCAGGATAGCATTCCAGTCCCCCACTAGGGCTAAGCGTGACGAATCCACCAGGAATTGCCTTAACTGCCGATAAAACGAGCGACGCTCCGTCTGGTCGGTGGGCGCATAAACCGCAATGACCCGAAACGCACTATTGTTCACGGCAATATCAACCACGATTAACCGTCCCCCGCATCGACGTGCACAAGGTCCACCCAGGGTACGTTTAACCAGCAAGGAAATACCTTTGGCCTGTTGGTCCCCGTATGCTGAATAGACAACAACATCGCTAGACAGCACACGCATCAACTTCGCAAACAAAATGTGTCTCCTGGATCGCAGCTACATCTACCCCGAAGGACAGGAGAGCACGAAGCAGGCGGGCAGCCTTACCCCGATCCCTCAAGCCCCTCACATTTCAACTAGCTGACTTGAGAAACATTTTTTAAGTTGGGTTCCCCTAATCACAGGCTGGACGGAAATCTGCGGCAGTAAAGACCTCGACGGCTTGTCCTAGGATCCCTCTCACCATCCCTGTCGTCATGCGACCATCTAGAACAATGCCACCAACGTCTGTGGGATACGTTAGTTTTAGAGCCCTATATAAAGATGGATGGAGAATAACTGGGACCCTCCTGGCACAAAAATTATGCAAGTTCTTTAAATTTGTTGTCCCCTATCTCTACCATTCTGATTTCTGAAAAAGGGTCTTTCGCCTCGGAGATGTGGTCCCACACTTTGAGATCCCTCCCTGTACTCCGCATCCAGCCTTAGGAAAATTCCGAGGGTCTTCCACAGACTTCCCATCTACGACAGAAATTTTAAGCAGCGGTCTGAGATTTCTTTTTTGGGACATGAGGTCCCGTTAAAGGGCCTGTCTATCTACCTGACAGGACTTTGTCCCTCTAGGATACAAGTTTTTTTTTTGGGGGGGGCGATGATCTAATGTGCGAGATGTTGGGAGGAGAGGTATTGGCCGGAGGGGTGTTGACAGGAGGGGTGTTGGTTGAAGGGGTGGTTCTTGGAGGATTGTTATCCGTTGCAGGTGTGTTGGGAGTGGGTGTGAGGTAAAGTGTGTTGCGAAGTAGGAACAGCGGAGCTTTAAAGGGTGAACAAGGGAGGCTCTTTTAATATGTTTTTTGTTGGCGAATTAGGGACGGATTGGGACATTGGTTTCTCTATCAACTTGTCTGCCTTACTTCGTCCAGCTCGTTTCTCTTTTTTGTGCTTATTTCTCCTTTGTCCTCCTCATCTTCCCCCCCTCTCTCTCTCTCTCTCTCTCTCTCTTTTCAAGAATGAGGACCGAGGTGGGTGCATCTCCTCCATTTCCACCTCCTGACATTTATGCTGTTCTGGATGGCGGTCCTCCTGCCGTTCCCCCTGTCTCTGATTGCTCTCCTGCTCCAGTTGAGACTTCTTAACCTTTTGCTGTTGATCCCGTTTTGTTTCTTTCGGCTCTGCATGGTGGGTAGGGGATGCCACTTTTCCCCCCTTTTTAGTGATCTCCGTCCTGCCACCCGGATCTTTCCCGGCTTTTGGACTTGTTCGCACCCCTTCATTGTTCTTAGCGTTTTGTGGCTGAGATTGCGGCTCCTGTTTCTTACCGGGGCATGCTTTGGAGAGATGTCCCGCTGCTCCATAAACCCAACAGAGAGGCCGTCGCCCTTTAACAGCTACATAAATGGAACAACCCCTACACATCAGCATATTGGGAATATCCATAAAGTTGTTCCGTGTGAGAGCTACCCAGACCTCTATGTCTCCAATTGATATTTATGTTTTGCTTTTAACTGGCAAGACATCAGACACCTCGCCAAACTAGGCAAAGAAATATCCCAAGTAGTCCTTTGATATGTACATAGGAACTCCATGCAGAGTAACTTTGTTTTTTCTCGTTCCCATATGCCTTACTGTTTTGGTAAGGAGTATTCTTCCCGTCAGGTTTTTTGCTGCGTCCTCGGAGGCAAGCAAGATATCCCAAATCGCATTGCTTCTTCTAGCCAATACTATTTGGTGGTCCTTCAGAGCCTCCTCCATAATTTCCCTGCTAACGCCAATTAGTTTTCGTGTTTTAACATCGGTTGTTAACAGAGAAATAGTTTTAGTGTTCACCGGTAACAGTTCACTTAAGTTAATATAATCACCATATTTCTCTTTTAGTCCTTTATAATACTTGGGTCCTTTTGATGGGGCTTCTCCTTTGTCCACAACGAAGGGACTACTTCAGTGGGGGCGACATCAGTAGTTTGAGACTCCGCCATAATTTTGACGTTCCCACGACACCGATTGGAAACACCGGTTAGAACCAAACACAAAAGAAGTCACAGAAAACAATGTACAAACAATGTATACAAAACAGCAAAAGCCGTAACCAAACTCACACTTACTTTAGTACAAGGGAATTTCAAGCGAACAATTTGCCAATCAAACTGGCGTAGAGTCTTCAGGCGACAGAAAAAACTGAACCGATTCTAGCTAGTCGAACAGATTCCATCTAGTCAATATTTACTAGACCCTCTTGCACGAGGGTAGATGTGGCACAAGGCCGAGTTTAACGTGGGTCATCCGAGCCCGTAGGCTCGGCCAAAAAATGCCCGTAGAACACGCATAAACAGGATCGGATTGGTCAACCTCCCCGAACGAGACTCTGCTCTTCGGCGGAGCCTCGTCCGGGTTCCTCTCTGCCCGAAGGTAGCGAGTTCGACTGTCTAGCTGGAACAGGTCGCAGCTAGGATATCTAGCTACCCCCCCCCCAACGGGGGTTGCATGTGGCACAAGGCCAGGTTTAACGTGGGTTTTCCGAGCCCGTAGGCTCGGCCAAAAATATTCCCTATTTGAACCCGTCAGGGTTCAGGGTCAGTCTTCCTCCCCGAACGAGACGCTGCCCTTCGGCGGAGCCTCGTCCTGGTCCCTCTCTGCCCGAAGGCAGAGAGTTCGACTGTTTAGCTGGAACAGATTGCAGCTAGGCTCTATAGTCCGTTGACTTACAGATACTTATCGGTATTTACTACCTATAGTGTAGTCACTCATGGGGAGGTGACAGGTTATTCCATTACATCAATTTCTAAATTAGGAACATTATAATCTTACAAAAATACAGAGTCATGGCCTTCCACTGTGCATACTTTAAAAATACTAGAAGTAATTATGGAATTTAGAAAGGAACTGATAATGATGTTAGAATAGATTTTCAACCATTTTAATCTAAGGGTTTTTTTGTATTTAGCTACATTTTGGTGATTTTAAAAAATCATTTTAGCTACTTTTAACGAGTTTTGTGGTAGCTTTTAGCTACAAATCTTTTTCTGGGTTTGTAAGCCTGAGACAGAGGGCAAGAGGGACAAAAGAAACAACATATAACATAATTAGTGAGCTTGAGTAAATGGATGGCAGAACAGGAGAAATAACAGGCAAAGTTTAATAAGAGCTACAAAGGACAGGAAGCCGTGGAGAGCAATGACTGCCTACGTTTTGAGGGGACACGGCACACAAAGAAGACTGTGTGACTCGGGTCCCTCTCTCGCTCTCGCCGGTATATGCGTAGTTATATAGATAATTAAGCCTACTGGGAATCGGATACTTCATTTAGATGGAAAACCGATATAATATATGCGATGTCGTTTGCGTCCAATGTAGTCCAGTTCTTTTTGGACAAATGTATTCGATGTTCATAGGGTGGAGATTGGTTCTGTAAGAAACATTTACTTACTTAAAAAAGAGCTTCAAGCACAAGTATCACTTGATATTTTTTTTTCATTGATATGTTTTGCAATGTATGGCTGGTCGTTATTGAAAAAGACAAAACGAAAACACTTTTAAAACTTACAGTAACTTGAGAGCGTAAATCTCTAACAGAAGTAAAAACTCACATCCACTCTTCCAATATTTGAGGATCAGTCAAGCGATGGCTTTACTCGAAATCTAGTCACGGCCATCATCGTACAGATAATTGACTTTGAACTCCGACGTCCTTTACCTTACTACAGAGGAACGCCGTTAGACATGATACTTCTGTGTACTTTTGAGCTTTTTTTAAAGATAAAACTCATTAAAATAAAGTTTAATCTCAAAGAAGTTGTAAATAGAAGTAGGTAAACAAAGATAAGTATTTTATTTTACAATAATATCAAATGGAAATTCCTGAGATGTCGTTGGCCAAAACCAACATGAAGCTGCCGTTCAACTAAAGTTGATCAGATTACTGGGGTGCTGTGACCTGAGACAGTGTGTGGACGTAGCCTTTAAGGAAATGAAGACGTTCTTTCTTTCTGATCTAACAAACAGTAGTTGTGTGTTTTTTTTATCAGTCGATGCTCAGTTATGGTGGTGCCTAAGGCCTTCGACCTGCATATTATAACCACTTTTTTTTTTAGGATACTAGGCTTTTTGTTGGATAATTTTGTCAGCTCCACTTTTAACACATCCTTATAGCGCGAATAACAGCTACTAACGAATATAAGAATCCTTAGTATATTTTACGACCTTCGTTTCATGATATTTGCATAAATACAGGTGCAAAATAGAACATTTCCACTTTGACTAGATGCTAAACAATATCTGAAACTTAGACAATGTTGTACCGTTAACCCGATCTCATGTAATTCAAAGAGGATATACTGTTTACGGAACAAATACTCAATCATGAGATCCAATCAGCCTCTATGGGTTATTTAATGCCGACAAGATTTTATTGCTGGTAATATTTTTTTCCAAAAATGTATTGCTGATAATAATTTTTAAATGTATTGCTGGTAAAAAAATTTTTTCCTCAAATTCATTGCTGGTAAATAAGCTTTTACAAAAATGTATTGCTGGTATTAAAACCTATTTTTACACTTTCATAGTGTTTTGATCCCAGTTTTGGGGTCAACTATTTGTCCATAGCTGGGACCCTAACAGGTGCTACCACCTCGGGTCAGGGTGGACCAGGGAACACCAACAATTAAGAGGTGGTTCCACGCTCCTCAAAATCTCCTGATCAGACGTCTTGCTGTCGGACGTAGTTTATCGTCATACCCAGGACGGTCAACTTTTGCTTCAGATTGAGTTTTGTATCTGTTTCAAGTCAGATGATGTACAGAGGAAGGAGAATTTGTTCCCTTGTATCTATCTTCAGAATTACATTAAAAATAATCGTTGGCAGCGAAAGAAAGCTATCTAAATGTTTTAGTTAATACGTCTCCTGACCGGAAGTCGTTGGGATGCTATGATAAACGAGGGTGTGAGTAATATCAATTACTCACTGTGCTCTGTCCTGTGTGGGAATCTTGAATATTATGGTTGGCCGGACTCTTAGACTTGTCAACAAAATTTTGAGTTGTCTGCTTGCGAGATGCTGGCTCTCGTTTGAGTCTTGGAGAACAGTCTTTAACAGGGAGTTGTAGCCCGTAGTTGGGAAGCTTTTTGCGGGAAGCCCCTTTTTGGTTGCCAAGTATATGGACATTTTATAGTAAATATGTATGGGCTCCTGGAATATTTGTCGCGCAAACAATATTGGCAGACCCATGTGTGTCCGGGTAAAAATGAGTAACACAAAACATGGAATTTAAAAAAAAGGATAATTAATGCATGTTATTAACAAAAGGAATTACATATGTACAGAATTGAAATCAAAGGAAAATACATTAAAACTAGCTATAAGGATGTGCTTGTGTGTCTGTGTGTGTGAGAAACACGTGTGTGTGATACACGTCTGTGTATGTACCTGTGTGCGAGAGTTCAGTTAACAGAGAACCAAGGAAGCGAATGCGTCATGGCGGCAGTGTTCTTTATCTACGCTCGACTATATCTGAAAGTAAGAGTAAAAAAGAGAAAGAAAAGAAAATGTTTGCCTTTTTATAGACATAAATAGCGCCACCTAATGGGCGCTTTTGGCAAAGCTAAGTGGGGTAACCTATAGACTTGCTCCCATTCAAACATGTAAGGAATGACTCCAGAGTGTCTGTAAAAGGAACAACTCGGTACTCGACGATGTAACTATTGTGCTGTGTTAACTGACACATGAAAATAATTGTGTCGAATTACAAAGTTAATTAGAACAATTTTAACCAGAAAAAACATTGTCCAGAACGCTTTAAAAGAAAAACTCTCATCTTTTGCCTTTTCCGCCTTCTTTCTATCGCTCTCGTTTTTCGCCTTCTCTCTCTCTCAATCTGATTGTCTGTGCCTTTTTAGTGTCTTGCAACCTCATTACATATAATATCGTTCACGAGATCTTGTCTGCTAGCCACATATAAAGAACAAAAAGGCATAAACACGTGCACTCTCAACTAAAAAAGTGAATTCCAAACTATTACAAATTAGCTATTATACGAAATTTAATAAACTATGCAAAAGCAAATTCTTCCACGAAAAAGATTTTCTATACTAAATTAAAAAAAAACTTTAAACTCTTAATAATGACTTCCCTAATTACATCGTTGATGAACAAATTAGACGAGCTATTAGAAATATTAACATAAATCAAAAAGAACATAATATTTCCTCAAATAACCCTAAAACATATCAACCTACTATACTGCAATCAAATACATTCTAACTATAAACAAAATGAAAAACTTCTAAAAAAAATTAATAAATACCAATATATCTCCCACTGATACCAGTAAAAAAATAATACTAATTATATACTACAATAAATTTAATACAACCAACTTAATCATCCACAATAGTTCTGCTCCGTCAACTAGCGTTTTACAAAAAACCAACATCGTATATCAATTTAAATGTCCTTTGGGAGAGTGTATCTCTGACAAAAATGTAAATAAATGCTGGTTTTACTACGACGACTATGTCAAGGAGAACTACATTACTCAATCTCCCAACATTTAACGGAAAATTCATGTCCACATTCATGAATTAGACAGATATTAATCGACAATACAAGTATACTCCACCTGGAAAATAATAAACATAAACTTCAAATTCTGGAAGCCCTTTATATAAAAAGATTTCGGACAAAAATAAAAAAAATCAATTATTATTATAGTAACAAAGTTCTAAAATGTTTATAACAGCAAAGTTTTTTAAAATAGCTAATTTATAATTATTATAAAAGATGATTTAAAATATTTTTAAAAACTCTACTATAATTCTAATAAGAATTACATAGTTGAGTTACCTCCCTTACATAGCGGTTAAAAATTTCTCGAATTTTACAGCGTTTATGCTCACGTATTCATAGCTTACATTAATTTTTGTCTTAGAAATTCAACTCCTGAAGATACTCTTGGATGTGATTGAAAATATTTGGGAAAATAAGAATAATATGGATAATTACGGGTTATTTCTTGATCAATTTTGTACAGACACTAAAGAATTGATTCATGAACTTGAGAAGATTAAAATGAAAATAAATAGACGTAATGTCAAGATCATTCAACCAAACATGCTTGAATATCGCATATTGAGTGATGGTGTTAATAAAATAATACTAGATGCAATATAAAAGACGTATAAACTATTTATTAATAAACACATATTTTTCCTCACCGGTAGAACAACGGAATCTTCGGATTCTGAGTTAAGATTGACTGTTATATAATTTAAATTTTGTTATACATATCTATTTATCGCAATGATGAGCCAGGCACTTTTTATATGCGGATTGTCGTTTTTGTAATTATAACTATATGAACACAAAAGAGACATTTTAAAAACAACACACTGATTGTTCACCGTAACGAAACTGTCCACAATTTTAACATAAAAAATGCTACTCTAATTAAAAGAGAAAATAATTCACTAAGATGAAAATGTCTAGAAAGTGCTTTAATCTCTAGTTTAGCCTCAGTAATTTTACATCCAGGTTCTTACAACGTTTCACCATTCTTGACAGATTTTCTGTTATCGCAATTTGGCATATTTAATAACAAAGATGATGGAAACAAAAAGACTATAGATGAATTTGGCTAGGTTGCAAAAAAAATTCTTTAAAATTTTTTGAAACTACCAGGGTCTTTCATTCATGCACATATGTAGCCACAACAACGTTAACAAACCCAGTCCGATGAAGTCCTAACGGATGAAGTACGTCACAACAACTTTTTACAATTTGTCACACATCTTTTCTTTCAAAATCCAGCAAACTGGAATGCTTATATATCCTTTGTGATCCACCTTACTTGATGATGGGCTCCTGGAGACCTGAATATAAATTCGCCTTCAGGTCAACCATCAAAAAAAGGTGTGATAGTTGTACCAAAAATTATTTCTGGGTATGTTTTGCATCTTTTAACTCTTTACAAAAGTTGATTTTTCTCCGAACAGTACTTGTATTCATCTGCTCTTGTATATATCTCTTTATTAGCGTTCCTGGAATTTTTCAAATATCTTGATATTTGGTCCAATTGAAATTGTACAGAGACACTTTTCAAAGACAATCTTCAAGGCCAACTCTTTCAGGTGATGCTGACAAATTAGCCGTAATAAGGTTCGCCCAATTTGCTATTCCGATGTGCCCGCATGAATTAACATAAAATTCATATTTCAACTCTTAATTTCTTCATTTTCACGGAGATTTTTATCGCTTACTCCTTATTCATTCATTGATTTATTGTGAATATGGAACCCCGTTAATCATGCTTTAAAAGCAAGTAACTAATCGGAGACTTATTTCAAAGAAACACTACAGCATGCGGTCCTTTACCAAAAGAACCTGCGACCCTTTACAAAAAGAACCTGTGGCGCCTTACAAACACACCTGCGGCCCTTTACAAAAAGAACCTGCCTGAGTATAGTTTTGATTTGAGTAAACTTGCATGCTTATCTACTGATGATGCTGCAAATATGGTTGGCAAACATAATGGTGTTGATGCCAAGTTACAAAGAAAACTAGAAAACTCGCATCCAGACTCATCACTTTCACATTTTCACTGTATTATACATCAGTAAAATTTGTGTCAAATATTTTAAAACTGGATCATGTGCTTAGCTTGGTCACAAAGACAGTGAACTATATCAGAGGTCGTGTTCTCAATCACTGTCAGTTCAGTCAGTTGTTGGAAGATATGGATAATCAGTTCACCGATGTTCAATTCTGCATAGAAGTCCGCTGGTTGTCATGTCACAAAGTGCTGAAAAGATTCTATTTGTTGAGACAAGAAATAATTATGTTTTCTTGGAAATGAAAGATTAAAACACAGATGAAATAAAAGATCAAAGCTGGCTCCAATTTGAAAGTACAAGGTAAATATAACCATCACTGTGGTGAAAATAAAGGAACTCTCTAATCTTTCCCTGACTTTCCAGGACTGATTGATCTCTCCCTGTTTTCGTCTTTCTCTCTTTACGAGGTAGTCGGCCATTTTCTTCTTACGGTTCGCTACCGGGGTAGATTTCTAGTGGAATAAAGCTTCACTCAAGCTATACGGACTCAGCCTTGTTTCACTTCCTCTCAAACTCTTTTTATAACAATCACTCAGTTGTATGATGACATCAAGTGCTTCATTACAAAACTAATTTTTTGGAAGTCACAGTTGTCAAATGTAAAATTAGTTCATTTTCCTACGCGCAGAGAGATGAAAACAGTGCCAATACCAAAACTACTTTGCCAAGAATGACAGTAACCAGGAATCGTTGTCAAAGGAATTTTAGAAAAGATTTAGTGATTCCTCATCTTTTGAACATCAATTTGCATTATTCTCAGCACCATTCACCTTTGATGTTGCCAAGACAGAAGAAATCCTGCAGATGGAACAATTAGAAATGCAGTCGGATTCTATGCAGAGCAAAGTATCTTGCAGTAGGAATAGCTGGGTTCTTTTTTATACCTCCCTGAAAGGTTTAAAAACTTCAGAAAGTTTGCAACAAAGATTATGGCAATGTTTAGTTCTACCTATGTGTGTGAACAGGTATTTTCCCTCGTGAAATCAACGAAAACTTCTCAGAGAACAAGGCTAACTGTTCAACATTTGTCATCTCTGATCAAAGTCGGGACTCCACAGACATTTCAGTCAGACATACCAACAATTGTTAGCCAAAAAAAGGTGTCACGGCAAAACTAAAACTGACTGAATAGTGGCAAATAAATATTCAATTTTGAACTGTTGTAATTTTTATACAATGTATCTGCTGCTGTTGCAAACTGCAAGTATTTATGTTGTTATTTAAAATTTTATTTTTTATCAAACTACTTCACTACTTTTTATACATGAATCCTGCTAAAACATTTGTATGAAAATTGTGTGTTTCTAAATTTAAGTAACAAAAATATTCTGCAATAAATGTTATTAAATGACGCCAATTAGTTGCAATGTGCACAATTGGTTGTCGTGTGTGACCCTCATCACAATACAAATGTGACCATGTGACTCTCAGGAGACCCTCAGTTTGACATGCCTGGCCTACAGTACAAAAAAAAAAGATAAACGTTGTATAAAATTCAAGGTTTTTCAAGATAAATTCACCTGTCTGTTTTACTATATGTCTATTCGTGAGTTTTTCGGCTGATCAGGCGCCATAGTTGATTAAAAAATCAATTTGTCAACTTACGTATTTTTTGTGATGTCAACGAATACTCGTTGCCACTTTTGTGATGCTCGTTGCTGTAGAGACTTTGTAATCGCAGATACCACTATAGTAACGCCGTTAAACAATGCTGGTGTCAGACGCCGTTGACTATCACTCGCACTAATAGTACTTGCTCGAATAGTATCGATTTTCCAAGCGTAGCTTAGATGCGGCACAAGGCCGAAAGTATGGGGCACCCAGTAAGGATCGAACTCACTACTCATTCGTAATCGTGCTAGCGAGACAAGCTTGCTAACCATTACACCGCCTCGGGGTGCCCAACTTGCTCGAATAGTAATCCGTATAGTGATCCGAATAGAGAAATAGTATAGTCAATAGAGTAGAGAATAGCGATCCGTATAGTATAGAGGATAGACTAGAAAATGCGATCGTAAGTTGTCAGCTACTTCCTGCATCTATGCGTTTTCTCTATGGTCACGTGGTCTACTTAATTCAATAATGGGATCACCTGTGTTTGCTCACTGGTGATCTATGTTCAAACTCAAGTGTCGGCAGCGACACTTTATTCCTATATAACAGTATTGTTATACAAAATAATCGCAAGAATAAAATGCTAGTTGTATACATTTACTTTGGCAAATCTAACAAGTGCCATGTTTTATTAAAAATACTGTAATCGCACGTACAGACATAGTTTCGTATTTCAGTAGAACATCAGGTTTCTGTGTTCGTATTCCTCATTCGGGAAGATAGACCACTTTTTGTTGTCCTTCACGGCACTAGAAAAAAACTGTAGTTGATTTGATGACCTACTACTGTCCCCTTTATATGCGTACAAACGTTCAAATAATCGCGACAAATTCAGAAGCTATTGGCTCTGTGACTCTCATGCTTGAAGGGTCAGAAATTTATATCTACGACTGGCTACATCATTTAGTCACTTGTCATACGAAAGTTATAAAACTGAATGACCACTTAATATTATCCAATTTGTCTAAAATATAAATACAGATCACTTAGAAGTCGAAAAAAGTCGGTCGAAAATATCTAGTTAAAAGTTACGAGTAGGATATTCAGGCTCTTCTTGTTCATCACTGGTAGAAATGTATAGCCAGTAGTCGTGACCACTACTGCTCCTTAATTAACGACCTAGTTCCGTCCCAACAACTTGATCGCTAAACGAGCTCGTCGCTAAACGAGAACTTATACCCAACCGCTATTTCAGGTATCTACGCGTGTAATGGATTTGTGTCAGCTTTAATATAATTTTTGCATCAATTATAACATTCCGAATTTATTTCTAAATGCTTATACAGTATAGTTGTATATTGAGCATTAAACGTAATAATCAAATTCGAGAATCAGTTCTTTATTCTATGAATTAATTCGGTGTGTACACTGTAAATACAGTACAAGGATATTGTTTTTAATTTACTTTTCACTTTATTTATTTTGATTCGTTTTGAAGAAAGAGAAAACAATCACGTTCAAGGTTTGCGTACAACATTCGATGCCGATTAATTGTTTTTATTATTATTATTATTTTTATTTTATGAGATTTTATAGCTGGTCGTAAGTCCGTGGTCGTTAAACAGGTAAGTCATTGACTGAGGAGTGGCTGAATTTGGAAGAATGTTTTGTGGCTGAAAACCGGCTTTATCCAAACGATATTATTCTACTCTCTGTGTCTGTTGTAGTTTCCGCGGAAATAAATACGAAGCATTACTTTTGGAGCGTCCCTCGTATATTCAACAGAAAATATTTAAATGCATAAATAAAACGGTACATGTACACATAATTCCTTAAGACACCGCTCTTAATCTCTGCCAAATTCCCGATCAACATTGTTTCTCAATGGTCTGCTATTTTCATTATCATCTAACTCTACGTCACTCTCCAGATTCGCTTGATAGAATTCCAGTCCCTCATCAGAAGACGAGATATTTTGGGTTGTCTGGGTGGCGCTAAGAAGGCTTTCCCCTTTTTTGGGAGGTTACATGTTATATGCTGCCTGCCAAAATAAACAGATTTCCGCTTATCAAGAAAAGTACTTTTAGAAAGCAGTTATTTGCGGTTAAAAACGCGCCCTTCTCACGATATTCTCAAGTTCAATCTCATTCAATTTATTATTTTTATTCTAAATTCTAGTGCAGCGATGCACAAACCACGTCCAGGTAGCTTTATTAAATATATCAGAATATGAGTCTTTAACGCTTTGAACACTGAGACCTGACCGCTTAGATACATTGTCCTTGAACATTTTTTAGTAATTTTCAGAATTGCCTGTAAAACAACGACTCTATAGTGGAGAGCTACAAATGGGTGTTACAGAGTTGATTTTGTGAACAGCCTTATTCTGCTTACATGTTAGGCTGTGTAATTCTTTTCGTCTGATTAGATTACGGATTGTTATATATGCAACTGAAACAAACCTATACAGCGAGTGAACAAAACTATAGGAAATACCGTCGTCCAGGTTTCGATAAACATGGATAAACATGCCCGTAATAAGATGAAGTGTTATATTGGCTTGGGGCTTAGGATTTAAAATAAACATTTGAGAAAATTAATGGTGGATGTTAATGACATGGAAAGCACACAGGTAAGTTTTAACAAAACAATTTAGGCAATTTATTTAAGAATTTACACGCTTGAAGTTGTGTCAGAAAATCCGTAGTTTCAACGTATTGTCATGAAGAGGAAATGTTCATACAACAGATTAAATGATCTGACACAAAATAAATATTTAAAACAAAGGTAAGAGAGATCTTTGCTCACCGAAGGGAAATATGGTTTGCATACGTTCAAAAAGTAGACGAAGAGAGATTGTTGAAAGAAAATTCTTTGAAGTGTCGCCTGCTTGGTTAAAAGCTGATAACATAATTGGTGATTAATTTTACACTGGCGAAAATTTCAACGTTGGACGCGATGAACGGAAACGAAACCTTTCACATGACTTCAGACACTCTTCTCTGATTAATTTAATGGAAAAAAAAATAGAACTTCCTTTTCTTTCTTCTTTTGGCTCAACCGCTAATTTCTATGGAGACAAGGTTTTCATTGCTCCAAAAGAAAATTTCACACAGGCTCGCGAATTTATTTCCGTTTTCTTCTCAGCTCGCCAGTCAATTTCTGTGAAGACAAGGTTTTCATTGGTCTAAAGAAAATTTCACATAAGCTCGCGAATTCCTTTCCGTCTTTTTCCTCGGCTCACCCGAATTTGAAGGAAGTGGGTAAAGTAAGTTATTATTTCGCACTCGCTATAGTTTCAAAAGTTCGGTTTAGGAATAATTTTATATTTACAACATTCTAAAAACTAATACAATTAGAACTTTACCAATTTATAAAGAAATAAACGTGAAAACAATTTTTATTCATAATTTATAAATATTTACTAAATTATTAAAATATGTGAGCCAACTATAAGCAAATCTTTATTATTTATCATTGTAAAAATGGCAATTAGTCAATGTTTTGCCAACCATTCTAATAAACAATCTAATAAATAGTGTTAAATATTTTTGTTGTCAATTCTCAAGAACAAAGAAAATGTATAAATTCACTTTCATGTTTAGGTTTTATTGCAATTTTAATCATCGCCCTTGAAAACCAATAAATATTGAAGAGTAAAGGTAGTTTAAAAGAAAAAAGGAAAAAAAATGCGGTGTCATGGGAAAAACCGAACTTTGGACACTACGTCTTATTACAGGCAATGTTTATGCAGGTTTGCCCAGGTTTTATTATATTAAAAATCTGAACGTCCGATTTCCAACCAATAATAATAAAATGAAAATAAAGAAAATATAGTTATACTTGTTAAATAAATCATTTGTATTTAAAAAACATATGTACATGAATTCAAGAGTCAAAAATGATTTTTAGAAATAGTCTTTAGTTGAGTTATAAGTCTTTGGGTAATTGGTTCACCGAAAAATATAAGGTTTAGAAAAGACTTTTAAATAGTTGGTACGCATAAAAATTTATGGTCGAAAAAAGAATTTTTTGCTAGCGACATTTCATTAACCGCCTTTTTTGTTGTTGTTAGAGATGATTCGTTTGAAGTCGCCGACTAGTCGTCCACCTTTTTGTTGAGATGATTCGTTTGAAGTCGCCCACATATGTTTCTTTCAGCACGTACTCGGAGGGGGGAGAAAAGCTATGTAGCGACGTCTTCTCTTGTGTGAACGACTTGGAGAAAGTCGCATCGCTGCTCTCGAATGCTCAAATCTATGGGGTTTTGTCAAAAAGATTTCTGAAAGTAGGCTCGAGAAAAATAGGGTCTTAGTTTTCTCTCATTGGTCAAATATTTCACACGCTGACATTAATTTCTAACCAATAGACACTTTGATTTAAATGATGTGTGTTGTATTGTGGATTCTTTTTTACACGTTTATAATATTGTCTGTTATTTGGTAGAAAATAAATTTGGGGCGTTTTTTTAATATGGTACGTATGTGGATATGTAATTGTGTTGGAAATAGGGTTTATTTCCTATAAGACGCTATTAACATTTCAAAACGCATCTAAATTCGCGGTCTCTTCATAAAAATCTGCACTGGAGATATTTAGTTGCAAAGGGAAGTAACTGTCTTCCAATCCGACATAACTATCGTTCTCTACATCTCGTTTTCAAGTCGGTATGAAAATCAATGTAAACGATTTAAATAACACAGTACAGTGTTGAACTCGAAGTTGTTTGTTTTTGCTGTTTTTGTTTCTTTTGTAAAGAAAAACAGACAAAGCTTTTAATGAAGCTTTATTCAATGCAATTTGACCACTGCCCATATGTGAGGTTCGATCATCACTTTTTATAATAGAGTAGTTTGAGGGGGGAGACAACTATGTATGCGTTCACTATTTTGTGTGTGTGTTTCAGAAATGTCAACATATAATCTCTAAACTAAGCAGCTTGTCCGTCCTTCGTTATTCTAACTAGAGGGCACTATATAGATTCTCCTAATTATACTGTAATTAAAATGATATATATCAAATATATATTTCTTATAACTATATATATATCATAGTGGATGCACGTGTTTGAATAGACGTCGCGTTTTTAAACAGTATAATTTTCGTCTATCTGCCCGGGTTTTTCGTAAGCCTTTAAAAACAATCTATCTTTCGGTAATGTTCGAGCTGGCATCACTGTTATATAGGTGAAATATCTCTCTCTCTCTCTCTCTCTCATATATATATATATATATATATTTACATACGCTCTATCTCTGATATTAAGCACTTTATCCCATAAGTATAGCACACCTTAAAACTATATATATATATATAATTGTACTGCAATTATACTATATTGTTTCAATTCTCACTACTCATTAATAATTCTGTTCTGATGTAAAAAAAAAAAATTGTCATTCAATGTCGATGAATCCTGCAAACAGTGACGTGCAGAGGTTTGGTGATTCCCAGGGCCAACTCCTTGATTGTATGTCCCTAAATCTCAAATAGTGGGGGGGGGGGGCTATAGGGCCTAGTACTGATAATTCTGAGAAAGAAAGACATTTTAAATATGTAAAAACAGATGAAACATGAAATAAACATTTTATTCAAATTAAATATGAACTAAATTTTTATTTGACTCTTTCATTGAATGCCCTTTCGATATGGATGTTCGGGGCCATCGCACCATCTGTACCCACTTCTGTACGCTACTGCATGCACAAAACAACCTTTCAGAAATATTAAAATAATATCATAACCAGTATTTAACTCCATGCAACATAATACCGGGGTTTTTTTTATATTTTTTATTTTTTTTATTTTTTATTTTTTACTAAAGTAATGCAGTTTTAGCAAATTCTTTAATGGGAAATGAGAAAGGGTTTTCTTCCCCTCCAGTAATTATGCATAATTTTTAGCGCTTTGGTGTGACCAGTTTTGGGGTTGTTTTTTTTTTTCTTTTTTTTTTTTTTTCTTTTTTTCCAAATTTGATTAACATTTATTCATTTATTTATTATCATTTTTATAATTTAGGTATAACATTTGCACTCGATGTAGAGGAAAGGAAATCCTGTACATCAAACTGATATATTAAATCTCACCAACCTCCATCCCTAAGAAATGTAGTTTTGACCTGCACCCTCAACTCTTTTGCTAACTTAGAGTTCTATCTTCCGCCTCCCTATTACTCTACATCTTGGAAGGGTGTCTTACAAAAATCGTTATGAATGATAAAAATTAAAATGTAGTTAAAATTAATAATAATAATAAATAGTGGTGCTGTTGTTGTACAATAGGCACTGCTAAATGAAGTAATCTTTTTTTTTTCAAAAATATTTCTCATATTACTATAGATTAAGAACTACAGATGACTAATATCAGAAAATATTATTAAATTTTATAAACGTTAATAGGAGGATTCAGTTTTCCATGTAAATTCATTGTAAATTCATCCTACTACCAAAGCTTATAACACATGATTACTTAAAGAATTTATTTTTTATTTAATTTTATTTTTTTTGTAATTCGTAATCTGGAGTTATTTTATTTGTTTATTTTTCCATATATTCCTAGCGATTAAGTATTCCAGTTGACGTTATTTAAAAACATATTATTTATTTTTTTAGAAATCAGGTTGTATGCGTATGTTTTGTTTTTACTTACGTAAAGGGTTTAATTTACAAATAATTTACATAGCAAACTGGGAACCATTTTAACTTTTATAACATTTGATAATTTTTTTTTCTTTCATATTACTATCAACCAGATAGTAAATATGAAAGAAAAAAAAATTAGAAAAATGATTATTTCTGATACAATACAACCAAAGTATGCTTAAGAATAAAACTATTTTATCTTGGGTTGACAATACGATTTTTTTTTTTTTTTTAGGACTGGGGGTGAACGTCACATGTATTATCCTGAGGATTTTATAAGGCGCAGACGTAAACAAACAAGACGCAGATTCCGATGTGAAAGAAACAAAAATTTATTACAATGACATTAATGAAAAAAAAACATAAAACAGAATGCTAAGTTTACAAATAAGTTTACACCATTTTTTTTCCTTTCTACGCTTTATTAACCAATTCAAAACTTGAGATCTTAGGTTCGTAAAGTTGATAAATTGTTCAACAAAATTTTCACTTTCATACATCCAACACTCGGCAATGTTTTGAGATAGTTCAAATTCATACGCACCGCTGAGAATTTTAACAATAGTTCAGTTTTAAAATAAACTACAATATTGAGAAAAATCCCCCTTTATTTATATAAGTTCAAAATTAGGGTTGATATCTCTAATTTTAAGAATCTTCTTTCAGTTTTCTTTCTTTCGGCTTTATCTTTCTTCATCTGTTTCTTTCCCTCTCCTTTATCGTCGTTGGCGGCAGTGTTGTCGTTATTATCAGAAAGAGCCCATGGTCATTCGCATGCGAACGCCAAAATCCCTCTAGTACTTACAGCAATTTGACTTCTTAATTAGCTTCAAAACCGGCTCCAATTTCAATCCCAGTATGAAATTTGCGTAGGTGGAAATTACCTTCCTCATTGGTTAAAAAAAACCCCCGAAAATGCATCTTTTTCAAACACGCAACGTTTACCGACTTTATTTTTGCGGGTTTTCAGTCTTGCATTCGTTTTCGTTTTCTTTTTTTTTTTTTTGCAAATTTTGAAAAATTTTACGCAAGTATATTTTTTATAAAGTTTAATTCTGACGGCATTTTCCGTTTTTTACAACATTTTTACGTATTGAATTTATTCGAGCCAATTTTTCTTATTAACGGTCTTTCTTTTTAGAATTTAAAAAAAATATCCTTCTCTAAAAAGTTCAATAAACAAATCTAGTCTATTGTTTCTCTATTTCTTTTTATATTCACTTTTTTATTAATCATTATAATTTACAATTTTATTATATAAATGTATATATTCTCCCGTCAATGGAAAGCGCAATAAACACACTTAGTTTGTTTTTTTTTATTTACTCTTTAATTAATCTTGTATAATTTTACATTTCTTTTTCATTAAAATTTTTTTATAAGTGTCAAGCAAAAAAAAATGACATATTGTTCTTGAAGATTATTCCCCTTTTTGAAGTTCTTAAAATTAAATGCTAATTTTTATCAAATGTACATGAATCAGTTTGGATTTAAAATGATATGATTGCTTCAGTCATATTAACATATACGAATTACTTCATGTCCTCTTTCTAAACTACAAATATACACATGATGTATTCATCCGCCAAAAGTTTTTCATAACAATGTCATAAATATAGTGTTTCACATGCAGAACTCAGGGAATTTTTTTTTAAATAAAAGTGTTTAATAATCAGTACATCTTGTTGATAACAATCGAATTTCTTATACAGAATAATGTAGATTGTATCAAGGAACTAGTAGCGAAGACAGAGTGAATATTTTCTGCAGATTTCTGCTTCGACAACTTCTGCTCTATCATCCGCTGAAATCGGCCGACCCGCCATCTTTCTATTTCTGCAGTTATTTAGTATGTAGATGCCATTCTTAAAAAATTGACATTTGCATCGAAAACAACGCGAAGAAATACTTATGTCGTCAGAACCCAAAAAAACATTTCTTCTTTCTGTTTACTTTTTCTTTTCTTTTCTTTTTTTTTTTTTTTAGAAAAGGAAAATACACAAAAGAAGGATTTTGTTCGAATATTCTGCAGTTCCCTCTGAGCCTCATTGTGACATACGCTTGTGTCTTGTACTTTTCCTGATGTTTCGTGAAATAGACTCTTAAGGAGAGTAATTAACCTGTGCGGATTACACCAGCTTGTCTGCCAGAACGCCCACTTGGTGATGTATTATTCAGGACTATATAAGAAAGGTACATAAACCCTCCCTTTCTCTTTTTTGTTCACCGGTGGCGAATATATGCACAGTATTACAGCCCGAACCTCAAGTTATGGAGGGTAAGTGCTAAGTCTCCGAGTACCCAAATGAACTGTGCGACAGCTTTTGAAGAGAACGAAACACAATAATCTGTACTATTTAAATATATTTAATATACTAATAGAAAAAGGGTGAAATAAATTAAAAAATAGTTGCAGACAATGTGTGTCTGAGGACTTAGCTTAGGTGAAATGCGTCTGGTAATCTTGTCAACAGTCGTTGTTGAAGGAGAGTCCCTTTCTCTCCTCGAATAGCTTCTTTAATTACTTGTAATTTCTCTTGAGCCCAATCCCCCCGTAACTTGACACCCCTGACTGGACTTGTGGTGCAAGAGCATCATTGCTTCGTGCTGCCTGGTTAATGCGATGGAAGAAAAAAAAATGGTTCTTTAATATTTGGTCATATTACCCTTACGGGGGCAGTGATCGGTCCTTTAACTATTCAGCTTCTTCGTTTTATTCTATGCTGGATTTGTACTTTTTCTGATGTTTCGTGAAATAAAGTCGTAAGGAGAGTAACTATCCTGGGTGGATTACCCCACCTTGTCTGCCAGGACACCCACAGGACTATATAAGGAAGGGGCATAAAGACGCTATTTCTATTGTTCATTCACAAACAGGGTTCAGTAGATAGATGTAGGTTAGGTGTGTGTGGGTGTGTTCGGCAGTGTATAGAGTGGAATGAACAAACCCAAGGCTTGAAATAACTGTTTAACAGCTTATATTTGTGGTTGAAAGAGAGTGCAAAATAGTGGTATTTTGTGGGGAAGAGTTGGGTTTCCCAATTAACTGAGTTCTTTCCTTGAGTAGATGTCTCGTAGAGGAACGATAAATTTCTAGTTCAAGGCTGCCACGGCTGGTACGGGTCTTCTGCAATAAGGGCTGGGAGTAGTTCTTCGAGCTGGACTTGAAGGTAGCGGCTCCTGAAAAGGAAAAGTGGAAAAAGAGAGCTAATAGTATTCGGTCAGTGTTTTTATGATTTCTGGGACTTCCGATTGTTCCCTGTTGATTACTTCTGTTGCTTCTACTGCTGAATCGAGCAAATGCCACAGCAGCCAACAAGCGAGATAGTTCTTTTATATAGACGACATGTGTAGTCTTTAACTCTCGTCGCATGGCAAACCCGTCTACTTAATTTAAACGCAAACACATCACAAACTCACACACACAATACGGCTAATTATATAAATGCTTATCTTTCCCTTTTTTTTAAAACTATTTGTATTCATGTAAACATACGTATAAAATTCCTACACGTGTTGAAATAATTTCTTTGGAAAATGTTAAATTCATTTATTTTGAAAGTCTTCAAACACATCCGCAACAAGTCGTAATTCTTCTCGTTATAAACTGATAACCAGCAGCAACCTTATCAATTACAACCTGTAACACTAATTCGCTACAAGTTCGTTTATAAGAAAACAAACAATTCGCCAACGTTACAGAAGTCAACGGGAAATGTGTCGTTGGCGGAACTCGTTGCCGAGTATTGAAGTGCTCGTCGACATTTCCTTCTGTGTGAAATGAGTCCTATGTTGGATCTGAAGTGATGTCCGCAGCCACCACAGGGTAGGAGGCTTCTGAGGATAGAGTTCTGGCTTTTTTTTGGCTCTCTTCGTCTCTTCTATTTTTTTTCTAGTGTTTTCGAATGATCATGTTTTTACGTGGACTGCTCTTCTCTTTTCCAATTAGTTCTTTCCATCTCCCAATTAACCGGATCGACTTCTGTTTTCAGCAAGATGTTTTGGGGGATGATCCTTGATTCGGTGATCTCCCGTCAGATGCGAGCTCCGAGAAGAGGATTTGTTTGGGTAGTCGGTTTGTCTGGCATCCGGGCAACGAAAAATGCTTTCAACAATCAAATAATACCTCAGCAGCAATAAGTGACGTTGATGAAAGTCGGCTATTATTGCGAAAAAGAAAAAAAAATGCCATCGTTTTTTTAATTTTTTTTTTTTTTCGGGGGGCAATTTTTTTATGGTGAAAATAGAACTTCAATAGTCTCTCTATGCTATGATGTTGGTTTGGGGTTTGTAGAGACAAACGACAAATAACACGTAACAATAAAAAGGGCTTTTAATAGGTTGGTAAAAAGGTACAGAAATCGCCTGAGTAGTCTATAACTAGCTCAGCCAGGAACGTCTCGGTCTCTCGACGTGCCACTATTTAAAGTCTTTGTTCACAGACAAGTTCATCTTCAAGAGGGGTGGTAGGTTTCCGACACAACACTCTAATAATTTTTCGATAAACAGAGTCGAATAATCCTCATTCCCTTCGTATTTCATTGGTAAAAAGGAAGTTCCACCCTAGGACCGCTACTTTGTGGAACATACTCACGAGAGGATGCTTCCTCAATCACAACACTCTTAATCTCTTCAAGTCTAATGTCAACATTTATCTATCCTACATATACTCATCATCTGTCCTTACTTCCTCCTCTTATGTACATAACAACTTTACCCTCAACACCGAGGAAATTATGTGCCTTATACTGGATGAAATGTAAAAGAAAAGAAAATTCGGAAAATAATTCAATATTTTTTTTCAAATTCTATCACACAGGCATTGAATGTAATTTCCTGTTGTAAACTTAAAGCATATTTACTATAGAATAATAATTCGATATTATTTGTAGCAATAAAACTTAAAAAAGCAAACAAATTAAACAATAAAATAAAGCTTTTCTTTTAAATTAAAAATAAAACGAATAATTAATGCGCAAACTTTGCATGAAATTTAAAAAGAGCATGATTATTTACAAAATAACACAAAATGCTCCTTCCTAGCATTTTCTTATTTTGTAAATAATCATGCTGTTCACAAAGTTCGCGCATTAATTATTATTTCGTTTCTAGCATTATATTTATTTTGTAATTTTATTTTGTAGATAAGCATGCTCTTTACAAAGTACATTTATTTATTTTTTATTTTAAAAAGAAAGTTTTACTATAAAAAGAAGAGAAAACGACAGTTGAAGAAAAAAACAAAAAAGAAAACTTGTCATTGCTTTTCGACACAACTTAAGTGCGTAGTAATTTACCGGTTGTTACAGGAGTAAACGCAGTAAATAGGCCAAACTTTATGCTTGCACAAGGAAAGTGATCAGCAGTGAATTTAATTACACGAAGCCGGTAATGCTGGGCGAATGACCGCGATTAAATCCGATTTTTTTCCTGGTCGATAACTCCAAAACGGTAGGTTTTATCATAATTGTAATTGTTAATTTGAGTTCAGCATGTACATTTATACGGAAATATGATGATATGATAGATATTTAGCTAGGGGGATTGAAAAGCAAATTTACCCGAAATTGTTAATCGGGTTCCAATTCAAATTGGGTTCGTTATATTCACATACGCACAAATAACCTTGAGAAAGGTATGAATCCACCTCTTCTACCCCCAGGTACGGATTTGTAGTGACGCCTACACACACCACACCCACAATTTACTCAACAGCAATTGGACAATAAATAAGCAGTACTATTCGTAAAGACAATTTACGCATCGCACGAGCCGCATATAAATTTCTCGTGTTTTGTTTCAACCAAACTAGCTATAGAAAAAAAAATCAACAATTGGTCGATTTTAGGCCAATCATAGAAAGCGACACTTTCTTCAGTATTCTTCCCGCGCTCGTTCTGGGAGCCTACTTTATTGTATAAAAGCAGAAGTTTAAGGAAGAAACTTCAGTAGAATATTAAATTCCACAACCAAAACCTCGTACGTGTATTCTCGCAATTTTTCTACTCACACACAAACACAGACATTAACTACATTCACACACACAGTGAACTGTCTGTTATCAAAGCCAAGCGAACTATTCAGAACTTTAACATTCTTCTACACAAACAAAGAACTTTCAAATTCAAAGTTCAAACATTCTTAAACACTAAACAAATATCAACAAAGAAACTCCTTACACCATACACTTGTATTTCCCACACGGTACAAGGGAAATCACTTTTTACGACTTAATCTTTATTGTCATTGTATATGCTTTGTTTCAATATACATTTTACTTGTTGATCTTTCAATCATCTCTTGTTGTTCTTTTCTGTGTTTTCTTTGCAAATTTAATGTGGAGTGTTAATGATAAAACGCAACCTTCGACAAAAACCTTCTGATAATTTCTTACCAACACCATTAGCACCCCACAATTGGTGACTCCGACGTTCAAAAAGGACCCCACAATTGGTGATCCAGACGCTAGAAAGAAAACCAGCGCTTTAAAAAGAAAACTGACGTTTGGATTATCGTCTACATCTACGAAGAGAAAACTATACGAGAGAACTAGTTCGCAGAAATTTCGACTTGGCGCGGGAAATATTTCACACCACGTGCTTTTTCACAAAAATGGCCGATCAGCCTGCTCACGAAACAGCCGTCGTCTTGACCTTGCCAATGTTCTACACCACGCACGTAAACGTTTGGTTTGCGCAAATTGAGGCAATCTTTCAAGCCAAACACATTGACTCGCAAACGGCACGATACGCGTACGTTGTGGAAAAACTCCCACCAGAAATAGCATCGGATGTGTTGGACCTACTCGACACTGTGCCGACGCATAACCCTTTCGACACGCTGAAGGAAGCTATTATTTACCGCACAGGCAAGTCCCAGGAGCGTCGCCTCCACGATTTATTCAATACAATACAATTGGGCGAAAACAGACCTACCCAGCTACTTAGACGAATGAATTTATTGGGAAAACACACTATATCCGAGTCCTTGTTCAGAAAACTCAAGTTACCAGTTCAGACTTCACAGATACTAGCTACACTTCCCGATGATTTAGATCTGCTTAAAACTGCTGAGATTGCGGATAAAATTAACGATGTCGCAGTAGTCAGTAGTGTTGGTACTCAAGTATCGCACGAAACAATTATGGCAGATACAGTTTATCAGCTACAACAGCAGCTTGAGCGACTGACGACGCAAGTAGAGTACCTACGTAGAGGACCAACTAAAAACTCATACAAGTCCCGGCGTCGTTCCAACTCTTCTTCTCGTCCACGACAAACTACAGTATGCTGGTACCATCACAAATTCAGCGACTCGGCACGGAAATGTACAAAGCCGTGCTCCTTCAAGCAGCAAACAGAATTCAAGGCAACTCAGAAGGCGGGAAACGCCGACCCCAGCAGCGCGTGAAGGGGGCATCTGCTGTTGGGGGCCTATCATCCAACCGCCTATTTTATATCAGGGACAGGAATTCTAACCAGTCATTCCTCGTCGATACAGGCGCACAAATCAGCGTGATACCACCCAGGCCTACATTTTCCAAAACCAAATCTTCAGTTACTCTGCGCGCCGCGAATGGCACACATATTCAGACATACGGACAACAGTCTATGACACTGGACATTGGTATACGCAGGAACTTACAGTGGCTTTTCACTGTCGCTGATGTTAAATTTCCTATACTTGGTGCTGATCTTTTAGCACATTATGAGCTAACAGTCGACCTTTCCAGACGCCAACTATCTGACACGACGACGAAACTTACGAACCACGGTGTCATTTCTCAACTCATCTCTACTAAGTTGTGCGTCGCTGTCCCAGCAAACAACCCACTTCAGGACATCCTGAATCAATTCCCTTCTCTCGTACGTCCATTTACATACACGGAGACAGTTGAGCACCACACTGTGCATAAAATTCATACAACAGAACCGCTTGTATTTTCCAAACCTCGTCGGTTAGCGCCAGACAAATATAAGACAGCGAAAGCTGAATTCCAACACATGCTGGATCTAGGGATCATACGTCCTTCCTCAAGCCCTTATGCATCTCCACTTCATATGGTTCCAAAGGCACAGGAAGGGGCTTGGAGGCCATGTTGTGATTACCGCAGGTTAAACACTCAAACGGTCCCAGATATGTACCCGGTACCCAACTTGGAAAACTTCGCACTTTCTCTACAATGGCTACAGTTTTCACAAAACTAGACTTGCGCAAAGCATTTTATCAGATCCCCGTTGCCAAAGAGGACATACATAAAACCGCAATCACCACCCCCTTCGGTTTATTCGAGTTTTTGCGAATGCCATTCGGGTTACGAAATGCTGCGCAATCATTTCAACCTTTGATAGATGAGGTACTACGTGGATTACCCAATTACTTCGCATACATCGACGACTTGTTAATCGCCAGCGCTGACATGAACGATCATCGACAACACGTCAAACAAGTTTTTGAACGGCTAGACTATTATGGCCTTAAAATAAATCAGGAAAAATGCGAATTTGCAGTTTCTAAACTTCACTTTCTTGGTTTCGTGATAGACAAAACAGGAACAACTCCACTACCCGATAAAGTCAAAGAAATTAACGGCTTTCCTCAGCCTACCACGCTTCGACAGCTTCGTCGCTACCTAGGACTAGTCAACAACTACAGACACTTCGTTCCCAAGTGCTCTCAGATTTTAGCACCACTTACTGACCTGCTCCGTGGTCAAGGAAGAAAAAAAATGCTACGATACACTGGAACAATGAAGCACTTGAAGCTTTTACAAAATCAAGAGAAGCCCTAGTGAATTTCACTAAGTTATCTTATATCACTGACGATGTCTCGACACACCTTTCGGTAACCACAGACGCAATAGAAGTGATGCTACATCAACATGTTCATGACAATACGTTACCAATTTCTTTCTTTTCGGTAAAACTTACTCCAACTCAAAAGAAGTACAGTGCTTTCTCTCGCGAGCTACTCGTAATTTACTTGTCCATAAAGAATTTTCGACACATTTTGGAAGACAGAAACTTTACGGTATACACCGATCATAACCTCTGACCTTTGCTCTCAATACGAAGTCTGAAAAATATAATCCACGTGACTATAGGCAACTGGATTATATCTCAGTATACCACGGACATTCGACACATCAAGGGGCATGTTAACATTGTTGCAGACACTTTATCCAGATCATCTTTGTGTAATAATGTGCAGGACACTTTGGACATCGAACAGTTAGCTTACGAACAGACAAGGGACGCAACTCTGCTCGACTCTCTGAAGGACTCGTCGCTCCGTCTTGAGCAACATCCCCTACCCTTCAGTACCAAATCGATCACCTGTGATACCAGTTCACCCAACCCTAGACCCCTTGTCCCAACCAGCATTAGGAAGCGAATTTTTGAACATTTCCACTCATTTTCGCACCCTGGACGTAAAGCTACACTTAAACTCATAGCGGAACGCTTTGTATGGCCAAACATGAGAAATGATATAAAAAATTATACTCAATCCTGTCTGATCTGTCAAAAGACGAAAATTCAGAGACACACTAAATCACCACCCGGTAACTTTGCAGTACCTGATGGCCGTTTCCGCCATCTACACGTCGACCTGGTGTGCCCGTTGACCGAAGTACACGGACACCAATATATGCTAACCATCATTGACAGATTTACAAGATGGCCAGTAGCCATCCCTCTCAATAGCACAATCGCGGAATCTGTTGCTAAGGCAGTGTTTCAACACTGGATCTCGATTTTCGGGTGCCCTTCAATTGTTACGACAGATCGCGGACCACAATTTCAATCCCAACTGTTTACTGAATTTACAAACCTCCTTGGTGCAAGACATATCTCAACCACTGCATATCACCCATGTGCCAACGGGTTGGTTGATCGTTTTCACCGTCAATTAAAGGCAGCTCCTACTAGTTCCTGTATTGTAAACCAAACCTCATGGATAGAGAATCTACCATTAGTAATGCTATCCCTTCGCACCCAAATCAAGGAGGATCTACATTGTTCACCGGCTGACCTTGTCTTCGGACAACAATTAATACTGCCTGGCCAATTTCTCTCCGACCACTCACCACAGGAACCTACTACGAATTTCATCAAATATTTTCAAAAGAGAATGCCATCACTAGCTTTTTCGCCTACCCGATTCTCTACTAAAGATATATATGTTCCTCCGTCGCTGCATGAAAGCGAATTCGTTTTTGTCCGGCAGGATGCAGTGAAGAAACCTCTAACGCCACACTACGCTGGCTCATTCCGCGTCCTCGCCCGGAATGAGAAATACTACACTCTTCAGTTAAATCAAGGCAAATCTAACGTGTCCATCGACCGTCTGAAGCCTGCCTATATTGAATGCAGCGCAAAGCCCAGCCAACCACCGACACCATCAACGTCACTAACCAATACTCAACCTGCGACTTCACAACAACAACGGCAGACGACAAAAGGACGTACGGTGCATTGGCCTCAAACGTTTAAGAATTACATTACATATTGAAAATTCTTTGATTATCATCACATTTTCCAATCTGGAGAGATAATGTAGTGACGCCTACACACACCACACCCACAATTTACTCAACAGCAATTGGACAATAAATAAGCAGTACTATTCGTAAAGACAATTTACGCATCGCACGAGCCGCATATAAATTTCTCGTGTTTTGTTTCAACCAAACTAGCTATAGGAAAAATCAACAATTGGTCGATTTTAGGCCAATCATAGAAAGCGACACTTTCTTCAGTATTCTTCCCGCGCTCGTTCTGGGAGCCTACTTTATTGTATAAAAGCAGAAGTTTAAGGAAGAAACTTCAGTAGAATATTAAATTCCACAACCAAAACCTCGTACGTGTATTCTCGCAATTTTTCTACTCACACACAAACACAGACATTAACTACATTCACACACACAGTGAACTGTCTGTTATCAAAGCCAAGCGAACTATTCAGAACTTTAACATTCTTCTACATAAACAAAGAACTTTCAAATTCAAAGTTCAAACATTCTTAAACACTAAACAAATATCAACAAAGAAACTCCTTACACCATACACTTGTATTTCCCACACGGTACAAGGGAAATCACTTTTTACGACTTAATCTTTATTGTCATTGTATATGCTTTGTTTCAATATACGTTTTACTTGTTGATCTTTCAATCATCTCTTGTTGTTCTTTTCTGTGTTTTCTTTGCAAATTGAATGTGGAGTGTTAATGATAAAAACGCAACCTTCGACAAAAACCTTCTGATAATTTCTTACCAACACCATCAGCACCCCACAGATTAATTAATATCATTAAACATTTATTATCTCCAAAACATCTTACAATCTAAAATATTTATGTTTTTAAATAACCTGGTTGATAAGTCGTACAAAACAAACCAATCGTGTAATATTTTCATAGTAAAAACCCATTGTCAATGAATTACCATAATTAAGCTCCATTCATTTCCATATCAAAAGTTCCTTGTCAATGTATTTCCAATATAGTCATTGGCAATGCTTTAGTGTAACAGTCCCATAATAAAATTCCTTTACATATATTTAAATACTAACAAAATTATTATCGAGACATTTCTATTATATAATTTGTTGCCCACACATTTATATAATAATATATTTTATTACTTAAATTATTAGTTAATCAAATTAGCATTCCATTTCTATAGTAAAACCCACATGATGCATTTCCATAGTAAAAGACGTTAGTTGGCATGATAATAAAAAAAATAAAAAATAAAAAGTACATTTCAAGATTAAAAATATTCTTTGATAATACATTTCTGTACTATCAATCCATGTTAATTGCATTTCCATATTAATATATATATATATATATATATATATATATATATATATATATATATATATATATATATATATATATATATACTTCCAATATGAAAAATCATTGTCAATATATTTTCATAGTCAGCCCTTGTTAGCTATCCATTACCATTGCTAAAATTCATATTCACAGCATTTTTATTGTAAATCTCATAACAATGAATTTCAATAGTAAAATTAATTCACAAAACATTTCTTTTCACTGTTTCTAAAACCTTTAGTAATTCCTTTCCGTACTAAAATTCTTAGTCAAAACATTTCTACCGTAAAATACTTTTATAGATTTCATATGAAATAAATATTGGCAATGCATTTCCAAGAATTCATTTTTACTAAAATTTAGTAAAATATCATTGGAAATGCATTTTCATAGTTTGTATTCATTATAATATTTAAATGAATTTTATATAATACCTGTGAATATTTTATGGATAATTATGTTGGAAAAATCATTTTCCAACTTTAATGAGAAAATCATTTGATTAAATACTGTTTGCAGATTTCCTTTTTTTAATTATTTGTTAAATTTGAAGACTGATTTTGTTTACTTTAATTCTGATAAAAATTCTTTTTTTTTTCAGCCTTATCGGTGCGATTTTTAACTCGAAGATTCATTGGAGAATATGACCAATCATCAGGTGAGACACATGTTCATTTCATCCAGTCAAAATTGAGAGAATAAATGGAACCAAAAATCCTCACAAAAAGAAACAGAAATCATAGGATTGATATAAAAACACGTATCTACCACGTCTCCTGGCATTATTTTCATTAGTCTGTCATAGAGTTTCAGTTTTCAGTTTGATTTGAAACCAGACATTTTCTTTTGGACATTTTATTCTTTACAAAATATAATGTGGTGTCAAAAGCCACAGGATAGGCGCCTAGTATAGTGTAACCCGGATATAAGAGAGTTGTCGGGACCGGAGAAGTCTCTTATATCCGGGTTTGATCTATTTTGTTTTATTAACACAGGCTCTAATTTTGGGACCATATAAAATCTCTCTTATATCCGGGTTTCTCTTATATCCGGGTCTCTTATATCCGAGTTACACTGTATCATGTAAAATGTCCTCTAGCCTCGCAAATTGCATCTCGATGAAGTGTTCGGAAGACGTCCTGAAATTTGTTGAGCCAAACCGTCCAATATGAATGCTACGTGAACATATTTAACCGTCATTAGTCTTCTTTTTTTTTAACTAGTAATATTCTTTCAACTTAATTTTAGTTACTTTTCATCGCAATTTTTAAATCGACAGGTTTCGGCCATAAGTAAACATCGCGGATCGGAAATAAACGAATTCGCATCTGACCGTACCAGCTGATCTGTCGATTAAGCTAGAGTAACTCTTACATCTGACTGGAGATCAAAACTAATCAATTAAACTTACTTTCTTAATCAATTTGCTGGGTACCATATTTTTTTAATCCGTACATTAGGAGTAATATTATTACGATTTTTATTTTTTTATCAGACGAACAATTTTCAATACAGCTAGGTCTGCTGCTTGAAAATTTGGTTCATTGTGTCGTGTAGAACATTTTATTGCCAGAATCTTATACATTTATAAATCTAACAATCATCTATTGATTGAATATTGCTGTCACATCTAATCTAGTGCTTCTGCTATATATTTACTCATGCTTAATAAAATCTAAAGAATCTGCAATGATATCGGTCTTGATCTGCCATCTTGACTTCAAACACTTCCTCACTAACATAATGTAGCTTCCCTGTGCCTTTTCTATAAATATTTTCCTGGTAATTGTTCTGATGGGTTTTTCCTCTTTGATATGTCCACTTTATTAATTTAAGCGCAGTACCAGATTGACAGCTGAGCTCATCACTTTACAGTTGAAATGGCTAGAGCTAACTGTAAGTTCTATGCTAACAGTTTCTTCTATCGCACTTGCATCTTAGTGGTTTTATTACCTTGCTTGGCGGGGGGAATGATTGAAAGAAAATTTCAAATAAAATTGGAGAAAAAAAACGAACGAATTTATCTGACAACCCAATATTTCTAACCGGCACCAGAACTCGTTCCTTCAAACTTTGGTGCACATTCAAACAATTGTTTTTATTCTCTGTGAGTAAAGGAGTTAGGAACTTTGCACAAACATATTTCATTTTCAAATCATCTGTTAATATTCGCTAGAATTTATTCCAAGACAAACCCACTTACCTCAGATATCTCATCAATGGTCTGGCGACAATCTCCATGAATTATATGGCGAACATTTCAAGGTTTTCGTCACTTTGGCCTGTTAAAGGTCGACCAGACCATGACTGGTCTTCAAATAATCGATATCTATAATTCCCAAAGTGTGTGTGTGTGATCGGATGTTGTTTATGCGTTTTCACAGTTTTCATTTATTTTTTCTTTCTATAAAAAAAACAACAAACTTTTGTATGTTTGTTTGCTACGAAATCACCTTAAATACAAGCAAATTTATTTTAAGCAATAAATATTTAAATGCGTTTCATATGGAATTATTATGTTGTTTAGACCAGTGATTCTCAACGTGAGCTCTTAAACCCACAAGTGAGCCTGAGAATTTTTAAAAATGGGACTGGAAGTGCAGATTGAAAAGAGAGGAAACAAACGCCTGAAGCTGAACCAAGTCGTGACAAGTTGATAGACAGACACCAGGAGCAGTGTAATTAGTCAAGAATTATATTGTCTACCACATATTGTATCTATATATATAATTCTCAAAATGTGTGTGTGTGTGTGTGATCGGATGTTGTTTATGCGTTTCCACAGTTTTCATCCGATTTCGATTAATAAT
This sequence comes from Acanthosepion esculentum, assembly GCA_964036315.1. Lineage (NCBI taxonomy): Eukaryota > Metazoa > Mollusca > Cephalopoda > Sepiida > Sepiidae > Acanthosepion > Acanthosepion esculentum. Next base: position 29,605,188 of record OZ038492.1, on the reverse strand, counting down.
TTTTTTTTATTTGATAGATAATTCTTCAATGCCGGTTTTGAGTCCAAATTGGCTGGAAAAAATTACAACCTAGAAGATGAAAAATCGAAAAATACTTCTTTTTTTATTATTATTATTAGAATTTAAAAAAAAAATTATATTATGAATAAAATTTATCGTATATTATTATTATGACGGTCCATGGAAGAGGTTCCTTCCTTGCAAGATTGAGAACGCAAAAACGGCCTTTTTCAGGGCCCACACCCCATTCATATTGTTAACCTCCAATTTAGAGATGTCTCATTTGCACCCAATTGTTGCTACTAATATTGATTTTCGGGTGGGCTGACTTTAGACTTAAACTGCTCCAACTGAACGGCAAAAATTCCCAGCAAGGAAACAACCGCTCGAAGACGGGTTATACTGCTAGTATTTCATACGTTTAAATTACGAATGATTCTCGTGCACTTATATTTTACCAAAAGCTTCTTCTTAAAAAGCTTCTCAATATATTGTAAAAGTTTTGACAGCTGTTTTCCACAAAACAGTGTTTAACACACAATTTCTTTTATGTGGCGTCTCCCCTCAGGTCGTTAGCGACCATGGCTCTCTACCATTTCCTGTCCTGTCTCTGTAATGTTTGTCTTTTTTCTATCCTTTCCAATCTATTCTGCCCGTTAGATAGTTTGCTCGCTATTTCACTATGTCCATTCTGCCTTCAATATGTCCTGTGAGTGTCAAATTTTCTAAGCTCTCTTTTCTCATTGTGTCATAGAAATTTCAACTATCTCTTTCTGGTTCTAATTTTAAGCATTCTTTTTGTCTCTATTTTCCTTAAAACTACATAAACTTGCATACATTCTCTGTCCATGATATTCTCAGCATCCTTCTGTAGAACGACGTCTCTCTGGCCTTAAATCTTCTCTTCATCCGTGAAGAAATGTTCCCGCATCCACTGCCATACAAGAGGATTGATATTACATAACAGTTCAACACTTCATTCATTGTGAAAATCGCTAAATATGCTTGCAACCATCAGAAACTGGGGAGGAAGAAGGAAATTCAACCTAACACATTCTTCATCCGCCCAATTTCATTCGCATTTGGTCTTGTTTTGTGTGAACCAGTCAAATCCATTAGATTCACTTACATGCTAATATCTTTGGAAAAGGTATGAATCTTCTTCTTCTCTCCCCAGCTATGGATAAATAGCAGGGCAGACCGGTTTCTATAGCCTTGGATGACAACTGGTCTACCGCAGAAAGAAATGGTAACCTACTGCGGGAAAAAAAATCTGCCTCGTCATTCATGTATCAAAAGATACCTGATTACCTAAGCGTGTATCATTCATGGCACATAACTGATGAGGAGGCGCGGTGGAGTAGTGAATAGCGGTTCGGATTGGGGAATCGGAGAGCCGAGTTCGAATTCCAGTCGAATCCATTACATTCACTTACGTGCAAATACTCTTAGGAAAGATATGAATCTTCTTCTTCTCCCCCCAGCTATGGGTAAATAGCAGGACAGACCGGGTTCTATAGCCTTGGATGGCAACTGGTTTACCGTAGAAAGAAATGGCAACCTACTGCTTGGAAAAAAATCTGCCTCGTCAGTCATGTATCACATGATTGCCTAAGCGTGTATCACGTTTGGCACATAACTCACCGAATCTTGTTTGAAGTTTTAGCCTGTATGACGGTTTTAAATGTTCATGTTTCAGCAAAGTCGTTTCGTTTGCGTACTTGATGTGTGACTTTATTTGAACCATCGATACAGTTACCTGTATGTTGCACTTGCTAATCATATTGTTTGATTAAATGAAGTAACTGTCATAAGATAATAGAAATAATCATATAAATATTCACAAATCCAGCCACATTTTCTTACTTGTTCATCACATATTAATTGCTTGATACTTATGTCTTTCGGACTTAATCTTTGGTCTTATGTCCCTAAGTTTGTTTGCGCGAAAAATTCAGTCAAATCATGGCATGTGACTCTGGTGACCTAGTGGCGCAATTCGTGTTCAATTCGTGCGCCACATTCGAACTCATTTTTTTTTTTTTTAATTATTTTTTACATTTTCGTATATACAACATATTATATATACAAGTGTGCATTTGGTTAACTTTTTAATAATTACATTTGCACACACATACACACACACATTAATACATTTGTTCTTGTCCAACATTCCAGTGTATATGTCGCTTCTTTCCCTACCAGAACCCGCTTTATTATATGCAGGTTTATCAATAGTTAATAATTACTTGCATGTTTAAGCTGTGCATTAGTTTCAGTAGTTTTAAATCTTCCTCCTCCAAACAAATTGATTCTGCTCTCACAACTTGGCTTACTAACCACACACTCATTAATGAATCTAGCGACAAGGAAGCACTTCAAATAGCTCACTGGCAATAAAAAAAAAACATGCAAAAATAGTTTTAAAAAAATGCTTACTAAAACCAGTATCACGATCAACTTCCTCTTGTTTTCTTACAAGCAGAACATAGCTTAAAATAAGAGAATATGTTTTTAGTTTTTATTATATATATATATATATATATATATATATATATATATATATATATATATATATATATATATATATATATATATATATATTGCAAAGGAAAATTATCTTCCATGAACTTGAAAATCATGGATAACGTTGATTTTGTTTATTTTATTTTTCCTTCTCCTTATTATATGTTCCTGCCATATTACAGATACGAAATACAAACACACAGCCATGGTGGATGGAGAATCTGTAGGCTTCGAGATACTGGATACCCGCTCAGTGGTAAGTAGCATAAGATTGTTTGCTCCAATTTTGCTTTTATTTACCTTATCTTGTTTAAGTGATAGCGATGCCAACTTCCCCACCTGGCTTACCATAATGCAATTCCTTTCTTGTTTATATTAATGTCTTCATAGCAGACTGCTTTATCAATGCTGGAAGATTCCAAGTTTTTCGAGGAAGCCTTCAACTTATTCCTGTCAATGCCACCACCTTTGCATTTTGTGTATCTTGGATAAAAGCCTAAAGTTGATGTTATTATTATCACTGTGGTTTATTACGTCCAGGTGACATTCATGCGCAAATCAATGACTTTCCGTAAATGAAACGATAAACATGTCATCGTTTTAAAAAATATTACTAGTGCATTTTACCCTATTTTTTTAGATGAGGAATTGTCATTATTCTATAGTGATTTATTACAACTGCTATTCCCAAAATACTTGTTATACGATGGCTGCGACTCGATTTCGAGCAATACTATCGCTTGATCCATCCCCAAATATCGACAACGCGAATGTGACTATTTAGTCCTGCTACGGTCTTACTTTCTTTTGTGCAAATGTGGCAATGTTATGTGTCTTTTGCTGTGGTTGTTACATAAATGCCGCATGTGTCTCCTATGTGTATGGCGTCTTTAATGATTTTTTTAGGTCTACCCTGCTTTTAGACAGACACGATCACATTCATTACACGTTAGATCTGGCAACATTATCAGGAAAATTAACATCAAAGCCCATACAAATATATCTCCTGAGTTTTTCATGCACCACAAGATTCTGTTGAAAGTCTCTCTTACCACTGTGCACTGTTTTCAGTGTGTTCATGATGCAATGTTATACATCAATTTTGCCTTTGTGCTAGGCTTTTTCCTTCGGCCAATTCACCTTATAGAAACAGCTTAGGAATCTCCGTGCCCTTAATCCTGACCATTCCATTGGAACCGGAACTGAAGTTCCAGAGACCTTATATTTGTAAACTGACATCGTTCGAGGATTAATATATTTTTTGTTTTGTTTGGGGCTTGGGGGGGGGTGATTTTTACTAATATTCGCCTAATACAAGGCCTAAGGGCCACTCAAAGTAGAGGGTTAATTTGTGGAGTTTTATTAGCGTAAGAAAGGGTAAGATAACAATAAAGATTGACAGCTAATTATAGACTTGAAAAGGTCAAGATTTAATTAGCGAATAAAATTTCAGAGTTCAGGCGTTGAAGTAGATGTTACTGACATGCACACGCGTTCTTAGTAATGTAGAAAGTTTACATCTTGATTATATCATTATTTTCTCGTCTAGTTATCACGTACTACCCAATTTTATTACTAGGAGTTTTGTTGGCAGCGTTCAAGCAATGGGATTTTTGTTATTTGGTATAGCTCTTTGATTTTGTAGCGCCAATCTATAGAGTCTGATGAAGGATCGTCTGCTTTAAGATAAAAGGTGTTCCAATAACTTGAACCGATTTTAAATGTGAATTAAGTTTAAGCGTCTAATGATTTCTTTTCTTTTTCTTTCAGATTTAACAACTTAAGTCTGGCAATTTCAACTATGGAAAGATTAACAATCAAACAACGTGTTAAAGTTATCGAAGCCTATTACGAAAATGGACGTTCAAACAAAAATGCATTTCGCGCACTTCACGATTTTTTGGTCAACATAATCGACCGAGACTGCAATTGGAAACGACGTGACGTTGTTGTGGAGAGGTTCAATTCCTGCGCGCGATGACGAATAGAGGTGTCTGGATTTTCGGCCGCAATTTCGTGCATTACAGCAATGTTTTCAGCTGAACGGCGTAAACGAGCACGCAATGGTGTTTTCACATCTGCCACCGACCCAGTTTGTTAGAATTTACGAACAATATTTCCAATTGCACTCTTAAAACTTTAATACGTTGTTTGATTGTTAATCTTTCCATTGTTGAAGTTACCAAAGACTTAAGTTGTTAAATCTGAAAGAAAAAGAAAAAAATCATTAGACGCTTAAACTTAATTCACATTTAAAATCGGTCAAAGTTACTGGAATACTCTTTACAAAGGTTTCATTCGCTTGAAGCCATTTTTAATTATTAATCTGAGAAAACGGTTGTATGCAGCTGATATTTGAGACGAGTCGGGCGCTATGTATGACATGCATATGAAATTCAAGCGATATTATCTAAATATAGAACTAAGATAAGATTAATACAGCGAATAAATCAAAATAGAATAATAATTTATTTTAGTTTTTCTATTGCCAATCATTTTTTTACAATAGAGTCTAACATTGTGGCAATTATTAAACTGATATTTGTCTTGTACAAGGATGTAAATGTGGGACATCTAGTGAGCATTTAACTAATAACAGTTGTAATAGTTTTCAAAACATGTATACTTAATAACCATTGCTCTGTGATGAGGCACCCATCTCTCATCGTTATAAAGACATTAAAACACTGGCATACATTTAACTACGTGCTGGTTGCGATAAAAATGGTGTTCACGCTTCATACTGATGCTGTTCTTTCTTTTTGAAGTATCGGCACCGTGAAAACTACAATGGTATAAGTAATCAGTGGTGAACTGGGGTAAGTAATACCTTGTAAATTTTAACGCTTCCAAAACAAAACCGATTAGAGAACCTTTTCTGCCTTCCATCAGCATGGCTGATGCTAACCTCCAGGAGAGCAAATCTTTTCGCCTTCTTGGGCTCCCCTTTTCCACCGACATGAAGTGGAGTGATTATATTGAATCAATTGCTACGTCTACTGGTAGGAATGTTGGTTCACTGTGTCGTGTCAGACAATTTTTCTCGTCAGAATCCATCTTGCACATTTATAAATCCGCCCTGATGAGGAGCGTGAAACCACCTCTTGGTTGTTGATATTCCCGGTTCCGCCCTGGCCCGGGGTGGTGGCGCCTGTTGGGGTCCCGGCTATGGGAAAGTAGTTGGCGCCCAAACTCGGGTCGGAACACTATGACGGTGTAAAAATAAGGTTTGGTGCATAGGTGCTTTGTAAAAAAAAAAAGATTGTTGCCAACAATACATTTCTGAAGGACAAATATTACCAGCAATACATTTTCTTTTCTGTCTGCCATTAACATTACTGATGATAAACTCAAGGAGTGCAACACTTTTCGCCTTTTTGGACTCTCCTTTTCCACCGACATGAAGTGGAGTGATTATATTGAATCAATTGCTACGTCTACTGGTAGGAATGTTGGTTCATTGTGTCATGCCAGACAATTTTTCTCGTCAGAATCCATCTTGCACATTTATATATCTACCATTCGTCCGTGCATTGAATGTTGCTGCCATATCTGCTCTGGTACTCCTACTATATATCTCGAGATTCTTGCCAAAATCCAAAGAATGGTCAGTAATGTAATCGATACTAACCTGGCATCTCGACTTCAGTCACTTTCCTTCCAATACCATGACGTGGCTTCCCTCTGTCTTTTCTATAAATATTTTAATGGTAATTGTTCTGATAAGCTTTCCTCCTTGCTATCTCGACTGCATGAATTTAAGCGTGCTACTAGATTGCAAACTAGATCTCACCGTTTTACTGTTGAACTAGCTAGATGTAACCGTATGTATGTAACTTGTAAAAAATCTCTTCCGGCTTCTTGCCTCCATGTCACTTACAATCTTCAAATGGTTAAATGCAACGCCAATCGCCATGAAACCTATTCTTTTATTGTGCTTTTTCCTCACTAAAGTCTTCTCATTCTCTTTCACTCTCAGTAACGACTCGCGTCTTAGTGGCATTATCGCCTTGCTTGGGGTGAAATGATAAAAGGAAATACTTTTCAAAGAAATGAACAAACAAAAAAAAACAAGCAAATTGCATTTCAAACATAAAATCCTAACGACAATAAATAATTGTGAACAACGAACCGATAAAGAAAATGGCCACGAAAAGAACACTTATACTCAGTATCAGAGAGGGACAGCTGGAATTCCGTGGGCACATAATGAGGAAAGAGAACTTGGAAAACTTAACACGCGCAAAGAATATTGAGGATTTGAGAAATAAGGGAAGGCAGCGAGCCACCTACCTAACCAGCTTGTTTGGATGAATGGCGGAACGAAGATGGGAGCCTTAGCAAAGTGAAAAGAAACTGCTAATGTCCACAATGGCTAGGAAGTTGGGGGGGGGGCATGATCGCTTATGTCCGGGAATGAACGTGGCACATCGAAGAAGTGTCTAATAGAAGGGAGTAAATATTTACTGTTTCTTGGAACCAGTTACTTTTTTTCTTGAGAATTGATAGCAAAAATAATAAACACTGTTTATTTACATCATTATATTATTTGTTGAACTTTATAAAAGGGTAAATAATAGGGATTACCTAATAGTTGGTCCACGTATTTTAATAATTTACTAAAAATTTATAAATTTATGAATAAAAAATTGTTTTTATATTTATTTCTTTATAAATTGGTAAATGATAAAGGAGGTGCGGTGGAGTAATGAATAGCGTCTCGGATTGAGGAATCGGAGAGCCGAGTTCGAATTTCAGTCGAATTTATTACATTCACTTACGTGCTAATACCCTTGGGAAAGGTATGAATCCTCCTCTTCTCCCCCCCCCCAGGTACAACTACAACAGGCAACTGGTCTACCGCAGAAAGAAATGGCAATCTACTGGGGGAAAAAAATCTGCCTTGTCAGTCATTATACATGATTGCTTAAGCGTGTATCACGCATGGCACATAACTGACTAAAATGATAAATACTACGTTGCATTAGTTTTAATACAATTGGATTAGTTTTTAGAATATTGTGAATACAAAATTATTCTTGAAAATAAGCAATCTAATTAATAAATAAATAATAAAGGGGCTAAACGAAGGCCCAAAACGACTCTTCAAGGATCAGTTGAAGACATCCATGAAACAGGCCAACATCTACCCTGAGACCTGAGAAACTGTTGCTACAACTTTCTAGCGTAGGACCATCCGAGAGGTGGGGCGAGACTTTCGAGTTCAACTGTCAACATGAAGATGATCTGCGACGTGCTGTCAAGAGGGCCCAACTCGCCCAGCCGCATCCACCATCCAGACTCCTCTGTGACTCCTGCTCGCCACTCTTCAGGAGTCGGCTTGGCCTTCACAGCCATCTTCGCCATCTCCGCCACCAGAGGGGAGAAAAAGAATAAGAAGAGGTGATGATGATGATCCCGATGCGTGCAAGTGCTGACTAATAAATAAATAACTGATAACTGACATCCATTAGACATGAAACGGGGAACTAGAACAGTCTACCCCACAGCGAGCGAAATAAACGGCTCAGAAGACCAGAGCGTACAACGACCGAAACGTTGTGATAAATATAGCAACAAAGATGAGGACAATAGTCCGAATAATGTAAATAGTGTACATAATACCTCATCTCAGAAATAAGAGATACTGAATTAATAATATTTATTCTGACAATTCTTTCATACCAGGCAACATGCATGTCACTTTTTTATTTTAATATTGATTTGTAATCATAATTTAATAATTATATATATTTCTTGTTTGGATAATCAAGGTACTAGTGTGACAAACAGGGTTGCTTAAATGTTAGTTGAATATCAGTATATTAAATCATACTGGTTTGAGCAATAGAAGGATTTGGGAAGGAGCTATAGCGATGCAAAAGGCTATTATCTCCCTTTGGCGGAGATTAAGTCACATGATGGTCACTTAGTGGCGTCACTTCATACAGTGATGAATGTGGCAGTCAATCTACTTCATGGAGTCAAGAGACACATGTTGTTTGTCCTGCTCGGGCTTCTGCCCGGACCAGCCCGCTACCACGTGGTGCAGTTTACAAGTTCATGGCATTGTTCCCTTTTAGAATATATGGCTTCTCCAGAAACACAGAAGAATCTCCATATTATATGTAAGACCCTATCTTTTCGTTGTCCTTTCTCTCTGTTGTGTAGATATGTTATATTTTCTCTGCGTGGGACACAAGTGTACATATGTGTATATAATTTTGTGTATAACGTAGTGGCATAAAACTCTCTCGGAGAACAAAGTAAATTTGTCATTCCTTTTTCTTTCAATTATTCTGTTCCGTCCATGGAATACAGTGTTATTATATAATGAATATAATAATGCCCATGATAGTAGAAATGCAAATGGGAAATAAACCTTTCTTCCATAGCGCACTCATTAGAGACATTTTAATGTGCCTTGTGTGACGGTCTAAAAAATGGAAGACTCTGAATTCCAAACCGTGGAGAAGCCAATGGGAAACTACTCCACTATCTTTCCCAAGAATGCATGGCAGTTCACAGATAATAAAAAGAAATTGAACCAGTGGGGAGTCATGACCAACTACGTCCTGAAGAGGCCCCGCATTTTTGTATTAGTGGTAGTGATAGTTGCATGACAAGAAGTACGGTATATAAAGTTAATATCTATTTTTAGAGGACGTCATCATATGATGAAAGGACAGGAGGGGCAGCAGTTCACTTACCTGAAGAGTTTTTGTGAATGGATAACAGATCGTGGGAGGGATGGTAAAAAAGACAAACGTTAGTAAGAACTTCAAAGGATAGGAAGATTTGGAGAGCCATGATCGCCCACGTCCAGAAGGGACATGACAGAAGATTATTATATACTTTGTTTTGCTGAGTAGAATAATGTTGAACATTAGTCGTAAGAAGAATTTGGGAGCCAATCACTTCTGACAATCAAAAGGAAAATGCTGTGTTGTTTTCATATAATGTTTATGATTCTGATATCTAGAAATACCTGCATCGGGTGGAATAGTTTGTAAAGCGACCATAGCTAAACCATTTTGAATTGGTGAGCAATTGAACTGTTTATATTAAGGTAGACATTCTAGCACAAACACTTTCACTACTCTCATCTTTATTCCATAAATTATTTACACTAGCAACTTTATCCTTGTTGCCTTTATTATAGCATTTCAACCGATAAGATTTTCGGCCTTTTACATCTGGCAGTCCAGTATTTTTATGGCGCCAGTAGAAACAAAATCGCTTCAGCAGGCGTGTAAACCAGGTGAGGGTAGTCGACGGAATTTCCAAACCTCAATAATTTCAGGTCTAACAGCCCTATTGCATGTGAAGACCGATTCCCGGTGAATTAGGCGGATGGGACGGAGAGGTAGGTAGTGTCGGTAAGTGTCGTGGAGTGCAACAGAGCACGGACCCGACTTCTACAAGTCCGGGTCATCTACTGCAGCCTGGAAGTCTTCGATTGTAACGATCAACTGATGAATTGCAAAACAAAGTCTTCTTCGAACACGAAGGACAACTACGATAATGAGAAACAACACAGGTCACAAATCAGCGTCTGTGGTGTTGGAATGAAAGGAAATACTGAAAACAGTAATGACAAGGTTTACAAGTCTGAATATTTCTTGGAATAAAGACAACACTTCTGTACAGATGTTTAGACAATTGCAGAAAAGCTAAAAAAAGCGCGATAATAGTAATAGAAATGATTCGTGTTATGATGATATTGAATGTTTGATTGATTTTGTTTTTTACGGCTTATCAACCCTTTGTGGGTTATTTAAAGCCGAAACGTATTTTGGATTGTAAGAATAATTCTTCTTTTTTTTGCGAGTGAATATTGCATTATCAATATTTTGGCGATAGTACTGATTTTACAGATACAAGGTCAACTATTTAATCCATAGATGGGGGTAAAGAGATGGATTCATACCTTTACCAAGTATATTTGCGCGAAAGTGAATGCAACGAACTCGACTGGATTTCGAACTCCGATTCGAAATTTCAGATTTCGCTATCCAGAACACCCACACATCCAGATAGCAAGAAGGACGTCACAAAATAAAAGGCTAGGGGCTAAATCAGATATTAAAAAATTTTGATTTTGATTCTATATTTTTTTATCTGATCCTCTCATAAGGTTACCATTTTTTTAATTGTTTTAATTTTAAATACAAAATTTATGTTTGCTTTTTGTTTGTATTTATTTCCTAGAATGAGACAGAGACTTTTTTTTTTCGAATATATATAAAAATTTTACAAGCTAACGTTTCTGAAAAAAAAAAGATTTATTTTGGAAAGGAATGGCAGTAATGATTTTAGAGAAACGATACAGCTCAGCTCAGTAGCATAAGAGATCAAAGAGAGTCGTCTTTTTAGTTCTCAGTTCCAGAGATGAAGACCCCAGCTCAACTATAGGTGTGCGAATAATAAATATATATATATATATATATATATATATATATATATATATATATATATATATATATATATATAATAGCTGGCCTCTCGTATTCGAGGATACCCGTCTACTAAGGTGGCTACTTTTTCAAGGCACATTTGTGTTTGTTCAACGCCCGCAGAGCTCACCTATGGTTTATACTGCAACTATGCTAAGCAGACCTTAGTTACAGTTTCTGTGCCTAGCGTGATCAACAATCTGAACAAGGCCAGCACACTTGAACCGTCGGTCAAAATGACTTCGAGCTACCAATTTCACTCGTAAGGCTTGGGTCAACCCGTAGTATGATTTCAGGCACTTTTCCTAGGTGCCGCACGCTGGGATCGTCCCCCCATATATATATATATATATATATATATATATATATTTTCATCTTAAGTGGAAAGGGGGGAATCCCCCCCTTTCCACTTAAGATAAAATCTCTTTCCTAGGAGCACGTTTTTCGCAGCGCAGCGCCGCCCACGCGGCGCCAACGTAACCGAATCTAAGAAAGAGAACTCTGACTTTAGAATTTCAGTTTTTCTGTTTCTGACTAGTCCTGTATATATCGTCTCTTCATTTAACTTAAATTTAATATGAATATGTCTCCATTAACCATGTCCTGAAGAAGGTCTATTTGACCGAAACGTTTGACGTCGACAGAAAAAAAACAAAATAAAAAACAGTAAACTCACATATTCAGATTTTGCTTTGTCCACATTTTCATCATACCGTCGGATCTACATCCACATATTTGCTTATATATATATATATATATATATATATATATATATATATATATATATATATATATAATGAGTATTGCATTAACAGTTTTTACTCAATGCTATAGACTTTCCGCATATAAAACTCATATAAAAATTTAATAAGCTAATATTTGCTTATTTATTTTCAAAATGAATAGCATTAATAACTTCAGATAAAAGATAGAGTTAAGCTTAATAGCATTTGTCATAGATTGAGACTGAGAACAAATTTAGTCTGCTGTTTCGTTCTCAGCTTCAGCAAAAAATGAGGACAGAGCTTCATCCCGTAGCTCCTCCACAACGTCAGTCATTATCAATATTTTGAGGAAATAATTCTTCATAGAAAGTGGCATCGAGACATACAACATTTTGCTTGTTTGTTTTATTGTTTATAGTGTATATGCATATTAAATAAAAATCTTTGTTTTCTCTGCGGAAACAGGTTTTCAGATTTGTTTTGAAATAGTGAATTGGGCTACATTTGAAATTTAAATTTGAATTTAGTTTTTCAGATCAAACGTATCTTAAAAAGTCACAAGTAGCAAAATTCAAAATGTAGCCGTGATGTGCATTCAAAAGTATCCTAATCTTAGTTTCGGGAAAGAGAATGAATCAAAGTCGCATACGGATCTGATAAGCACAATCAAATAGAAGATTACGAATAGCTTTGGAGGTGTCACGGAAGGAGAGCAAGGAGAGAGAACAAAGGAATGGACCGAAGGATCGAACATGAGAATGGAAGAAAAATAATAAAAAGGAAAAAAAAGAAGGAATGATCAAATGAAACCTTTTTTCTTTTCTTTTTTTGTCACTAAGACGCAATGGATTACGTCTATGTAAATATTTGGTAGAGCTCGCAACCCATCCGATATATTATATATCCAGAAAGCTAGCTTATCTTCTGGAATAGAGACATACACAAGACTTTAACATTACCAAGTACAATGACGATATACTCATAATGAATTTTTTTCGCGCCAAACTTCAACTTCATGAAGGCATTAAAGACTAAATAAAACTTTGATTTTTCACATTGCATTCTCTGGTCATAGACTTTTTAAGTACCTGATGTATAAGCCGCAATAAACATTTGTTCTTCTTAGGTTGTTAAATCCATCTTTTTGTCATTTCCTTGTGTAGACCGGAAATCTAAACGATTTGATCATCTCATGTGCGGAATGCGGATACAGTGTGAGTTGGTATATATTTACGCGCGTGCACACACACATGTGTGTGCGTGTGTGTGTGTGTGCGCGCGCGCGCGCATGTATTTACAGTAAGTTCTTCTGCATAAAGTATATTTGGGGCAGCAAATATTTATCCAAACACGTTTAATTAAATAGAAACGATAAGTTCTGTCTAATTTTTTTATTATATTTTTCCATCTTCCGGATTATGTATGAAGTTGTGTAACTGCAATTGGGAACGAGCAGTCCAAAAGAATGTGATTCTTTTTTATTTTATATTATTTTATAAATTAAATTATTTGTTAAATTTTTAATACTAATATAATTACTAATAATAGTTACATAGTCACTATTGTGTGTTATTTCTGGGATGTATATGTGGGAGGTATTTCTGGCCCCTACCATACACACACACACACATATATATATATATATATATATATATATATATACCTCCACTAATTCGCTATGCGTAAGGTTTAAAATGAATTTTTAAACATGAAAAAGCTTTCTTGAAGCTAAAGGATTTAAAATTTCTATTTCCTGTAAACAAAATACTCTGTGGTGTATTTCAAACAGAAATGATATTGATCGTAATCGACTTTTTTTTCAGTAAAATCGATAAAAATCGACCATTTTGACAAATTTATAAACCAAAGTTGATTCTTAGTTTTAAAAATCTTGCAAAATTAAATACATATTTCTGAAATGTTATTCAGGGAAAATTAGCAAATTTAAAATTTAAATTAATCTGATTTGAAACAAATATTGCTTATAGCATAACATTTTGTATACAAGCATTTCTTAACCACGTGGTCTTGATTTTCTGACGTGTTAATCGATTTATTGACAGCCGAATGGCTGCAGAACGTGTTCATAGTTAAGTATGGTGTAACAGACGATAAAGTTTATACGAGGGTTATTGCGTAAGTGAGGGACAACACTTAAAACACGTGACCTTTTAACGATAATGTTAGGTTTGTTTGAGCATCCATACTTAGAAATTCTGCACGTATATACACATACAAAAACAAATCGAAATTATTTTTTAAATATTCGGGGTCGTCAGATTGTAATAAGCTTTACAATATATGATTAATAAATATAGTTTTACTTAATGACAATATTTCCTAAGAGATATCTCATAGAAACTGAATTCTAAAAGATTTAAAAACATTATAAATTATTCAATTTAAAATTGTAAAAAAGGAAAACTTGTAAAAATTCATTTTTCATTGAAAAAAATTTTCTTCAGACAATATCATCTTTAATATGTATTATTCATAAAAGCAATTAAAAGCTTTTCTAATTAAATAATGTTTTAGTTTTATTGCGTTTTTTATTTTTCGATTCAGGAGAGATTTTCCGTAAGACGAGGTTCGATTTTGCAAAAAAAATCGGTGATTTAAATTCTTCAAAATTCTGCTTTTAACTAATATAGTCACTAAAAATGATTTCATTTAATTTCTCAAGTTTTCATAAAATTAAGTAAGGGTATAAAACATATCTTTAAAAAAATGAGGCTAAAATTTGCTCTGCTAAAAGTTAATACACACGCTTACGCAAGAAAAACAATTTTTTTCATTAGGATTTCGAATGTTTTAAAAAGGATTAAAAAATTTCATTAAATATTCAAAAATGCTTTGATCCTTCTTAATGATAACATGAAGATTTTGACGATAAAACTATAAAACGTTTGGAGCATGTTTTCATCACGATATGCTGATTTCTAGCGATTTTGGGAAGGTACCTATATATATATATATATATATATATATATATATATATATAAAAATAAATATATATATGTAATATGTGTGCGATGGTTGAAGAAATATTTTTTCTTATCTTCATAGCAGATACATCGAAAGTAGGAACTAAGCCTAGGCTAACAACAGATTACTGAAACAGCAATAATATCGTCTCCTGCTAAGTTCATTTGTATTTTACAGTTTAAATTAGATTGCATTTCAATTAAACCCGTCTTACTTTGCCGTTTACACTTCCTTAATTTGTACTCGGAGATTTAGATCGTATCTTTATTTTTTTGTTTATAAACCAGATTTTATTCCTCCCGATATTTTACACTGAGAGAAGAACAGAGATTTACTATTTGTTTTTTTAAGAAGGGTCTGTAATGTTATTGGTCCTGACCTGGCATATCGACTTCAATCACTGTGACATGGCTTCTTGTGTCTTTTCTATCAATATTTTCATGGCAATCGTTCTAATGAGCTTTCTTCCTTGCTACCTCGACCTCATCAATTTAAGCGTACTACTAGGTTAGCAACTAGGTTCGATCGGTTTGAAATAGATTTAACCCTAATTCGCATTCTAATAGTTACTTTCTTTGAACTTCTCGTTTGTGGAACTCTGTTCTGGTTTCTTGCTTCACTGCCAAATACGATCTTCAAAAAATCAATCGCAGTCTTCTGTCATCCCGAATCCCCTTCTTTTATTTTCTTTCTCCTCACTAAAGTCTTCTCATTCTCTTTCAATCTCAGAAACCCTTGCATCTTAGTGGTTTTATCGCCTTGCACGGTTTGAAATGATTTTATTGTCGATCAGGTCAAGGATCAAATATCTTTTTTTTTAATTAATCATTTTTAATTCCATGTGACATGAAAACTGAGCAAGTATCTTATTTCCAAATCATTTTGAGTTAATAAATTAATTATTCATTAATTCATACGTGTTGTATCGATAGACAGGCACCGCCATCCGGACTGGAATTAAAATGTAGTTTTTGTTCACCTCTCTGTTGTGTTTCTGTTTTCGGGTAGCTCACAGAAAATCTTTAAAAGACACCTAATCTATGAGATACCAACTCTGCGCCAGCAGCTCCCTCATTGCACTAACAAATTGGTATATGCTGGCTCCAGAAAAGATAGCGCTTGCAATTTTTACCTATATTTCCCCTTTGTAAACTGCAGTGGTTTCGTCCGTTCCGCCCCAGCTCAGTTTGTGGTTTCTCCTATACAGGTTCGAGCCCTGCCGAAGAGCACGTTTTCTTTATTAAGTTTTTTCGAGTGCGCAGGCCGGTAGATGTAATACATACCGTTTAAAAAACGCAGCGTTGGATTAAAAATAAATTCATTAATTATATATTTATATATATGTTTTTATTTAATTTCTTCAGAATCAGGATAACGGAGCCCGAGACGAAGTAATCCGGTGGGGTGATGGCTTCATGTTGGTTTATTCTGTGACGAGTCGAACTAGCTTCGATATTTTATTGGAAATTCGACGAAAAATAGAAGACGTGAAAAAAGTGGCCCATGTGCCAGTGATTGTTGTGGGGAACAAAGCTGATATGGCCCACGTCCGCCAAGTGACCCAGGACCAAGGTAAGGAGAATAGATGCAGTGCACTGAATTGCATGAGTGAGCAGGAAATTCCAGTAGATGAAGTAGAAAAAGGAATAAGGAATGTTGAAAAAATGAGTAATATGTGAGAGAGGGATAAAAATTAAACAAACAAAGAAAGAAAATTAAACAAAGAAAGAAAATTAAACAAAGAAAGAAAATTAGAGAGAAAATTAACAAAAAGAAAAGGAAAGAACAAAGAAAGAAGATGGAAAATTGTCACAAAAAGATTATCGTTAAATTTCATATTTAAAAGAAAAAGACAAATATAAAATAAAATATTTTTGATGTTTAGTTTTTGTTGTTTTTTTTTATTCTGGCTTATAAAAAATGTAATTTACAAAAACTGATTATTTTGTGCAAAATAAAAGAATCTTTTTTCCGAGATGGAAATGAAGAGAGAACGTCACCTCTCTTATCCCGAATTTAAAAAAGGGCGCATAAGGTAATTAACAAGAATCGAAGCTACCTCGTGAAATTTGAAAGATACAAAGATTTATTAAACAAATATGAAACAATATAAGAAACTAAAAAATTTTAAAAAAAGGCTTGCACAAAAATTTCCTTTCATGCGCCTTATTAAGGACAAGGCAAGATAACATAACAAAACTATAGAAATAATTAGCTCTAAAAAAGATTCACAATACAATTTTATTAAAACCATGAAAGACAGAAAACTTTGAGAAGGCGATACGTAAACTGTTGAAATTAAGAAGAAATCACTCTTAGGTGGGTGCACTCCTTGTTTTCTAATAAACAAACGAAGAAACCTAAACATACTTCCCTCGAGATTCTCAGGGGGGTTTTAACGATATTTTTTCCATGTCACCCTTCTTTCTTTCAGCTTGGCAGCGACTTTGTTCACTGGGGCCATTTAACGATTTTTTTTTTTTGCTCTCCTTTTCCCACGAGAGTCCCCGGAAGTGTTACCTTATTGTAAAATGTCTTTCGTCGGCATAGTTTTTAAGAATGCCAAAACCTTTCTGTCCTTCGCTCTGCTGGCCACTTTCACAGGAAAAAAAACTAAAACCTTTCCGCAGCCATCAGGCTTTGTCTCTTCTGTCATCTAACCATCTACTGTTCATACGCTGACCCCTCTTAAATATCTTGCGAGGTGAATCAAAAGGATCTTCACTTTAAATTTACGATGGCGCAAGCTACCCTTTTTGGTTGACAATAAATACAAGGGTATATATTTTTTTTCTGTATTTGAAAAATAAATCCTCAACAGTCCACCACGACATTTATTTCTGGCGGTCCTTTTTAGATCCAATTCTAAATTAAAAAAAAAAACTTTTACTCACAAAATGAATTTTTTTTAATAAACCGTTTGGCTTTCTTTTAATACACTTCCCTCAAAATTATGGGTGTAAAGACAAACTCAGGCTATTTAACATTTATTTATGCACACTTCATAATTATTATCTTTTAATTATTTTATGCTACTAAATAATAATAAAAAATATCGGCTTTCGAAGCATTGAGGATTAAATTTTATCCCACTTTTGAAGTGTTGGCATCAACGTGAAGGGTCATTTTTAATACCACCTTTTTATCTCCATATATCTAGGCGAGCAGAAGTTTATGTTCGTGTTCTACTATTTTGTTTAATAACTTGTCCGATCAACAGATGGCGATGTACTTAAAAGTGGACAAAAACAAAAGAAACGCAACTCTCTTGATTCAATTTGAAGTGTTAAAATCTTCTGTTGACAAAGCTAAATGTTTCGCCTGTAAATTCTCCCTAAATTCTACTCCTGACTCATCTGGAGTATCCTTGCCTAACTTCCCACTCAAGACATGAGTCCATAATGAGTTATATGCATACACCACCTTCTAAGGTTTCTGCTGTCATCTCTAATGTGGATCCCCACAAAGCATGAGAACCTGACTGTATCCCTGTAATATTCCTTAAGAAATGTGCTCCCGAACTGGCTCCTGTTCCTATTTTTTTTTTTATTTAGTAGCATAAATGTCTCGATGCGTCTTGCTTTTCTGCTTGTTGGAAATCCACATCTATTGTCCCAGTCTTTAAGAACTGAAGTGAACCGTCCGGTGCTTCCAATTATCGGCTTCTACCTCCTGTTAGCAAACTGCTAGAGGCCCTAATCAATGCTGAATTAGTTAAGCATGTCACAACGAGGGGGTCTTCTTTCAGACAAGCAATATGGCTTTAGTTTCTCGAGGTCAACTGCTGATGTATTACAGATTATTGCGGAAAGAGTCTATGAAGCTCTAGATAAGAATCGTGAAGCTCAGGCTGTGGACATCTCGAAAGCGTTCGACAGAATTTGGCATACCGGTCTTCTTACCAAGTTGAAAAGTTATGGTGTCTCCGGACGAGTTTTCGAACTGATTCAGTCTTTCTTATCAAATTATGAATTGAAAGTTGTCATGAACGGCCACTCTTCTAGATCCTTTTGTACTAATGTAGGTGTCCCCCAGAGGTCAATCCTTAGTCCCAATTTGTTTTTCCTGATGACATTAGCTCTCAACTTGGTATCTCTGATGATGGTACAGCCATTTACTCCTGTCTCGATACTAAGTCTGGCCAGTTCGATAAGATTAAATTGGTAGCTGATGTCAAAAACGACCTAGAGTCTGTGGTTAACTGGGGCAAAGAATGGCTTGTTAATTTTAACGCCTCTAACACTAAACTGCTCTCTGTTAATAATCTGAAAGACCACTTTCCGCTTTCCATCATCCAAGAGAGTTAATCGTTGCATCTTCTCGGGCTAACATTCTTGGCTGGCATGAAGTGGAAAGACTATATTGAATCCATTGCTAAGTCTTCTGCTAAGAAAGTTGGTTCACTGTGTTATGCTAGATAATTTTCCTCTCCAGAATCTCTCTTACATATCTATAAGTCTACCATTCACCTATGCTTACAAAAATGCTGCTACATATGGTCCCATGTCCCGGCTATTTATTTAGGGAATCCTGATAAAATACAAATGAGAATCAGCAATATTATTGGTCCTGGCCTGGTGTCTCGGCTTCAGTCACTTTCCCACTACCGTAAAGTTGCTCCCCTGTGCCTTTTCTATAAATACTTTCATGGTAATTGTTCGGATGAGTTCTTCACTATGGTACATAGACTTTATGAATTTAGGCACTGTGCTAGACTGGACTGGCAACAAGGTTTCATTAATTTACAGTTGAATTGGTTAGACGTAGCCGTAAGTTCTGTGCTAACAGTTTCTTTTCTCGCACTTCTCGTTTCTGGAAGTCTCTTCCGGCTCCATGTTTTCTGGCCAACTTTGATTTTCAAAGATTTAAATGAAATGTCATTCGTTATCTACCGTCTTTCTGATTATTCTTCTATTGTTCTCGCTCCTTCATAATGTTTTCTAATTCTTTCACATCTAGTAACCCCTTGTGTCTTTACTGCCTTGCTTGGGGTAAATTCGATTAAAAAAATAAAACGTAACTCAAGCAGTTAACTGTGCTCAAAACTCCAAATTTAGACACTTTGACAGGTATATAGCCATAGAAGTTCGGTGAAAAAAATGTCTGATTAGTTTCTCGGGATTTAGTGTGACTACCAAGAACCAACATTTTAACTGCTTTGAAAATACTGATTCTGAAAGCTTATCTGATTCAATTATGATGTTACAACAAGATCTAAACAAATATATATCTCTTCTGTTTTGTCTTTTTGTTTAGGACGTCTTCTAGCAATTGACTTCGGCTGCCCGTTTATGGAGGTATCAGCATCAGAGGACGTCAACAAAGTTCTGGAATCATTTCACGTTTTGTGCCGAGAAATCCTCGATTTTAAGCGAAGATCTCGAACGTTCCTGGACCGAGTTTTTGGGTTGAAGAAATCGTGAATTGCCATTTTCAGAGAGGAGCTGGTATCCTGCTTCCAGTACACTTTTTTTTTTTGAGGACCAGAGTCGGCACAAAATCTGATTGTTGCCCTGCCTTTCAGATGTGGGGAGGGTTTGTGCTTTCCAGTATACTGCCGACGACTGAAGAGAAGTGATAGTGTGTATGATCTTCTAGACTGGCCCACACCTTTGAGATCACTAACAACTGTAGATACTTTGCTGGCTTTTCTTTTGTAATGTTTTCTTTATTTATTTATTTATTTTTCTTGAAAAAAAATTACGAAGTTAACTGTACTTTGCTTTTGTTAAATAAAGATTTTTTTTAAATTATGAAATCTATAAAAGGCTTACAGTCAAAAATTAGTGACTGCTTAAACCAGGGGTAGGCAACAGATGCCTGCTAGCTAGATCCGGTTCGCGTTCAAATATTGGGTCACTACGATTCTCCGTCTCGAGAACGATTTTTTTTTTTTTTTTTACTTATTCTGAGTGAATCACGTGACCACACCACTGTATCAGGCATGGCATCTTCTTAAAGTGGCCCAAGTCTCCATTTTGTTTCAGACCAAACACCGGTATATTGATCCGTCGATTGTTTTCTGTAAAATTGGGTAATTTATCTTAATTAATTTTTATGATACTTACTTGGAGTAATGGATAGCGGATCGGATTGAGGAATCGGAGAGCCGACTTCGAATTCCAGTCGAATCCATTGCATTCACTTACGAAAAAAAAATGGCAACCTACTGCGGGGAAAAATCTGTCTCGTCAGTCATGTATTGAAAGATACATGATCGCCTAAGCGTGTATCATATAATTGATTGAACTATTTTCTCGGCAGTAAGAAACAGACATATTAAAATCAGTGTAATAGGGAAGGAAGAGCAAGCAAAAAGAATAAATATAATTTCCATAATGACGTATTTTCACGTGGTGTAATAACTAGAGGCTCAGAACGCGAAATCGTCGAGCGGAGTTCGAATTCAGGTCGAGATCAAATCCATATCTTCTCACCCATTCCAACTATGGATTAGCAATAACAGGGCATACTGACCTCTTTAGCCGTGGTTAACAACCAGTATAGAAGTGCAACTCTGAATTGAAAACCGCATGTGGCCCTGGTGGGACACACACTTGAACTGTGACTAAGGTTTGCTCGGTATATACTTACAGTTTGGCCCTGTAGGTGTTGAAGAAACACAGACGTGCTCGGAAAAAGCAGCCATAATGACGATGAGAAATCACAGTGATTGCAGTGTACCTTCAAATTGAAACAGCTAATGATAAAGAAGTAAATCGAATAGTAAAAAACGTTGATCGGTTCGTATTTTTTAATTATATTTTCCTTTTCTTTTCTTTTCTTTTTCTTTTATCTTTTCGTTTTGCCTCTTTGTGCTAATTATATTTTCACTGGAATAAGCATGATATTTAATTTGCCTATTCAATTTCTCGTAAATAGTATGATAGTAAGTTCAAGATTTTTTTTCTGTCAATTCACATCAAAATATTAATTCACCCCCAAAATAAAAAGAATTTATATTTACTAAAATTCACACCAAATTCTCCCAGAGCGAGGCCCTTCCATTGCACTCCGGTTGGGTTGATCTTTGCGATCGCATCAAATGTGGGCGACTCTGGTGCGCTATTTCTAAGCGTGGGGTCTACGTTCGCGCTCACCCCGATAAGCAAGCCAAAAATAGTTGTTGTTTTTTTTTTAAATTGTAAAAATATTCCTTGTAAGTACCTCAAATATCATCCGGACTTATGAAATATAAATAATTCCCTGATTTTTAGAAAATTTTAATTCTGACGGTTGAAGTTTTTACAGGACAAGCTAAACAAATTTTGATTTAAAATTTATAATTTCAAAAGTGTTCCAAAAATTTAATAAAAAAAACAAATAAACATTGATTTAAAATTTATAATTTCTTGGGGTGAATTAATATTTGCGATAAGTAACTTTATATTATTTGGGGTGAATTAACAGAAAAGATCCAAATTTCATTTTAATAGATGCAAAAGTACCTTGACTGAAATAATTTGCGATTAAATTCAGTTCTTTAGTTACGAAGTGGCATTCTTGATTAAATAGAAATAATTTTCTATGGTGCTTTCTACTTGGATTTGAGACAAACAATAAATAAATTTATTTAAATAAATAATTCCAATATTCCAAGCTTTTTCATGGCATTTATTTGGCCCACTGTCTAATTACGCGATCAGTCCCACTAATATTGCTGACACCTATTTTAAGTTTGAACGAATTGTGATATTTAATGTACGATTGATATATTACAATCTGGTGTTTGGTCTAAAGGCTTACGGCTACATCACGTTGAAACACCGGTTCCCGTAAGATCGCCGAAGTTGAGCGAGTAACCGCTTAGAAATACCTGTAAGTTTGGATGTGCAAGTGGCGTAATGGATAATGGCTCAGAATTGTTAATTGGAGAGCCGAGTTCCAACTGCAGTTGGGTTTGTTATAATCACTTACGTACAAATACCCTTGGGAAAGATATGAAGCTATATCTTCTCCCCCTAGCTATGGGTTAATTAGTAAGACTTGTATCACTAAACCAAAAAGAAAGAAAATTGTTACAGTCGAAAAAATATTTCATAGCTTTAAATAGCCAGTAAAAAACGAACCAATCAATGTTAGGTTTAAATTTAGTAACATGATAAATTAGGTATTAGGTATGAATCCTATTCTTCTACTCCCCCCCAAGCTATGGGTAAATAATAGGAGAGACTGAGTTCTATAGCTTTGGATGGCAATTGGTCTAAGTATGCCTGGCCACTCGTATTCGAGGATACCCGTCTGCTCGGGCGGCTATTGCAGGCGCTTGCTCGGGCGCATTTGTGTTTCTTCAAAACCCACAGAGCCAACCCCTGTAGTTTATACTGCAACTATGTAGTTTCTGGGAAAGAGCGTGTTATCTAGCGTGATCAACAATTTGAACAAATTTGTGACGGTTACCTTTGGTATGGTTTTCAGGCACTTTCCAAAGGTGCCGCGCTCTGGGATCGACCCCTCCAGCCCGATAACACCAGGAAGTCTCCTTCCTGACAAATCGAATATGGTGAGATTCGAACCCGGGTCTCATGGTCAGCATGCGAACGTTCTAACCACACGTACTCATAACTGCAACTAGTCTACCACAGAAAGAAATGGCAACCTACTGCGGGAAAAAATCTGCCTCGTCAGATACAATGTCGCCTAAACGTGTGTCACGCATGGCACATAACTGACTCCTCCCTCTACAGCAAATACTCTATAAGTTAAGTTTATATCTGAATTTTAAATTATTGATAAAATAATTAAGAATACTTTCAGTTTAGCCCGAATACAACTGCATCATCAAACTTGATTGTCATTTATAAATATAAATTAATAGTTTTACAATTGTGCCTATCACAATCTTATGGATGTAAATAAATTTCTATATTTCAAGATTTTCTATGACATTAATCTAACTCAGTGTTCATTTATTGATATGCAATCTGGCTCGCAAGGTTGCCGACCCATGATTTAAGCTATATTTCTAGCCGCAGTAAAAATTCAAATTTCTTATTCTATCCCTAACCAACAAATATCACATTTGTCCAGTTGTTTGAATCGAACCAACAACAATTTCCAAACCTCACTTCTTTATTAGATAAGAAATTTTATCAACGAAATATTGATAATTTTCTTTGTGTGTATAACACGTGTGTATAACGTGTGTGCAATGTGTGATTATTTTGAGCTCGTCTATGAATTCAGTATGCGATTTCTTTACTCATTATGTTCTCCACAATGCGAAATGTCTTGGCTGTTATCAGCACGGAACTCAAAATCGGCGAACCAACTCGAATTCCACTTCGAACGTCGTCGAAGTGCACAAATTCCATAATGCCGAAATTCAAAAATGAAATTTTTTAAAAAAATGAGTAATTTGCTTTTTTAAGCCCCGCACTAAATATGTAATAAAAATTTCCAAAATAGTTATATTTAGGTGTAAATTTACATGCTTAATTCGAAAATAACAAAGAAATTTTGATAAAATCTACTGTTCTTGAGGTACTAACAGGAGCAGAGGAGTAATTCAATACCCAAACCTCTGAATTTGTGGGGGGAGTTAACGACAAGATGTACCAAGTGTATGTAGAATAGCAAGCACGTTTCTGTGCGATTCGCTTACGGTCAGATCATGCTGAAAACACCGATTACTGTTTGATCACCGAAGTTAAGTGGTGTCGAGACCGGCCTGTTTTGGAACATCGGGTACTGTAAGCGACCTCCTGCAATCTGAAATCGTCTTTGGTTTTAAATAATCCACAAAGACTTGATAAGCCGTCAAAAGAAAACAAATCAATCAGTCTCTGTCATTCTCTTCTTTGTCGGGCTGAGAACATTTCAGCAGCACTATGTACAATACGTTGACTGGTGGGTTGAGCAAACCTAACGTTAAATTAAAATGTGATTTGATGCAATGCTCTACTTTATTTTGTGATTGCTACCCTTCTCGGCCGACAGCGATCGTGTTCTTGTATCATCTGTGAGCGCCAACAGTTTTTAAGCGCCACTTATATCTGTCCAGAATTAGTATATTCCTTGTAAGCCTTTGCTAATGTTGGCCAAGAAAAAAATAGAGGAGTTGCCACTTCAGAGTTAGTGTCCCATCTTTCTGGCTCTAGGAATCATTCTACGGTCAAACGGTGTTAAATTTTACATGTGTCACTGTCACGGCTATACTACCTCTTTATCTATTGCGTCATACATACGTCTACCGACTTGAGATCAATTCTACAAGAGTAGGAGAGTGAGACCATCCAGTGTATTGTCGTCTCTGAATTTTTTGGTACTTCATTTTACATAAGAGGAAGACCGAATAAAACACTGGCTGAAAGAGTGACTCAAACGACAAAGATGAGGATATTAGCGCAAATAATTTTTTTTTTTTTTTAGCAATTCACCCCCAAGCAAGGCGGGAGTGCCACTAGCACGCAAGGGGTTACAGAGGATTGAGAATAAGAGTAAAGAGGCGTGTTTGAGGAAAGGATATAAAGAAGGACGGGGAACAAGAATCAAGGTATCAGAAGATGTCGATTGACATTACACTTGAATATTTGAAGATAGTTATCAGAGGAGCAAGCAAGAGGAAGAGAGATTCCACAAACGGTAAGTGTGAGAGAAGAGGCTGTTTGAGTAGAAGCGACGGTTACATTTAACCGTTTCGACATGAAAGGGTGGGACCGAGATGCCAGCCTAGGAGCTCACTTAAATTCATGCAGTCCGGGAACCAGCGAAAGTAGCTCGTCGGTACAGTTGCCGTGAAATTGGGAAATAAAATTAATTCATCTGGATTTTCTAATTTTTATGTTTACTTTTTTTTGATTTATTTATTTATTGCATTCCTTGTGGACCTACTGAACTTAACTGAAGGATTTTTCGCTTTCAGTTATTAATTTTAACCTTCTAAAGGAATCTCTAATCTCTATTATAATTCTGCTTGCACCTTCCCTTCGTTAGTTCCTTAGTTTGCACAACCATTACGCCCTGCCAATACCTTATAAATAATGGACTATTCCGTTCTGACCGCGTGAAAATATGGAATTGACATATCAGAGACGCTGCTTTGTTTCAGTCAGAAAAAGAAAGAAGGGAAGCTAGAGTTGTTTCACGTCTATGTCCGTGAAATGTACAAAGTTGCCAATTTCAAATGTCTTCGTTTTTACAACCTTACTTATAAATAAATGTATTAATGAAATGTTTGCAAGACAGGTTTTCGGGCAGTTCTATTCATAGTGAAAACCACAAAAGCCTTTTATTTCGTTTATTACCCCTTAATTCATAATTAAAAAACCCATTATAATTCAAAAGAATATTTTTTTAAATATTCTTAGCCGAGAATAAACAAATGTTGAATGCAAAACTCCATCACCGAGTTAAAGCTTCTTTATATATACATATATATATATATATATATATATATATATATAGTGTAACCCGGATATAAGAGAGATTTTCTCTGGTCCCAAATTAGAGCCTGTATTAATGTATATATAATAGACCAAACCCGGATAAAAGATAAACTCTGATATAAGAGAAACTCGGATATAAGAGACTTCTTCTCCGGTCCCGACAACTCTCTTATATCCGGGTTACACTGTATATATATATATATATATATATATATATAACCCCCCCCCTCTCGCCATGCGTCCTGATTGGTTGTTGGTAGAGGTGCGATGATTTGAATTTGCTCTCAAAGCGTTACACCGAAGAATAATAGATGAAGAAATGAAAAAATTCACAGAATTATGGTAGGTTTTATTTCATTTATTTTTACAAGTTCTATTCATATTATTCTATTAGTTTCTTTTCTCGCATTTCTAACCTGTGGAAATCTCTTCCGGTTCCTTGCTTCCCTGCCTCCTACGAAAATTTAAATGCAACGTCGAACGCCGCCTTCTGGAATCCTGCACCTTTATTGTCCTTTCTCCTTGCTAAAGTATTCCCGTTCTCTTTCGCTCCCAGTAACCCCTTGCATCCTAGTAGGCATTCATTTGCTTCGGGTGAACTGATTTTTAATTAAACTACCTTTAGTATCCGACGTTCCCATTTGTCACTGTTCGGACAACGACAATAATGAAATAAGAGAAATAAGGTTAACCCGTTAACACTTTCGGTCCGACTTTCACAGAAATATTTTATTTGTTGTTGTTTTGTTTATTTTTTATTTTCTTTTGTTGTTGTTTTGTTTATTTTCTTTTGTTGTTGTTTTATGATTCCATAAGCTCTTTAAAAAATTAAAATTTTTTTTTAAATGTCCAAACAAACGACTGCGAATATTTAGAGAACAGCTTGTATAGTGATTTTATAAGCGTAGCTTAGATGTAGCACAAGGCTGAAAGTAGGGGGTACCCAGTGAGGATCAAACTCAATACTCAGTCGTAATTGTTATAGCGAGACAAGCTTGCCAACCACTACACCGCCTCGAGGTGCCCAAAGAACAGCCTGTACATTAACAATGATTATTCGATTAGGATGTAAAAAGTTAATTTTTTAATGTCGTACTTTTCATCTTCTTCTTTCTTTTTTTTTTGTTCTTGTGTGTGAACCTGAAATAATTTTCTAAAAAAAAAAAAAATGTCTGATCCGTTCTTGAATAATTTGTTCAACAGTGACTGGATTATTCATTGAGCAACGAAGTCTGTGGCCAAATTTATGCATCCAGGGTTCTTATTTTTCTCTCTCTCCCTCTGCCTATTTGTTATTCTTGTGTTTGCAAAGTTTCACTTTATGAATGTCTTCTAGCTATCTGTAAAGAAAAACAACAAATCCTAACGCCATTCTACATTCCATTTTATATCGAATAAAATACCCAATGTTTTTATCGTATTTAAAGTGAAGATTCTCGCGTAGAAAATCAAATAGTGTTTTTTTTTTTTTCTGAAGTAAACAGCTCTACAACCGGAAACTTAGAGTTAACTTAGAAAGTTAAAAAAAATAAAAATAAAAAGTTAAAATAAGTTAAAACAAAGTTTTTAAAAAAAGAATAAATTGTCTTTGTTTAAAGAATACTAAAAACAGATTTGAAAACAAGTATAAGGAAAGGTGATTATTTGTTAAATAGGTCGACATACCAAGTTTTAAGTGATCGATAAACGTATCGCTTCCTTAACGTATCAAATTGTTGATAAAATTCTCAGTGTCAATAAAACACGCTTCAATTTACTTAACTTATTTAATTTTTGTTTTCATCTTAATTACGATAGATGTTATTACAGATTATTACAGTGTAACCCGAATATAAGAGAGTTGTCGGGACCGGAGAATAAGTATCTTATATCCGGGTTTCTCTTATATCAGGGTTTGGTCTATTTTGTTTTATTAACACAGGATCTAATTTGGGACCAGATAAAATCACTCTTATATCCGGGTTTCTCTTATATCCGGGTCTCTTATATCCGGGTTACACTGTAATATAAACGTTATTTTTAGTGGGTACACGAGTTTGAGTTAACATTCCTGTTATTTTTTAAAACAGTAAGATTATTATCAACCTAGAAATCGAGAAGCCCTTACTAACAAAAAATATACCTCCAGACAGGAATCGAACCTGTATTCTTTTTTATTCCATCGGGGAATTTATCAGAAAAGTACTTGCCAATATGAAAACCACTGATACGGCAAAACTCAGTTACCGACGTAAGGAATACACATCTCACACCGGAACCTCTTGAAGTCTATAGTGATTTTCTAAGCGTAGCTTAGATGTGGCACAAGGCCGAATGTATGGGGCACTCAGTGAGGATCGAACTCACTATTCAGTTGTAAATGTTCTAGAGAGACAAGTTTGTTAATAATGGTCAGCAAGCTTGTCGAGGTGCCCTCTCTTGAAATCTATATCAGTTAGCTTTATTTTCGTAGTCGAAAATTTAACCAAAGTAATTTTTAAATGAATTTTAAAAATTAGGTCAATGTTTCTCAATGCGAACGCTAACACCTCCACGGAGAAAGGGTGAACTCTCAAGAGCACATTGCTTAAACGATCTGATACCTTAAACCCTGATTGGAACACATTTCAACATTTTATATCTGTATTTCTTTATCTAATTGCCTATATATTTACATTATTGATATTCCAATAGTCTGACCCCGTGACCGCCGTTTAGCTGTTCCCGCCACAGCTTGATGTCCGATGATTGTCGCTGCTATAATGCAACAAAACGCAACAAAAAAAAAATATATATTATATATATATATATATATATATATATGCACATTTCATTAAAAACGACTGACAAGATGCTTTTATTTAGTTTTTTATATAATTTCTTGTGCGATCTAATTTAGATCGCACGAGAAATTATGTAAAAAACTAAATAAAAGCATCTTGTCAGTCGTTTTTAATGAAATGTGCATATATATATATAATATATATATATATAATTTCTTGTGCGATCTAATTTAGATCGCACGAGAAATTATGTAAAAAACTAAATAAAAGCATCTTGTCAGTCGTTTTTAATGAAATGTGCATGAAAGAAGGATTGCTACCTAAATACACACACACACACACATATATATATATAATATATATATATATAATATATATATATATATATATATATCCTGACGATTGCGTCCGGCATGAAACAGCCTGTCGCCTCTGAGTGTTGACTTCAATGTTCACTTTTATATTTACATACGCTCTATCTCTGATATTGAGTACTTTATCCCATAAATATAGCACACCTTAAAACTATATTTCTTATATATATGATAGGCTGATAGCAGTCAATGTGAACTGAACGATCCTTTCCTTAGCAGCAAAGTATGTGCTTCGCCAAGGCTACATACGGTTTTGAATTCCGAGTTGTCTTTCTTTTGGAATAGTTGCCAAACGATGCTACACAACCCGGGCTGCCTTTACCCATAGTAGGAGGGTTTGAATCCAGAGTTGTCCTTCTCTTAGACCGGTTACCACCCAAGGCTATAGGACCCACTCTGGTCTTGCTATTTACCCATAGCTGGAGAGGAAGGAGAGATATGGATTTGTACCTTTTCCATAAGTGAATGTAACGAACTCGACTGAAATTCCATCTTGGCTCTTTGATTTCTCAATGCGAGAAATCACTACATTTGTTTGCGACACACAATCCATAATTATTACTGAGGTTAGCTTAGTACGACAACAGACGTAAATGGGGCTTACAATGACAGTGTTGCACCACTCTTTCAAATGGGGGAATGGTCTGTTTGCCTTGGAAATCCGCTTTTGAAATTGGCATAGGATTTAAACTCGAACACCGGGTGTGCAACTACTTCAGCCGCGAAGCAGGCCACTATTTAGTAAACCATAACGCCAAACGCGTGATATATGCAATGGGAATCGAACTCATTATAGTAGTATTTGAAATCATATGAAATCAGTGACTTACAGATTCTTTTATAGAATTTCTTGTTGGTATTTATCCCCGAGTTATCGGCCTTTATACGTTCGGAGATCGTTTTTATAATTTTTTCGTCTGTTTTACCAAAGCTAAACGACAACGTTGAACGACATATTTCATACCAAGTTTTTCTTTTTTCTGCCTTGTGAGGAATTAAATGTGATTTTATAGTTTCATGAAGGTAGGTAGCAGAATATATTATGCTGTTTGTCTTTTTTCTACACTAAAGGATGTTGTAGGGTAGTTATAACTCTGAGTAAATAATTATATTTATTTATACAAAAATAGTTGTAAAAATGAGACGTGGAAACAACAAAAACGAGTATTATTTATTATTTGGTTATGTAGTGTTGGAGAAACGAGAGAGTAATACTGAGTAAAATTGTGAGTATGGGGTCAAATGTAAATCAAATATGGATCGGAATCCGACAAAATAATAAGATAAATAATAAGTAAAGTGTATACAGTTTTTCTCGTAATTTTTTATAGTTGTGTGTAATCAGTGTCCAGGTAATTTAGTTGGAAAACACAAGAAATGTCTGGGGTTTTCTTATCTCGAATTTTTGTTGAGTACTAAAAGATAAATGTTACTATTATGGCCGGAAAAAGGAAAAGGAGATGAAATTTCCGTTGACGTAAGTGTTAACGACCTGTCAGTAAGCATGTTACGTGTTTGTGTGTGTGTAAAGGATAAAAGTGAGGTCGATTCTCATTGGTTTAGAACGAGTGAATTTCTGATAACTATAATTGTTATAATTATTTTTGACGTTATAATTAATTTATATTTTATTTTCATGGACAGTAGAATTAATGTTTTATTTATTTATTTCTTTATCGACACGACAATGTAAAAAATTTTTTTGTGAATGAGAGCATTAAAAACTTAATCGGCTTTTAATTTTGATGATTGGATGATAAGAAATCAAATTATATCGGTTATCTAGAAAGTGGGAGATTTGAATTCCTTTTCTAATCAGCGGGACGAACTTTTTTCTTTGTATAATCTATTTAATACGCTTCTGCTGGTGAGGAATGGGGGCGGTTTAAAATAATCTCTGAATATATTTACACTGTCAGATTTTATTATGCAAGTTAAGGTTTCCACAATAAAATTGGCATTAAACAATCGTTGTTGGTAAAATGTTCAAGGTATATTTATATGGGCAATAAATTGTATGACTTTCAGTTTATCATGTCTTGACTTATGAAAAATATTAAGGTCTAGTTTTTTGCGGGGAACAGGTTTTACTATGCAAACGAAGTTAGCAATGCCACAGAAACACATTTGATTACTGGTAGTATTAGCCTTTTCCCTACAAGGAAACATTTGGCATTCATTGATTCATTCAGCAGTGCTTTCGATTGAAGTTTATAAAATCTTTCTCTTTAAACATTTTTTTTTTCAGGAAAATAGGCTACTACCTGACTGCTTTCATTCCAATTCCAGATCATAGTTTCTAGTTTGGAAAGGTTTGAGTCCTATTTCATGGAAGACTTGATAGATGATGTAGATTTTCTATTCAAGATCTGTCTTATCTATGAATACCTATGTCATCAGCATAGCCACCCCCTCCAACACACACACACAGACACACAGAGACAATGGCCTCTGGAGGGAAAACAGGATCGTTGTCTTCTATTGCTAGATTCATTTGGGATGTGGTATGAAATGTTTAAATGGTCAGTGTTCATCTCCTCACATCTGTGTTTACAAATGCACAGGGCATAGTCTAGGAAAAGATTAAATAGCCTGGGGCTCTCATTTCCTCCTTGTCGTACACTTGTGGTTTGAAATGTTTCCGTATTGGAGTCCTCACCAGACATGTAAGATTCTGTAGATCGATACAGTTCCTCTGCTAGATCTATGTATCCAGTGGATTTGGAGCTTGGAAGACGGTTTCTAACGGATGAGAAGACGAAGTCTCAATTGATGTGGTCATATGGTTTTGTAAGGTTGACAAATCTGGTATACAGTTTCCTATTAGAAAGGCAAGCAATTTATTGAAGTTGTTTGATAACGTCATCATTGCACCCCTTACTAGAATGAAAACCAAACTAAGTTGTGAAGAGTTGACTTTCTTAAAACGATGAGTGCCTAGTCAATATAATGTTCATTAATACTTTCACCATAATGGATCCAATTGTGATACCTCTGTATGTGTGAGGGTCTCGAGGGATACCTTTTTGTTTCCATAACGCATTAATGCGTGATAAACCCCATTTTTGGAGATGCATTTCGGATTCCAGACTTCTTTCAAAAAATAGAGAAACAGGTTATTGAATTCGGGAGAAAGTAAACTATTTTCAAAAGTTCAGCCTCAACGTCGAGGTATGATTTATTATTCCTTAGTTTTTAGTAGCTTTCTTAATTTCCTCGTCAGTAGGTAGGTACGTTATTGTTTATGTTTAGAAACAGAATTTGTAATGATTGGATGAATATTGGTATACGTTCTATTTCTGCGGCCATCTTAAGTTTAGTGTGGTCAGGGTTGAAATGTGATTCAAAGTGCTTTCTGATATCAGTACATTTCTTCTGTGGATGTTTTGATTGTATGATATTGTGACCTGTCGCTTTCCTTCGCATTTTAACACATCTATGCTGATTGACTTCATTAATTTCATTTCCAATTTTATGTCAATACTGGTTTCTCAAAGAATTAACTATTTTTTTTTTTAGTTTTCTTTGTTAATTGTTCGATATTTTCCCTTTCATTTTTTTCTCTTCTCTTTGTTTCTTTCTTGTATCATTTTTTAAAACTCAGGATTGTCGTTCCATAGATGTATCTTTTTCTTTCTCGGTATTCTTGGAATAGTCTCACGTGCTTCAGCTAATGACGAAATAACATTATTTATAGTCGCTCATATACCTGGTTAAATTAGTGTTTTATTATTTTGAATGTCAATATGGAATTCTTGGCATTCTATGGCCTTCAGCAGTCATTTAAGCATTGATTCTGTTAACTTTTCTACCGCTTCGACTTTAACATGTAACCATTTTTGTTGCCTCTCAGAGATCTTTGCCTGAATATTGACTTCATTCTAAAAATATCTCTTTTAATGATCGACCATATGTTTTGGATTAATATCCAAAGAAGTTGTTGGTCACTCAGTTCATCTGGTATTTTTAAATCTTTTTGGCAAGGTGGGCAATATTCAGCTTTGCAGAATATAAAGGAGCATTGTCTTGTATGAATATTGTCTTTAAAACGTCTTTTGACCTGTACAACACAGAAGATGTTTTATACAAAATCTTTATCTTGAATACTATCATAAAATAATATATTACCGTTTACAAAATATAACTCCACCGCTTTATATTGCTATCTTCTAATAGATAATGACTGACCGTTTCTATTAAGGACCCAACGTCGAGTCTAATCACCATATACATCCAATGTAGCTCTACATTCATCACTAAAAGTTTTTTTGTTGAAAAATCAGTTTTCATGTATGTTGAGTCTTGACTCAATGTTGAAAATCGCCTATTGCATGGAATAATAATGCAACACAAAATGTACTTAGAACAAGAATGTATTATAACAAGAAAGTGTACACAATAAGTACATATAGTATTTCTGTATATTTCTGGGAAGACGTTCCTGGAGAATGTGTTGACTAGTCGCAGTCGATCAGAGTCTCTAGTTGGATCTCGTGATTCCACTACTCGTCTTCCGGTACCAACCACTATTTATATAGTTGGTAGTCACCTATGCAGATTAGGTGGATCCCACCACAACAATGTATTTCTTTGTCCAACTTACACATTTCTCTTTGTAATGTTTACTTAAAGGTGGTACTATGGTTGCGTTCATTGTCTTTAGTCAATATTCTTAATGTTTTACATTTTTTCTCTCAATATTCAAAATAAGTTGGGTTTTTTTTCCTAATAATTGTCTTGCTGGTTAGTATACGTCTCTTGCTTATCAGCCTTTAAATTTTTCTCATGTTTCTTTTTGTGACATTCTTAAAGCTATTTCTTTCTTCTTCTGGCCAATGTTTTCAATTTTCTTCTATTTATTGTTCTTTGATCTCTGTTCCAATTTTTCGCAATTTTAAATATTGTCT
The DNA here is from genome assembly GCA_964036315.1 of Acanthosepion esculentum. Taxonomy (NCBI): domain Eukaryota; kingdom Metazoa; phylum Mollusca; class Cephalopoda; order Sepiida; family Sepiidae; genus Acanthosepion; species Acanthosepion esculentum. The sequence goes on along the minus strand of OZ038492.1, from coordinate 29,571,066 downwards.
TCCCATCATTTAAAAACTTTACAATATCTTGTTTCTCTTTTGTGGTATCATTTTTTATGACTCCTGGCAATCTAAATATATCTGAAATTTGAAAATGAAAACAAAGTCAATAACCATGCAATTATATATTTATTTACAATATAATGAACAGCCCTCTAGTTACATAATAAATTATAACACCACCAAGTAAGTTATTATAAATATTTCTAATAAAAACAAATAAACTGAAATTCACTTGGTGTATTTATCAGATCTATATTTCCCAATATCGTTCATATGTTTTGTAAACTTTAACTTACATCATAAAATTTGACAGTTCACAAAACTGAGCATCCGTCGACCCCAAGTAACAGGTAACCGTTCATAAATGTCATGATTGGGTTCAACATGCAACGGTGGGTTCTTTTGTCTCTTACCTGATTATGATACCATTCAAGTTTTCTTTTATAAGGCATCTGGACTTGTCTTATTTTAATGTATGTGATAAACAGAACTTGTTTGTATGTAATTACTGTGTAGCGAATTTTTAATTGACGACGTTGCGGTTGGTCACTAGTTTGTAACGGGTGAAGAAATCATGACTAGTTTCTGATGAGAATAAAAAATGTCAAATAAATAACTTCGTCATTTTCAAAAGGAATACACTTCCACACATTGTTGAATTTTTCATATATATTTTTATATAAAAAATAACATAATTAAAGAAGAGAGAAAATATCCCTGTACGTCTAAAGATAGCTGAAAAACGAAGAAAATATTTGTAGGCTTTGCTGTTAGAAAATGTGTGCGTGATGCGCCACGTGGCTGGTTGAAATTGAGAAAATGGTCTGCCAAGGGAAGAAAACTATCCGGCGGAAAAAAAAAGTCCTGTTTTTTTCGCTACTACATCACGGAGAAGAAGGCGTGTGTCCTTTCCTTTTATACCGCTGATCTAGCAGACGTACTGGCAGACAAAGTGAGCATAATCTCTACAACTTGGCCTCCCTATGCCGGAATCAACTGAAAACCTGAAAATAAGTATCTGTCAACTCTTATTTGTTTACGACTGTTTAGATCAATCAACTAATTGGTTTAACAACACGTAAACTTTTCACATGGTGGTCTTCTTCTATGTGCTGTGTCTCTTTGGGACGTGGGCGATCATGGCTCTCCACTTCATCAAATGAAAAACTTTTAAAAAAATTTATTATAGAGAAGAGTTCATTGACCTTCTGTTAATACCGTAGGGCTGTTTGAAAAACCTACAAAATGTTGTTTTCCTAATATTAAACAAGTGACAAGTCAAATTTTCATAATTAGCCAAGTAGCTTTCAAAATATCTGAGTCAAATAGCCACAGGTACTTTCTGGTTTTCATTATATTTGTGTAAATTGCAAGCAGTTTTTTTTTATTTAGTGAAAATAAAATGAGGCCTATTTTTGCATATTTGAATCTTAACTTACACATTGATTTTCTTATTGGCTTTTAAATTTCAATTTTTCATAAACCTTTTTTTATTTATCCTATAAAAAAAACAAAAAAACATTCTAGACAATATATGACAAGTAAATAGAATAAATGATATATCTATAATATTTTAAATCGGGAAGGAGGACCCGACGATTATAATGCTATAAAATATGCTCCACGGTCGAACGGAGATTAAACAACAGTTATTTCGTGAAATATTTAGAGAAAATACAGAACGAAAAAATGCTAAGAATAATTCAACAAATCGACATTATTTAGTAATTCATTTCTGAGATGATTAATTGTATAAACTAAACAATGGACATCTAATGATAGTCATAGGGTACTTGACCGAAACGTTGTGTCTATAATAACATGTATATTGTATATCAACGAAGATGAGAATAATAGTTTGATATAATAAATATGCAAGGCTCCAGAAATACACCACTAACGTCCTTCGGGGCGGTGATGTAGTGAATATAGGAGTTGGTGTTACTATGGTCGTGATTTCAATCTGTGAAACACTGTTTCAGCAGGAACGAACAATAACTGGCAACACAGAGAGAAAATATTACAATAATCATCAGATATCAGTAAAAAAACAATGGACGTCTGATGATGGCCAGAGGGTACTTGACCGAAACGTTTTGTCCATAATAACATCTATATCAGCCAAATTGAGAGCAAAAGTTCGAAATAATATAAAAATCGACATTGATATTTGATTTGTATTAAATGACTAAAGTTTGAGATTTTAAATAATACAGATGAACGAAAAAAAAATTAAACCTATTTCGTGGGTGCTGAAAAGTTCTCAACCTACTTTCTTTTTTCTTTTTTTAAATCTGATGTTTGTTCAGATTTTTGGGAGCGAGTCGTTACCGAGGACTTTTCCTTACAAATTGTATATCCTTATTTGGATAGTTTTTGTTTTGTTTTTTTTTTTTTTGTTTTTTTTTTTCAGCATACTATTTTATTACTCAAACGTTATTTTTAGTGGACACCCATATTTGAGTAGACGGTTTTTAGAGAAAAAAATATGCGCTCTCCGGTAGGATTCGAATCTGCGTCCCTCTGGGCAGGGGAAACCGTCGTTAGATCCGATGTGCTTTGGGCCTATCGGCCACGAAATGCGTCGATGATCAAGCAAAGTTGAATAGTGCCTTTAAACGCAAATTTTTCCCTGACTCTTGAAAATATACATATCTGCTCAGTTTCGTATCCTAACGTAAACAAAGCAATTTCTAATGAAGTGATGGATTTTTATTTATTAATCCAACAGATTTTATTGCTTAAACGCCATTTTTAGTGGATACCCATATTTGAGTAGACGCTCCGTTTATTTCTTAAACAGTATATTTATTTATTGTCGTCTGAATATTCGAGGTACTATTCAACTTTACTTGATTATCGACGCACTTGGTGGCTGAGAGGTCTAAAGCACGTCGAATCTAACGACGGTTTTCCCCTGCACAGAAGGACGCAGTTTCTAACCTGCCGGAGAGCGCATATTCTTTCCTTAAATTTCTCAAATATTCAGGCCGGTAGACGAAAATAAGTAATATACTGTTTAATAAATGGATCGTCTACTCAAATATGAGTATCCACTAAAAATAACGTTTAAGGAATAAAATATGTCGGATCGATAAATATAAATCCATCATTTCTTCAACATACTATTTATTAAATCGCGGTAGCGAGAGACAATGGTGGGTAAACATTAAACAAAGACATGTATAGCGGCTGCTATAATTAATGATGGTCACTTCCAATAATTGTTGTCAAATTTAAAAACAAAGTTTTTGTATGTAACGGTGTAAGTTGAATTTTTCTTTTTCTGGGAATCTTTTTTTTAGGATAAATAGTCTTATTTGAAATATTCGTAGAAATAGACACGTGTCTGATGTGATATAAAAGAAGGTCAAACAATTTAGCAAATGTCATTACTCACAGTTTACAGGCGATAAGAAAATACGAGTGTATTGACTTAGATAAGGTAACACCTAGTTTCAGATGCTGGCGAGTCTTTGATCAATAACCACTTCGCTTATCTCATAAGGAAGGTGTGTCGTATGGCGTAGATTTGTAATGACAAACTGCCATTTCTTAAGTTGGCCGACTAAAATCTGTTGCAAAGTCTTGTATTTATCTGTTTTCAAGGAAGACAAAATCATTTTTTTAATTTACTCATACCAATAGTGATTCGTTGACATTTTTCATTTTGTGCCTCATAATCTGTTTTCTGCTACGTCTGCAAATTTCTAATGTCTAGATGTTATTTTTGGCAGCTTTACCCTAGAGTCTACCGTCAGTCCTGTCTTCAAGCATGGATACAGTGGACACTATTCTAGGCATCCGTATTTTTCGTTCGTGTTCTCTTGTCAGAGTAATAAAATGAACAATTATTGAACCTCTCGCTAGAAAGGCCTGAAATTCAAATCCCTTTTCTTTTTATTACTGCTCCCCAGCATTCACTACCATATTGGAGGACTGATATTACGTAATAGTTCGGTTCTCTTTTCTTTGTTGTTAACGGGTTTTTTTCTATTTCTTAATACTTTACTTGGCTTTTTGAAAGCATCTTTCGCTATTTCAATGCGCTTTCGGATTTCAATGTCGCACTTTCCGTACTCCATTAAAACACTTCCCAGATATTTAAATTGTACTTATTTGATTTTGGTATCTCCAACAGTTAAATTTAAAATTTACGTGTTCAGACGCTCAACGAAAAATGCTCTTCGTTTCGATAATGTAGTTTTTTTGTATGTTTGTTTTTTTTTTCAAATAAAATTGTTCGGCTGATGACACCACATTACTAGCGAATGTGTCAAGATGAATGTTTTTCCAGATATATTTCTCTTATATAATTATTTTCCAGTATATTTCTCTTATATAATAACATTTTATGTAATCTGACGGAATGTAAAAACATAAGACAATTTGGAAAAAATTTAACTTCACATATTTTACCATTTGGTGTTGGCGCTGCACAAGTGCATTTATTTAAAGTTAAGCCACACACTAAAGTGCCTCCAAAACCACCTCGATAATAATTTTCATCTGAAAGGCGTCATCTTAATATAAAGAGTATATATTTAGACGAAGATGCATTGAAAGTGTCATGATTTAAGAGTTCCTGGCGTTTATATATATATATATATATATATATATATATATATATATATATATATATAAAATGAGGACGAATGGAGTCCAATCCCGACGTTTGTAACATTCAATTTATTAGCGGGCTCAATACAAAAGTAGAATAATATTGTTTATTTTAGGATATTACATCAAAACATGTAAAAAAAAAAAACGCTACACAAATGCAATCATATTTCGATGCGTATTAACAGATCTCTTCAGGCATTAGTAAGTAACTGGTGAGTAGACAATTTATTGAGATTTAAAAACAAGATGTATCTCCAAATGTAAAAGAACGAAGGATAAAATTGTACATTTTATTAAACGTCGAAACAAAATGTACAATTTTGTAGCAATAACTTACATGTTCTAATGTAACAGTGTATAATATATAGAGAGAGAGAAAGAGAGAGACAAAAAGGAAAACTATTCTTCGCCGACGCGCTTCGTCTTCTTCAAGGTAATGTAGGATTAATTTTGTTGAATGTGTTTATATACAAAGGCGAGCATGTGATTGGTTTATCAAGGCTTTTAAATTTGAGAACATTTATGAATGATCATCAGATGGTTGAAATCCTCGCCTTTGTATATAAACACGTGCAACAAAATAAATACTACATTTCCTTGATAAAGTCCCTCAGAGGCCAAAACGTGTCGGCTAAGAATAGTTTTTCCTCTTGTCTATTTTCATTCATTTTGTCTCCCCTACAGATACACTCTCTCTCAGAATATTTCACACACACACACACACACACACACACACACACACACACATATATATATATATATATATATATATATATATATATATATATATATTTATCACAAAGACACCTATGAACATCGTACTTTTAGATCAGCAGAATTTTTACCGAAAAAGTGCTCAGTAAATAACTAGAGCGACAATATTCAATAAATCAAAATGCTCAATGGACTTACCTCATTTTGACCGACTCTAGAGTTTCGCACAATAACGCTCATCAGGGTAAGATTTATTATACCATTTAACCCCAATGAGCAGTATTACGCAAAACTCTTGTGTTGGTCAATTGAGCTTGGTCTATTAAACATTTATTTATTGAATACATATATAAGTTAACTTCAAATTAAAATATATAAATAAAAGTAACTTCCAGAAAAAATTTCTGCGCATGATGGCAATATACATCGAAACTTTAATAAACTTAACTCCTACAAGTGTGGTATGTTTTTCGGAGTTACTTTTTTCCAATTGAAAACGATGTAAAATTAACTGTTAACCTCTTTCTACTTCCAATAGCTCGTTCATTGATTGAAAGCCTTCTTTGTTTGAAAATACTTACTCATTTGTATTTGTGGACTTTATCTTCTTCTTATTATTTTGATTAAAATGGAAAGAAAGAAAGAAAAATCCTTTTCGATCTGTCCCACGTGATAGTTGATTGTGAGCAAAAGGGAATATGCGTCAGGGTCTCTACAATAAATTGCACGGCTTATAATATCGATAAACTGTCAGAATAAGCACGGATCCCATTTGGTCCTCGCTAGGGATGTAAAACAAAGAGGTGGGGGCGCAGAACAAAAGAAATCTTTTATGCAAAGTGAATCTACGAGTAGCATTGATTGGGTTGACAAAGGACGTCAGGACAATGAATTATCGATCTGTTTGAAAAACAGGATTATTTCATCAATGATCAAAAATTGCGTTTTGGTCAAACGTCCCTGTTGCTTCATTAACAAATTAATGATATTCGTATTCTTTGCTCAACGGCATGGACTCTGATTAGATTTTCACTCAGCACACCTTTGTTTGGCACAAGATCCCAAAAATGTGATATCTATCGACAATTAGCAATATTGTTTCCTAACCTATTTGCAAGTGTAGTTCATTCGATTTTTACTGGGTGTTTCAAAATTATGGCCTTGCGCCAGGTTAAGATAACCTTAGTAAATAAATATCAGAGCACCTACTGTAGAACAGTAATCAGAACCGTCACTGAGTATTAATCCCCCCCCACACACACACACACACACGCACAAACATCCTGAGAAAGCATGTGAACAAATTTCCGTGGGTAAATTCTTACTCGATGTCACAATGACTTAAAGACCCCCCCCCCCCCGCCGATCCAGAAGGGCGAAGGACAACTCAACACCGCCGACTAAAAGACCACCGACTGAACACCGGAACAACTCAGTGCCAGAAAAACATAACTTTTTTATAACCGAATATTTTTCTTCAAATAAGGCATTTGAAAAGGCATAATGTAAAATATGAACCAGTTTATTTGTTTTTAATTATTTTTAATAAAGTAAATCATAATGTAATTTATTTTTTTATAAAATACATCGTCATTCTAAAATAATGAATTATTTTTATGTGTCAATTTACTTAAGTTGTCTTGGTCCTAAGTTCCTGGCGCTCAGTTGGCGGTGTTCAAGCGGCTGTGTTGAGATGGCGGTGTTGAGTTTTCCCTTCTCGACTCAGAACACCCTGAGGACAGGCCTGACTTTAATTATTTATATCTTTTGTTTACAAGTACTTAATGGAATTACATAGCTTAGTTTGACACAAAACGCCAGTAGTGGGGACACCCAGTGAAGCTGGCTCTTATGACATTATTGAATGAGTCTGCGAGACGACTTAGCTAATCAACGTTTTATGGCAGACACCCAGTGAATCTTGAAGTTCGGACTGAAAGCTTTAACTTTCAAGATAATTTATATTATTTTTTTCTATCACATATGAATGGGTGCGAAAAGCACCTCGGTTGATCCACTTCCAAAAAACAATATTTTAATGTTTGGTCATTGAAATACTGATTTGGGAAGTAGGTTGAGCGAACATTTTTTCAGCACCCAGGCGTAAAATATTTGCTGAAGATTAACCCCCACACGCGTGAATTATTTTTTCGACCGTCACGAGTGGAGCAATGTTTTCTTTACTATTTTTTCGTATTACAGTTTCTTTACGAACTATACCGGCTGACGCAAAATGGCAGGGTTTGTTTTTTTTCGTGTGGTACTAGAAATTTTAAATACGTAAAATTGTCCGTGTGAATTTTGAGCTTTTTTTAAAGTTTCTTTCTGTCCTGAAGGCTTATGATATTCAGTACCTGCAACTATCACAAATTTTAAAAGACTGTTTCCACTTTGACAATAGTGACGCTTTTTTTGCATATAGATCGCTTTGATTAATAATTTAAAGTTTAGAAATGCATTTTTTTTTAAATCGAACCTTTATGAATTGGCCACCGGTCAACGTGAAAGGCCGTATGATCGACTGGCAACGCTCTTCAGCAAAGAAATCACTGAGGAAAGCAAAAACCCAGGTGAAAGCAGAATACTTTTCAGGTGGCGTCATATCTTTGTCTTATTTTGATTATTATTACTATTGTTGCTTTTATCATCGATGCGGAAAAATCTTCATACCATCCAATTGATACCCTTAAGTGGGTTTCATTAAAAATATTCAATAGGGCCTATAGATCACAGTAGGCATACACGCATATTTCAATAATATATAGTCATCCACAGACAGACTGTTTCGCTCTATCACAACTCTTCAGTGTGACTAAACACGCGATTGCTTCAAGCCGGGATCGAATCTCGACAGATTTGACATTAGATTTGACGCATGATACGAGAAGGAGTATTTAACGCATTATATACGTGATATAATCATTATCAGCTGCCAGAGTGCTCTGTTCATTACGAAGAGCCAAGCACCAGCAGCCGTCAAATCCCCTACATGTAAGCCGCTAGTGGCCCGTTGGCAGGCCGCCGATGGTAACGCCAGCGGTTCTCTGTTAACAGCCACCGGTGGGCCTCTAGCGATCCGCCAGTGGTAACATTGCCGAGACGAATACGCCGGCGGCCCGACAGCGGGCCACCAGCGGCAAAGGCTAGTGGCATGCCACCCAGTGGCAGATTGGTGGCTTGCGTGTCCAAAGTGCTCAAACGACGAATTGATTGAATAATCTTAACATATTATGTCCTTTTATTTTTATTTTAATCCTCTCAAATTCCCGGATCAATTTCATAGTGTTGTTACAAAACTGATTAAGAAAGATTATTCAACCAGATATATATGTGTGTGGGTTGTTAAAAACGATAGATATATTACTGCGGTTTAGTCTTTTTATTTAAAATAAGTTTTTTCTGAATGTTGTAGTGTTACTTTCCTTGTTGGCTGCCGGGTCATGTAATTTAATAATTGTGTTGTGGGCAGCAATTCCTCTTTTATACAAGTTTCGGTAAAAACGACTAAGGTACTGTGGTTACGTTTTTTATTTAAAACAGTTTTTTTTTCTAAATGTTGTAATGTCACTTTCCTTGTTGTACCGTTTTTAGCGAAACTTGTATAAAAGAGGAATTGCTGCCCAAATACACAATTATTAAATTACATTACTTAGATTACATTCAATTTATTACTTATATATATAATTGAATAAATTACAAACATTATGTCTGCTTTAGCATTCATTAGAACGTGAAAAATTATCCATTATAATTTTTTTTCTTTTATGTTGGAATGTATTAAATAAAACCAACATTATATATCAATTCAAATGTTCCTTGGGAGAATGTATCTCCGACAGAAAAACAAATATATATGCTGGATATACGGCAACTACATTATCAAGACGTCTTACTCTACACATGACTGACCATTCGTTCATTGTGAAACATTTACAGCAACATTTCTGTCCGCATTCACAGTATAGAAAAAAACTGATTGATGACACAACCATTTTACACCAAGAAAATAACAAATTAAAACTACAGATCTTCGAAGCAACACAATTTTTTTAAAAAATTGACATCGATACTAAATAGAATCAGCTACGAATACTGTAATAATCTTCTAAAATGCCTATAAAAAGAACAGTTTTCACGATTATTGCGCGCTCGACAATGACATTCCAACATAAAAGAAAAACTTCCATAATGCATAACTTTTCACGTTCTAATGAACGCTAAAGCATTTAGCCGTTGCATTTAAACGCAAAAGAAAAAAAATCAGTAATGGATAGCTACACATAGTTTTTCCATTACCAACTGCACCCTTGATGATGATCTCAGAAATAATAAATTGGAAATAAAAGTTATTTTCACTGTTACAGTGCATTTCTTGACTCATTTGATTGTAATATATGGAAAAATATTCGTGAATATGAAAGGATTGTGATAAAAATAAGCAGACATAATGTTTGTAATTTATTCAATCAGACATGCCTAAAAGAGAATTTGCTGCCTACACACACACACACACACACACACACACACACACACACACACACACACATATATATATATATATATATATATATATATATATATATATATATATATATTCAGTTGTATGGATATTAGTTCGAAACCATGGATTTCACATCGCAAAAGCGTGAAACTCAGGGTTACAGACTAATATCCATACAACTGAATATGTTAGCTCAATCACATTATTGAGCACTTTTCACAAAGTACCGCGCATATATAAAGATTCGAAAGTAATGCCTCCTACTTGTTTCCACGAAATCTACAACAGATACCGGGAGCACAATAACACTGTGGATAGAGCAAGTTTCAGCTACAAAACACTATTTTCCTGCATTGTGAGTACCATTGTGTATGCATTTTCGAGATGCGCATGATGATCTTGTGATTTGACAGTTGTGCAAGCCCACCCGAAACATGGCTTGTCACACACATCAAAGTCGTCACTGCAGAAACACATTGGCTACTACTTTACTGTGAACACTGGTTGGTTGGTCTTCTTAAACATAGTGTCGACCAGTGTTAGTGAATGCAGTTTTCCGTACGAATGGATTCAATAAGACACCTCTGCTTTGATGTTTTTTTACGGACTATCAACACTTTGCAGATAATATTTTTTAGATTTCTAAGATTTTTTTTTTATATATAATAATGATTTACTGATACAAGTCCTAGGACGAGAAGTGTTGGATTCATATCTTTCCCAAAAAGGGCTCCTAAATGTGATGGTTAGCAATGGTCTCACTAGAATGATTGCGACTAAGTAGTGATTTCGATCCTCACTGGGTGTCCCATACTTTTGGCCTTGCGCCTTTTTCGAAAATCGCCACACCTTTCTCAAAGGCATTTGCGCGTAAGTGAATATAACAAACCCGCCTGGAATTGTGACTAGGCTCTACGATCTCCAATTCAGAGTCGTTATCCCTTACTCCACCCACCTGGTATTCCCAAGCGGTCACCTATCTAGGTATTTACCAAGCTCAACGTTGCTTAACTGCGGTGATCGTACGCGAACCGGTGTTTAAACGAGTTATAGGAGAGTTGCGTACTGGACATTTGTGTCCCGGACAATTGCGTACCAGACAATTGCGTCCCTGGAGATTTGCGTCCCTAGACAAATACGTCCCTAGTTAATTGCGTACCTCTGATAATTTTTGAAGCCTTTTGAAGGCAATTACCATAATTTTTGGAAAAAACATAGGTAATAATCATAATTTTTTATAAAAGGAATAAAATTTTAAAAAATTTAAAGTTTATTTTTGTTTAAAATGCAAGGACAGATTAAGAGTGTTGTAAGATTCCTCTACAACATCGCCAGTATGTTTTTGTTTCATCGGCGTTTTTCTTATGATAGTGGTAGCTGTAATTTTCATCGTCTACAAATATTTTTCTACCAGTGTTTGATTTTCGGAACTTAGCCATGGATTCCAAATAAAAATATAATCTATAAAATCCAGAATCTATTAGATTTTTATGGTTCGCACTACAAGAGTGAAATGAAATTGTTAGTTTATTTTTCTCTTGCTTTAAAAAATAAATTTTTCTCTCTTTCTTTCTTTATGGTAACTACTTTTCTGCTTTATTAGAGTAATTAATGGCAATGGTGTCAAATTTCTATATTAAACAACTCTTAAAAATTTTTTTTTTTCTTTCAAAATTTATGCTAACTACTTTTTTGCTTGTTTAGAATAATTAAAAAGTTGGTTTGCTCTTAGAAAGGAAGTATGGTAATTTAAAAAAATATCAGAGGTACGAATTATCCAGGGACGCATTTGTCTAGGGCGCAAATGTCCAAGGACGCATTTGTCCGGGACGCAAATGTCAAGTACGCAACTGTCCGTCCACTGTTTCAACTGACATCTCTGGTCACATGTATTTTCATATATCATGGTAAAAATGATACCAATTGTTTTATATATTTCCCACTCTTTAGTATTAACATCCATATGCTGTATCTCTTCAAGTCGTTGGTAGTCAAGGCTTTTCAAATTTTCCTGTCATTTGTAGCTCTTAATAAATTTTGTCTTTTTTTTATCTCTCTTAAACCTTGCTTCGCCATCCATTCACTAAGTAGGTTGTGTGTTGCTTTCCTCTTGTCTTCAATCTGTGAATATCAAATTTTCTAAATTCTCTTTCCTCATTATGTGCTCTAAATCTTTCAACTTTTCCTGATGTAAAGTATAAGTGTCCTTTTTGTTTCCATTTCTCTCTAAAACTTCGTCGTTGCTCACATTTTCGGTCTATGGAATTCTCAGCATCCTTTTGTTAAACCATATTTCTGTTGCTCCAATTCTTTTCTTCACCTATGAGGAGATTGTTCAGCATTCACTGACGTATAGGTGGACTGAGCTTATAAAGACCAAAATTACTCAGACATCGGGCAATATATATCCAAATTTTCACTGGAAAGCAAGAAAATAGTCGGAAATTTAGAAAAAAAAAATCCATAACAAACTAACTTCATTAGTCTTTAACTCTGACGTTGGTGTAATATATTGCGGTCGAGTATTTGGCTGTATGTCTGTGGTTCTATCATCACCTTTCTACGACTCGTGATCGCTGTAGTAGTTCGAAAGTGTTTCTGGCGATTGTTGTCATTGTTCGGCCGTGGACCAAGTCAGTTGCGTCATCACGTTCGTTTTCACGGCTTTCTTGGGACTAATATACTCTACTTGGCCTGTCTTTGGAAATCGAACTAGTTGTCCTTTTTATCAGGAAATGGGTTCCTTCTCGTGTTAAGCAGCACGACGCATATAATCTGAATTAACTTCTTTTATTTTCATTAATAGGGAAATTAGGAAGTGAATGAGAAAGAGAGCCTTTTAATTCCCAACAGTTTCATGCCTGCTTGTTCACTTAGATGCAAAAATTCTAACTGAAATATCTGAGGGAGAGACTCCTTTTATCAGAAAATCTCTCACTTCTTCCTAATTGATACTTCGTTATGTTCCACAATTCAGGGTCAAATGAAAAGCCACTCAATACTGCTTCATCTACTTTGATTGATTGATTTTTACGGTTTATCAACCTTCTCATCTACTTTGATAAACGAAACCGTTTTCTTCATTTTTTATCTTTCCTTTTTTTGTGTGATGACCGATGCCAATCCTCGAATCAGAACTTACACTCTCATCGCAATTAGTGCGACTATCCGCTGACCTTATCACATCACTCAAACCTGTTTCCTTCTAATATCTCAGGATTTTTTTTTCAACTTTCTACTATTTATTTGTTTATTTTTCTTCTTTTTCACATGTTGGTGAATTTACTGAACTTCAAGATATAAGATATTTATAGATCAAATTTCGGAAACTCGATGAATTTTCAACAACACGTGTGGGCCGTTTGCTAGCCAAGAGATTTTTTCTAACTAGTTACAAAATACTTTCTCTTTTTTTTTTCTTCTCTGACCTTAATCATTAAACTTAAATTAAACATAATGTTACATAACCAAACTTAATGTTACATAATCAGACTTGTACAGATGAAAAATTACTGCTCAAATACACCCAATATATATATATATATATATATATATATATATATATATATATATATTGTGTGTGTATACATGTGTGTATGTGTTTATTCGTATAAAAATATTGTCATAAGTTCCGTAATGAAGAGCATAGTCTGACACAGTAGGGTCCCCGTTGACGATATGAACTCTATACACTTTTGACTGTATTTACGAGACAACGTTGTTCACCATCTCGCTAAGATGACACCCAAAGGTTGTTATGAATAAAGAGATATATTGATAGGAGAAGAAACAAAGAAAATAAAGGCCGTGTACACTTTGGGCATCCGATCGTCTCCACCAATTGGTGATATTATTTTACGTTAATGGGATTGAAACCTTTCTTCTTCGAAATGTGTTCATATCCCGACAATTGACACTTCTTTCTTTACTCAAAGGTCACGCAAATAGACGATCGTTTGTTTTCTCTTTTTTTTTAATAGAGTTTACTTATGATTGTTACTGTCACTGATTGTTTTTATTTCACACAGAGTTATCATGATGTACATCTTCAAGGTGAAGTTGTGGAGAACCGTGAACAACCCTTACTTTTTGAACAAGAATGGTTACACCATCAAGTAAGTTATGTTCTGGGTTTTCCCTCTTTGACAATGAGGTTCACTAGGCTTCTATTCACCGGTTTTCAATTCAGTAAGTTATCATCCCCGTATCTGGTGGAAGTAAAGAAATCGCTGATCGGTACGTTTACTTCCATTGACGGATCGATTCATTATCACCGTTTGCACATTTCGAGAAAAATTGAGATTTTAAATGTTGGTATGAAGATGCAGTGTCATTGAAACAAAAAGTATTCTGGTGATTTGGGGCTCTTGCCCAAAGAACTGTACATCCCAATATGTCGAAAAAGATTAGGTTCCACATAAAGTGAACTTTCACTCACAGCACGAAAGTATTCGGCCATTGCGATGTCGAGAGGTCGAGTCGAATCATATGTACCTTGCGACAAATAACGAAGAAACTTGCTAACGTTGTCCGCTCGGTAGAGAACCGCTGGCGTACAGCAGTCCGGAGCGGGTCGGACGAAATACAAGTGGCTGGAGAGACGGCGAAGTTCCATGACTTTTTGCCGACCCATAAGCAGGGCCAGAAGCACAATGCATGCCCCGCCGAGGGTCGCAACAGTTAGCGTCTCACAGTATGTCCTCTTCCATAAAAACGAAAAAAGAAGGGCAAAGAGACCCCAACCAAAAGCACCGATCCCTAAAAGTTCAATTATTCGAGGGAATTCGTATGCGTAACCCAACCACCGTTCCGGATAGTAGAGCTTTATGAGAAAAAAAGGTTTTCTTTTTATTGCCTTGCCGGTTGATACAAGCTCATGCTGTCGCCATAAAAGTTGGTATAATACCGGCAAAAGTTCTTTTCTGGGAAGTGCATCGTCTTCAGCCATCAAAATATATTTGGATTTATAAAGTAGCGCTGTTTGCAAACAAAACATGTAATCGAATGTCTCTTTAGTGTACTTATTTCCATAATTCTTGTGATAATGGAAAATGTTTGACACAAGAGGAACAGCTTTCGAGGTTGAATTGCCATAAAGCTGTACGGAAGGTAGATAATCCTGCAGGATGGTCGCCTCTGAATGTTCCTTCGGCATGTGGTCCGTATTACAAACAAACATCATTTTCCCTCTAAACTTCTCATCCATTTTTAGAAGTCGATCGAACATCGCTGCCGTTTGGGTCAAATAACCCATTTCGACGAGGCCCGGTCGGGTGGGTCGACGCACTGTCGGAATGCTGATAACCAGATCCAGATGATACTTTGCGAGATTTTCCTCGTAAAATCTCTGTGAGCGACTCGCGTTTAAGGATCGGAAGTATTGAAAAGCATTGTTCAGACGTGCCGAGTTCATTTGGTCAGCAAATGATCGCAATTCAGTCACGCTGTGTTTCTTGCTCCGGCCATTTTCAGACTCGGACCAGAGTAGCAGAAATATTAAGAACAGAACGCAGAAAATGAGAGTTGTTGTCAGTTTGGAGACGCGTAGCCTGCGCCGGAAAAAGTGCGAACGTTGCATTTCAAGCCTGCAAATCAAGAACACAAAAGGAAATAATTATCATCTTTCTTTCGTTTTTTTTTCTTGTTTATACCGTTTGAGATATTTTACAAGTACAAAAACGTACCAACCACAATAGAATGAAAGACTATATATCAGTTCCTTCTGTAAGATTACTGTTTACGACATTTTCGCGATTCAACTATTCAACGACGATAAATGGCTACACATGATAATATCGGAAAGTTTCCGGACTAGGATCTCCTCGCAGTCTCCCTGCTTTATTACAATCATTATGCCACCTGTGTTTGACCTCAAGAATATTTGCCAAAAGCCTAATGAAGCATTTCGAGGATCTCGATCGCAGATTTTCCGAATTTTGCACAAAAATAAAAATTAATTTGAACTTTGGTAATTTACCGATTACATAAAACAACTAATTCTGAAATTTGAACTTTAATAAAAAAAAATATAGGATAGAAAGAATTGTTTGTCACAAGTAACCGTAACCGAGGGTTTCTCCAAATTGTACTTTTGCTCTCTCTCTTTCCCAGAAAATGGAAGGTCTGCTCAATAGCGTTGCAACATAAACCACAAGTGGACTTTGTGGGTAATGAACAAAAAACAAATATGCTTGAGCAGGCATTTACGACATAAAATGAAAAGCTAGTTACCATAGCTAATACCCTTGGGAAAGGTATGAATCCTTCTCTTCTCCCCCAGCTATGGGTAAAAAGCAGGTTCTATAGCCTTGGATGACAACTAGTCTACCGCAGAAAGAAATGGCAACCTACTGCAAGAAAAAAATCTGCCTCATCAGTCATGTATCGAAAGATACATGATCTCCTAAGCGTGTATCATGCATGGCACATAACTGAGTTACCTTAGCAAAGAGCATAGAATAGATTCTGTAATAGTCAACTTAAGCTTTGCTCAAATTTGTCAGCCATGGTCAAGGTCGAGAAGTTATTCCAGCACCACTTTAAAAAAAAAACTAGTGCAATAGATTGAAGACCTGTAGATAGCACGGAGCCTATAGCACATAACTGAGTTACCTTAGCAAAGAGCATAGAATAGATTCTGTAATAGTCAACTTAAGTTAACAAATTCAAACTTGCATCTGGCCTAACCTCTATATTGCACAATATATTGTGCAATACTTTCAGTGTGGTTCTTTGCTCAAATTTGTCAGCCATCGTCAAGGTCGAGAAGTTATTCCAGCACCACTTTAAAAAAAAAACTAGTGCAATAGATTGAAGACCTCTAGATAGCACGGAGCCTATTGGCAGACTGACTCAGTAGGCTGGGTAACTGCGTGCACATTTCCGCCGAAGAGTACTCTCACAGAACATACAGTTCCGAAAATTTCCTTTACCATTTCATCAATTCTAACCTCTTCAATCCTATATCTACTACTACAACTAGAAGTAGGAGGAGGCGGAGTACTTCCTTGTTAGGTACTAATATAATTCAACAAGTTTTTTTATTCTCATTTTCAACTAAAAGTTGAAATTTTGTTTAACTCGCTACCATCCCCTAACTTATCAATTTACTATCAATTAAATGTTTCAGAAATTTTTTTATTTATATGTTAATGTTCCTC
The DNA here is from genome assembly GCA_964036315.1 of Acanthosepion esculentum. Classification (NCBI taxonomy): domain Eukaryota; kingdom Metazoa; phylum Mollusca; class Cephalopoda; order Sepiida; family Sepiidae; genus Acanthosepion; species Acanthosepion esculentum. Next base: position 29,554,065 of record OZ038492.1, on the reverse strand, counting down.
TTTAACTTCCGAGAGGAAGGACTGGGTAACCTCTACACCCCCGGTGCAAAAGGAACCGGCAAACCATTGCACTATTCTGCCTTGAATGTCACCATGAACCACAATCGTGAGATGGAGGGGAGTTGTAACCGTCGGCTTTATCTCCTATCCAAAAATTTAATTTCTTATTTGCTAATCGCTTCCTCTATGATGATAGCGTGGATGATTAACTAAAATCACCGCCAACGTGTAGGTTCAGGACTAGAAGCTTCCAGTTTTCTCCAAAACTTGATTCCATATCGTTGCAAGAGTTGGAGTGAAGGTGAAATAAAATCAGAGTAAAAGAAAGTGCAGTTGGCGTGAATTTGTTTAAGGTGGACCTCCACTCTCCAGCAAGTGACCCACACACTTGATTTCATGACCTTCCTCTGCGACACAAATGAAATGAGTCATGCAGAATCCAGTTATGAAACTACAATGGGCTGCCACTGGCTGTTATAATTTCAAGTGGTCCATTCTATAGCATGTCCAGCTTGCGTAGCCCTCTTCATTTGCTGGTTCAAACGTTGAGACCTGTTGCAATCATCATCCGCTTGTTCCACCGTTGTGGTCTTTGGGGTTGGTCGCACTTAGTCTGGGTCCTCGTTTTCGACCTTGCCGTCAAAAGTGGCCCTACTAGGAGTTGAGAACTCCAGACGGCATCACTCTCAGAGTCCTTGGAACATGCAAGCTCCTCCGTCGTGACAAGCAATGACCATCAGAGGTACTTACATAGAAACATACACGCATAGAGAACATATATTTTACACTGGATGTCGGAGTGAGTAAACAGTTCGTCATCAAATGTTACAGAAGATTGTTAGCGCCAGTCGGGCTGGCGTAACCAAGGCAGACCTTGACAGACCAAGCGTCCGATAGCCCGATGCAACCAGATATACCAGATCTCGCCTGTCTCTATCCCATTGAGCCACGAGGGAGGCGCTTCTCCGTCACGCAGAAGTTGTCCACCAAATTCAAATTCACGTGAATGGCCGCGTCAAACTCTCTTTGACTACTCGTCAGGAGTAGGCTGGGCCGTCACAGCCATCTCCGCCATCGCCACGAAAAGGGAGAAAGTGAATAAGGAGAGAGGATGACGATCGCGATGATCAGATGCGAGCGGGTGCCGACTACTACTAGACTACTTTATAATGACAATAACAGAAACTAAGCAATAAATAGGAAAAAAATAAAAGTATAAAATTATAATCAAATATATGAGAACATTTTTATTATTGTTGTTGTTAAAAAATATTTAAAATATAAATAATAAATTAGGTACCTCCAAAAATTCGGTATGCCTAAGGTTTAAATGTATTTTTCATGATGGAAAAATCCTTTTTGAAGCTTTCCTCCAGCTTCAATTGAAAGCTAAAGTGTTAAATTTTCTAATTCCAGAAAAAAAATAGCGTAGTGTATTTCAAATAGAAATTTGAATGAGTTTTATTCAATTCTTCCGAAAAGCCAATCGAAACGGCCATTTTTAACTTTTTAGAGAAATGTAAATTAATTTTATTTTTATCGTTTTTGAAAATCCCGCTAAAATAAAATATACATTTCTGAAACGTTACTTTCGTAAAATTAGCAAATTTAAAGTTAAATTAATCTGTTCTGAAACAAATATCACTTTTAGCATTAAATTTTCTAGACAAACATTTCTTGATCTCTGTGTATTGTTATTTTCACGTCTCCATCGGTAATTTGATGGCTGAATGTGTTGACAGGTTTAGTATGGTGCACCAGAATTGACATAATTTTATGAATTCTAAGTAAGAACTTTTTTTGTTGTTGTTTCTTATAATAATTTAAAATACTAAAAAATTCTTACGTTATTGAGTTACCTCTATAATAGTATTTCATTATTTAATAGCTAAGATAATGATAAATAATTTTATTCATTATTAATATTAAGTTATTACATTTTTACTTTAATGTCTGAGATAATAATTAATAAAATTATTATTATATTAATAATTAAATTATCTCACTCGGTTATTAATTGTTTAAATTGATGAGTTAATTTCATTATCTCAATTTAATTTTTAATTTAATAACTTACAGTAAGATAAGCCGAAGACCTTTATATGTCAAGGTGCTTTCCCTAAGGAGGAGACAAACCTTGAAACACGTGACCTTTTAACCATAATATCACTTACGAGACACCATACTAAAAAATATAACATTTTGATGCACAAAAAAATTGCATTAAGCTTTTAATTTTCTCTTAGTAAATATAGTCTTAACTTAAAAACTTAATAACCTACCTTGTACTCTGTTTGGAAGAATTTTAAAACATTTTTTTAAAATTAAAGAAAATTAAAAATTCTTGTAAAACTAAAAGAAAAATGTAAACAATTCTTGTAAAAATTCTTTATTCACCGAAAAAAATTTTTTCTTTAGATAATAATGTTCTTAATCTACATTACTTATAAAAGTAATTAAAAAGCCTATCTAATTAGATAATTAGATAGTTTTATTTCCGTTTTTATTTTACGATTTGGAGCAGATTTTTAAAAAGTTGCAGTAGTTGTGAAAAAAAAAAAAAAAAGACTTACTTTCTCCAAGGAGTCCTGCTTAAACGTAATATAAAACAATTTGCGAACTGTTTGAAATTCTAGACAAGTTCATAAAATTAAGTTATTGGGGTGGGGAAATTTAACAGATGTAAAAAAAAATATTTTTACCAAGATTTTCTAAAAACAAAAATTTCAAAAATAAAATCATTCATTTTTGAATAAGTACTGAAAGTTTAATTAAAATCAAACAATTGTTTGATTTTTGCAAGAATTTCCAAATTAATGGGTTTTCCCCCGGAAACTGGTACACTAAAATGTCCATTACCACTAGTAGTCCAAAGTTGACAAAAAAAAAAGAAATTTTTTTAATTACTTAAAAAATACTTTGTTCTTTCCTCTTAATAATAACATAAACCTTTTGACGATAAAACTTTGATTTTAAGTTTGGGGCCTTTTATCATTATTCTATACTGATTTTTAGCGAATTATTGGAGGTACGTATAATAAATGAAGAACTTGACTATACTGAATAAATTAAGTAAAAAAAAAGTAAACAAAATAACGTTACGACTCAAAACGCTTTTCCAAAAAATTTATAAATACGTTGTTGTCTATAAAAAAAATATTACGTCACAAATTGCAATCAATAAATAAGAAAAGAACTGAAAGGATAAAATTATCGGCAAATGTCGTTAAAAATTATTCAATGGTAAATGATTGGGAAAAAATCGACGATACTAAACACATAGTCAAAGATAAAGAAAAACATTACGACTCGAAATGCTTTTCCTGTTTCGAAAATTATGTCTTCATTCATAAAAAAGAAATGCTTAAATTAAATATAGAGAGAGTAGATTTATTCATGCCAATGTATTATAAGTCATTTAACAAATATAATGTATTAAAATTAAATGTTTTTAATAATTCCTAAATAGACTTTCTTAATAAAGTTTCCTAAAAAACTTTTTTATATAAAACTTATGTATACCTCGATTTATCTTTAAAAATATGTATTTTAATAATTAAAGATTATAAATGCATAATAATAAAAAATTATAATAAACAAAGAAAAATGTAAGAATAAATGGAAAATTAAAATAAAAGACTTTCCTTTTAAAATCAATAAAAAAACACGTCCGTTCATTGATCAATGAAAAACATGCCCGTTCACTCCGAAACCAGCGTCTTTTGTGACCACAGCGTCGCAAAATGCATAACTGAATAATTTATGATATTTTAAATATTATAATTTATTCAGTTATCCATTTCTTTAGATATCTTTAAAACGTTTGCCTTATAAGTTTTGCTGTAAATTAATATACGGTATATATTGGTATATGAGCTGACTTCATGTATAGTGCTATTATATAGTGCATTAAAAAATTACCTGTGTATAGTGTAACCGGTCACCGAAAATGTAACCTAATAAAAAAAATATAATGCAACCCCACCCACTATATTTGCCTAAAAAGACTGATTATAAAAACTCGCATGATACTCGACTATATATAGTAATCGGTTTGTTTAAGTCGCTTATCAGCCTTTTAGCGTTGTGATGTAATAGATAACGACTCAGTATTATAAATTGGAGAACCGAGTTCGAATTCCGAGTTGCATTCACTTACACGCAAAAACCTTTGGTATGAATCCATCTCTACTCCCACCTATGTGTTGAATAACAGAATCGATTGGGTCCTGTAGTCTTGGTTGGCAAGAAAATCTTTTGCCTAGTCAGTCATGAATCGAAAGAGCCATGATCACACAAGTGTGTATCACGTATGACACTTAACCGACTGACTGAACCTTTTAGCGCATGGACATGGTTGCAAAATGTTAACTAAATTTAATTTATTCTAAATCAGTATAAATTACTAAGTTATTAATTCTATTTTATAACAGGGTTTGTAAGCACATATTGTATTATAGTATTTTCTGTAGATATTATCGATAAAGTATAATCATCAAAATTAATGCTCGTCTGGTATTAAAAATGTTTTAAAATATGTTCCGCTAGCGAAACAATGGATACCAAAAAAGTTAAACAGTTTAAATTGCAGTTTCGTTAATTTTAGTTTTGTCTGAGAAACGTAGAATATTTTTTAAACCCCAAATTCCGGAGGAGTTTCTTTTGAATTTAAAAAAAATTGTTCTGTGGATATATTTAAGGGTAGCGTTTTGAAGCGTTTAAACATTTATTTTGTCTATTTTAGAATTTAAATGCGAAAATCTTGTAATTACAGTCTGACATATGCTGAGGTACCATGGCACCCTGGTTGATATCTACTGAAGTAAGCTTGAATAGATTCTTCGTTAATTTTATTTATCTGTATGCTTATCATATCTTCGTGATTCATTTAATCTTTTTATTGATTTCTTGATATATTGTCTTTTTATTGATTTCTCAAGGCTTGTTGTTCCCACATCAAAAATCCTGATAATTCTTATTTAAAAATATCCCGTTATTATTGTTAGAATAAATAGAATGTTAAATACCTGAAAGGTGTAATGCTTATTAGTTTGTAATAAATCCGGTATTTATTTATTTCTTTAGTACCGAGATGTGATCAAATTTACGATCAGTGGTATGTCGGACAAGCACATATTCGCTGCTAAGAACCTTCCACATAGCCACGATTTTTACAAATTCAAAAACTGTGCAGAGACATTGTCAAGAAATGATAACAACACGCTTGTTAGGAAATTCGCCACTTACCAATGTTCCTCTGTATTGAGACAAAAAGTAATATTTAATGTAGAAGTTATCTTGCTATCAATATTTAAAGCAAAATACTCTCTAAAAGTTTGGAGCTCAGGTAACTGATACAGGTACACCACCGATATTCAGGTAATTTATCCATAGTTCGAAGAAAATTGTAAGATTCCCGACACCGTCAAAGTACGTAAATATAGTCCATAACTTTGAGAAGAGTCAATTTATTCAAAGATATTTTTGGAGAAAGGTGCTCTTTCATTGTGTGTGCATGTGTTTACCGGCGTATCAACATCTCTATGGGTTATTTAATGCCGAAATCTAAATATTTTGTGCACAATTTGATCTTATTTTTAAAGATAATAATGGTTTAGTGATACAAGTCTTACTAATTAACCCATTCCTGGGGGGGGGAGAAAAGGTAGATTCATATATTTCCCAAAGGTATTTGCGCGTAAGGGAATATAGCGAATCCAACTGGAATTGGAACTCGGCTCTCCGCAAATGCAAGCTTACAGCATTTGCTATTCCCAAACGGTCACCTATCTAGATGCTGACCAGGCTCGACGTTGCTTAACTTTGGGAACCGTTTGTGTGCGTGTGATTTTTGTTGTTTCCACAATATTTCATCCCGTCTGTTCCAAAGACTTCTTCGGGTGTACTACCCAAATAAAAAGAGATTAACTATTTCATTTAATAGAGCAAAGCGAAAATTGGTAGGAAACAGAATTTAAACGTGAGGCGTAATGCATACAAAATAAATTATTCTATTTTCAGCAACGCACACAGCCCACGTTCTCAATTCCTTTCTTTGTTAAAGGAACAATTCTATAGTAATGAGATGGGGTGCCGATTAAATGATGATACGAAACTTGAATCCTCATTACTTAACATTTTATTCACTCTAATATTCCGTCAGTTACTCTCAGTGAGTCTCTGATATGAGCCTCGCTGTCGCTCACCCCCGTTCCGACATTCAAACTCTACATTCTCCACCTTCGATTTGGGCGAAACGTCTCCTGGGACGGTTGTTTATATATCCATTTGCCCAACATTCTCATTCTTACAATACTAGATTCATGTGTGAAGTCACGTAGTTCTGCACTCGGTAGCCCCAGATCAACCCTGCATCTGGCATTGACGATCTGGCATGAAATTTGAGTGCAATGTCTATTCTGACATAATGCCATCATACCATATCTCAGTTGAGGAGTAAATTCCACACCACATTGAAATTCACACCAACCTTGAAATCCTCACGTACTGAAATTCACACTGGTCTGACATGTATCTAGCCAATAATTTAACGCATGTCATTTGTGTCAGTTTTTTTACTCCCCATTGACCTTATTCCATTATCCAGACTTCTTCCCAGAGAGGTTAATGCACACCCTTCTCCTTACAGATATGATCTGTCAAACCAAGTTTTCTACTTCTTTTTTGGATATGCGTTTCAATGTTCTTCAGGACTTTAAGAGGACGACCATTCTCTCCATATTTTCTACCTCTACATCGAATGTTGTGAATGCAGTTCTTCGTCAATCTCTTCTTTCATCAAGGATCAATTCTATCAAGACGATTTCAAAGAATAGTTGTACTATCAAAAGCATGTTGATTATTATAATGTTCCCAAATCTTTTATAGTCTTTCCACAGCGCATCTTAGATATAGTATTTTAAAAGTAGCTATATAGTTTGTTTCTCTGGAAGTTTTCTTTGTATTTCTCGATTTGGAAACCAGATATAATGCATAATTATTACGCTTGATGGTTCCCTTTGTGTTTGTTAGTTATTCCTTTAATGTCATATGGTCACTACTGAAGACCTTTGCTCAATATTGAAGACAAGACATCGTGACCGAAGGTGTGAGCGCGCTGGCCTTGTTTAAAATTTTGCTCACGCCAGATTATGCACTCTCTCCCAGAAACTAACTACGGTTCGCTCAACTTAGTTGCAATATAAACCACAGGTGGGATCTGTGGGTTGATCAGGCGTCTGTAATAGGGTGTGGCTAACCGCCCTGACAGATGGGTGTACACGGAAACGAATAGTGGCAGACGATTAAAACATGCTACTGTTCGACTAACGTAAAATTAGAAAATATTTTTATAGCATTTTGTGTAAAATTACCTTTAAGATTAGTGATAAAATATATTTTTTTATTATCATTGAACTAGTGTAATATCTCTATTAATATCTTTTGAGAATTCATAAAGGTTTAGCCTGCCAGGATTATTCAAAAACGAAAAGCAAATTTTGAAAATTTAATAAAAAAAAATGCTAAGTGTCAGATAAACATTCAGCACACTACTAGTTAGGAAAAGGTTCAAAGTTATTAAAATAAATGGAAATTTTTTCAGTTTTATTTGAATGCTTCTTTTTGATGGTTTTTGTCAGATTTTGTATAAATTTAAATTCTTATAATTTGTGGAAAAGAGAACCTTGAACGTCGTCTGTGGCCTCGGAGGTCACCAGATCTTACCCCGTGCGATTTTTATCTGTGGAGGTATATAAAAGAAAGGGTGTTTGTTCTACCTATTCCTGCTATTCTTGAATATTTGAGATCTCAAATTGAAGCTGCAAAGTCAATACCCACAGATCAACTGATTTGAGAGTGGCAAGAAGTGGAATACCGTTTTGATGTTTGTTGCGCAACACATGATGCTTTTGTTGAGCGTATACAAGTTGAACCACCTTAAAATGATAAACTTTGAACCTTTTCCTATCCAGTAATGTGTTGAATGTTTTTCTGTCTCTTGTGTGTGGCATCCATCAGTCTCAAGAAACAGATCAATTGATTTCAATGTGGCAAGTGGAATACCGTTTTGATGTTTGTCGCGCAACACATGATGCTTATGTTGAGTGCATACAAATTGAACAACTTTAAAATGATAAACTTTGAACCCTTTCTTATCCAGTAATGTGTCGAATGTGTTTTTGTCTCTTAGCATTTGTTTTTATTCGAAATATGCTCTTTCTTTTTGAATAACCCTGTATAAAATAAAATCATAGATTTATTTTCAAGAAATAACTATTCCATTAATACTTATTTTTAATCATTTCGCCACAATCAAGGCAGTAATGCCACTAAGATGTAGTGGGGGTTACTGGGAGGGAAAGAGAATGGGAAGAGTTTATTGAGGGGAAGCGATAAAAAAGGACAATAAAGGGACAGGTTTCAGGAAGATAGAAGATTGCGATTGACGTTGCATTTAAATGTTTTGAAGATTGTAGGTGGCAGGGAAGCAAGAAATCGGAAGAGAGTTCGACAGGTGAGAACTGCAAGAAAGAAAAACTATTAAAATAGAAGAGACGCTTGCATCTATCTAGTTCAACAGTAAAACGTTGAAACCTAGCTGCCAATCTAGTAGCTCGCTTAAATCCATGCAGTCGAGACACTAAGGTCACCAGAACAGTTGCCATGGAAATATTTGTAGAAAAGACAGAGATGACACGCCACGTCGGTGAGAAATTGACTAAAGTCGAGATGCCAAGTCAGGGCCTATAACATTACAGAACCTTCTTTGGATTTTGTCGAGAAGCTCGAGTTATATATATATATATATATATATATATATATATATATATATTGTGTATTTAGGCAGCAATCCTTCTTTCAAGCACATTTCATTAAAAACGACTGACAAGGTGCTTTTATTTTATAAAAAACTAAATAAAAGCACCTTGTCAGTCGTTTTTAATGAAATATATATATATATATATATATATATATATATATATATATATATAACCGGAGTACCTTGCTAACTAATTCCTTTATATTTGATTTTATTGTCTTCAACCACAAATGAAGATCTCCTCTATCTGATATTTCTCTACTTGTTTTCTAAATTAAACCATGTTTCAACTCAATATGAGATAAGAAAAGCTATTAATAATGCATAGATCTTGTTCTATAAATGTAGATAACGTGTGGAGATGTTTTTCAGTTATGCCAATGTTGTAGGTTTACATCTTCATGGAAAATCGCTTTGCTCATAGCATCATACTGTAAATGCTACAGCCCCTCCTGGTAAGTAGTTTCCATTTCAAATTTCAGCTATTGACCTTTTCCGAAACAACGGACTTCCGTATGAAAAATTAATCTAAAATTTGTCACCATAGTCCTCATAGATTTGCCTGGAAATTCGATAATTTTTGCATTAGATTTGATCTTATTAATTGCTTTTATGACAGCTTATCAAACATGAATGCAGACTTGTTGTTTACGTTACAACAAGATACTGTCTATGGATCATACGACGTCAAAATGAATCGGGACTGTTGCTATGGTAACGGAGCTAAAGTACGCAAAGTGAAGTTGCTTGGCACAGGAGTGCTTGAAAGAAAAGTGTGTAGATTGTGGTCGTTTCACTACACCACAGAGGTTCTATCAGTGACCATGGCTTGTCCAACAATTTTTGACCAAACACAACATTCCCCAGGTCCAACAACCACCATATTTCACAGATATCGCTAGTTGAAACTTTTTCTTCTTTTCAAAAAAGTCGAAGAAATCCAAGAGATTAAGACGAGGCAGCAGCTCGCTACCCCTAAAAAGGAGACTCAGGAAGGTTTCCATCAATGGAAACGGCACTTGGATAAAGTGTGTGGCTTCAGATCAGGACAACTTCAAAGGAGATTAAATGCAGAATTCATATGTGTTGTAGTTTTCTTTTTATAGCACCAGTTCCGATACTTTTTTTTTATCAAATCTTGTATAATGAGCACTTTTATCAAACCTCGTATAATGACATAAAATGTAAGAAAGTTCTTACTTTAAATGTGCTAAAAGCGTTGGTAGCGATCAATCATTTTTGTTGGCCCATCCGTCGCACAAGCAACAATATTTGTCAATGGTATGTTATTCTTTTCAAAGTATTTAACTTTTGAAAAGAAAAAAACAGAAAGCATTTTTGTATCGGTGACAAGAGTATTGACAAAGTGCATTTCTTTATGCTTTCATCAAAATCAAAAAAGGCCATTACTAAAGCGTTGTTATCCACGACTGTTGACACAATGATCTTTTTGTATTGTAAATATAAATTGCTTTTCAATATCAGTGGCCATTTCATATTGGACTAGCGAAAGAAGCATTCCAAATACTAAGCAAAATGCTTAGAAACGGAAGAAATCGTTAGAAACAAAGAAAAAAGTGCTGGATTGCTATGTGATATGGCAATGTTGAATGTTAGACAATATCCCCACATGCGAGGAAAACTGGAGGAAACAGAAATGTGGTTCTACAGAAGGATACTGAGAAATCCCTGAACGGAGCGAGTAAGCAACAAGGAACTCTTACAGAAAATGTCAACACAAAGAACACATCAACTCGTAATCAGGAAAAGACAGCTGGAATTCCTTGGGCATATAATGAGGAAAATCTAACCCTCATGGAGCATATTGGGAGCAAGAGAGATAGGGGAAGTCAGCGAGCCACTTACCTGACGAACTTGTATTCCTTAGCAAAGGGAGAAAAACTGCTATGAGCTACACGAGATATGAAGTTGTGGAGAGCCATGATCGCCTATGCCCTGAAGGGACACAGCACATAGAAAAAGAAGAAAGTTTGTATTACTTATTATTCTTTTTTTCTGCGCCATGTCCATTCAGAACGTGGACAATCATGACTCTCCACAACTTCCTATCCTTTGTAATTCTTGGTAATGTTTTTTTGCTATCCTCCCGACAAGCGATTCGATGTTTCCCTCTGTTACTCTTTCTTTCAATATTCACATATTCCGTCTATGATAGAGATTTGATGAAATTATATACCAAATATTCAGATTTTTTTTTCTTTAGAGGTACAATAGGCACTAGAGAACTCTCATAAAATACAAAAAATTAACTGTTCAATATTTATCTGACATTAGCCTATCTATATTAACTGAGTATTATTGTTCTTTTAAAGTTTTCAAGAAATGTGACCGGATGACGTGCTGTTGAAATATGAGAAAAGTATATAAATAAATCAGATTTGATTACAAATATGTAGAGGCTTCGATTCGTGTGTGCGTTTGTGTTTGTGTTTTAGCAGTAAAGCTTGTCACATGGCTGAGAAAGACGAGTATTTCTTACAAATCCCAATGGTCTGCGTTCAATCTCAAGTAAAAGCCATGATATTTAAAGACGCTGACAAGCCTAGCAAGCGCTCCCCACTTGGAATGTCCATAAAATCTACTCTTCTTACCGTTCGGTTTCAGTTTTGTTCTACACTAGGTTAAACTTTTGAACGGCGTGGTTTCTTTCTCTCTTCTTCTTTTTGGAAAAGGAAACGATTTCCAAATAAATAAAATAACTCTTCTCTGCTTGAGAGAAGTGTCTAATACTCGCATCGACTGCCATGCTAAAGTTGCTCGTTTCACAGAGATGACCGGGCAAAATATTGACTTATTTGAGTTTTTATTTTCTTTTGTCTATGTACCTTTACTTTAGACACCGCCTTAAAAGAAAAAAATTAATAAAAAAAAGCATAATTTGCACTCCTAACTGTGCGCAAAAACTATTCAGTAGAAGACCTCAAGTAAGTGTGCGGGTAACAAAATTTTTATTACCCTTTGAATAAAAATGATATATATAATAATTTTAATAAATGAAAAATCTTTCTTGAAACTTTAAAAGATTTTTAATTACTGTATGTGTGTGTATGTGTGTGCGTGTGTGACATCAATAACAATTTTTTCTCAAACATTTTTGAATTTCTATATCAAATCTCATGAAGAGTGAATGTGATTACATGAAACTCAGAGTAGAGATATTTAACACTAACAGCGAAGTGAACAATTTACTTGAATTATTATTATTATTTTATTTCCTTTGATTTCTGGTGTGTACTTATTTCTTTCCGGGTCCCGACCAGAGACCTTAGGTCAGAAATGGCATTATGACATTTTCCACTGAGCAATTAAAAAAAACACATATTTTACATAGATAAAGCCCTTCGTAAGATGTGGGCTGTATTTGTGAGAACAATTTTTTGTTGTTATTATTATTATTATTATTATTATTATTATTATATACGTACGAGGGGTTTCTGAAAAAGGTTTGTCTTCAAAAATCAGTTTTCTTATGTTCTGCTATTAGAAAAACTAATTGTGAAAAAAGTAGTTTGGGTCAAGAATTTTCATATATATATATATATATATATATATATATATATATATATATGAGAGAGAGAGATTAATGAAAGTAATCAAAGTATTATTTAAAAGAATTACTAAAGGCTTACAGTTCATTAATAATGTCTGTGTGTGTGTGTTGTGGGACCTTTATCAGTTCAAAACAAATTCGATAAGTGCTGGTAAAACCTATTTTTCGCTGACTACAAAAATCATTTAGATAATAATATAAAGCGATCGAGAAATGAATAAAAAAATTTGTTTTGTGTTGGTGTTTATTACCAGAAATAAAGGAATCAACTCACGCGTGTGTATTCAGAACAAATGATGGTGGACAGGTTCTTCAGGCGGAATCTTAGGAAAGTTTATGCGTTTGTATGAAGATAAACTATTCTTAACGATGTGTGTGCGCATGCGCGTCAACTTGTTCACGTCTAAATTTATCGATCGCTCGATACTACTTTGTGCATATCTATCTTAATCTAGAAGTCACTGGGCTACAAGTCCGATATATTTTCTAGGGTGGATCCGCCTGTCACGCAGTTGTCAGCTGAATTTTGAACTGAAATTTTCATTGTATAATGTTCGATCTATGTAATTAATATTTACCCCTGAATGAAGTGCATTGTCAAGGAAGGAAATTATCATTATGTTAATTATTAACCAAAATACCTCCAAAGAAAAGGGATACCTAAGGTTTAAAATCCATTTTTAAAAATGAAAAATCTTTCTTAAAGCTTTTAATTTATTTTTAATTTAGAGGTAATAGTTTAAATTTAATATTTCTAATAAGCAAAATATTTTGCTGTATTTCAAATTGAATTTAAATTGATTGGAATGATTTATTATCAGTAAAAACGCTAAAATCGGCCATATTGACAAATTTGTCAACATTACATAATTCTCTTTATTAAAAGATCTTTCAAAAACAAAACACGTATACTTTTCTGAAACTTTATTTGAGGAAGATTAGCTTATTTAAAGTTTGATTAATCTAATTTGAAACAAATATTACTTACTTTTAGTTTATAATATTTCAGAAAAACATTTTTAATACTGTGGTGGATCTTTTTATAAGGTGTTGACAACTCTATCGATAAAATTATGCTTGGGATTTTTTCTAAGAGGGGACAACCTTTTCTAAGGATAACTGTATGACGAATATAACGTTAACGCCTTTTTTTATTTAATTTTTTATCTACATATTAATCTTAAAAATTTAAGAAAATATTATAAGTAATCTAATATTTTATTGAATTTTAGGTACTTTGGCTTTATAGTGTGACTTATGAAGATGCTTTTTAAGGAAATGTTAGAACATTATCAACATTTTAACTTTACTATAGTTACTGCGCTTATTTTTTTAATAATGTCGTGTTTGAACATCCGTATTTACAAATATCGACGCGTTTATACACACATAAAATAAATTTAAAATTCTTTTTTAAATATTGGAGCTCGTTGAATTGTAGCGAGCTTTTCCATTTATGTTTAGTAAATACAGTCAATATCACTTGGCCACTACAAATTAATACACAATTTTAAAAGATTTAAAACTAAATTATTCTAATTAAAATTTTTAATAAATGAAAACAATTCTTGTAAAAATTCATTGTTCATCGAAAAAATTTTTATTAAGACAATTGTCCATAATATATTTTGTACATAAAAGTAATTAAAATATAATGTCTAAGTTTTTTTACATTTTTATTTTACGATTCAGAGCAGATTTTCTGTAATTACTTTGTGCCTTTTCTATAACTACTTTCATGGAAATTGTTCTGATGAACTTTTCTCTGGGGTACATCTTCTGTCGCACTCCTCGCTTGTGGAACTCTCTTCCGGCGTCTGTCTGATAAGCATTACAAGGTTCAGCTAAAATTATCTTATGTTTAAAAAAGTGTATCCACAAAATTTACCAGCAACTTTTGTTGAAAGAAACATCGTTTTTTTTGGGGGGGGGTGTTTTTTTGCTTTTTGTCTTTTTGTTTTTCATGCAAACATCGGTTTTGAAACTACTACAAAATATCTGAATGCAACACGCTCATTTTTTTTTTGTTTTTTTTTTGTTTCTTTTTTATTCTAGTCATTTTTTGTTTTTGTCTGACATTCTGAATATAAGTGTCTTTTTTGCTTCCATTTTCCGTTAAACTTCTTCGTTGCTTACGCGCGCCGTTCATGTTATTCTTAGCATCCTTCTGTAGAACTAAGTTTCTGTTGCTTCAAGTCTCATTTTCATCTGTGAGAAAATAGTGCAGCATTCACAGACATATAGGACGATTGATATTACATAGCATTTCAACACACTTTTCATTGTCTAAATCCATTACTGTCATTAATTTTCAAAATAAGGCAAAAAAACTTCAGTACCGTCTTTTTCGAAATATTATCATCTAAAACTTTTACAAAAGTTTTATATGCAGAAAAATTCTCTGGGTCCCATTTCAGAAAATAAGTAACAATTGTGTATATAAAATCTAAACAAAACGGTTTACAGTTCGAATAGTAGATTTAACAAAATATTCATTTTATGAGAGTCTTCAATAACACATGTAGAATCAGAAACCTTTTGAAACTAAATATCTGATTGAGCCCCCCTTCCCACTCTTGATTTCGGATTTATCCCCCTACTCCAATATTTGATTTACCCTCTACCCCACAAACATTTTTTGCATGCAGACTCTATTTTCTATTCTTCCTATATCTGATGCGGTATTTGGGGGGGGGGGGATAGGGATAACTGATTGTAAGTTTCATTGTGTACCCATCTCAATATTCACGTGAGTTTTTAGTACGAATCTTCAGAATTGTCCCATGCTCCAAGAAACTACCGTCACCTTTATATCCCACAGTCCATTTTAGTTTTCTTTCAATATTTTCTTACAGTTTTACTTTGGGATTTGCTGAGGCAGCGAAATTCACAACTAGAGAAAATGTTATGACTTTGTTTACAATAACATCTGCTTTCCTGGTTTGGATTGGCTTTTACGGTTATGCAGAACATAGCATTTGATACAAGTAAACACATCATCATAACGATGAAATAAAATTGTACATACTGATGTCTCATCAATTGAAGCCAGTTTTAACTTTTATATTTATCGCATCATTATGGTTAAAATGAAACACTATTGTTGGACCAAAAGTGTTTTATCTTCCTAAATAAATAAATGTTGCATATATAGGGATACAGAAAGCAATTATCCCCCTTTAAACAAGAACAATTTACTGATTTCCTAAGGGGCCATTGAGAATGCCGTGATAGCACTTTCATAAAAACAGACAGTTTCTGCTTGACGTCCTATAGAGGACGCGAGTCCGATAGATTCTAAAGAGAAATCGAAGAGATACCACAGAGCACTAGTGTAACCTTTGAGGGGGAGGCGTCACAATTAAAACATTTTATTCCTCACATTTAACATATGTGCTTAAATTTCTATGTATGGGACAATTTGTGACTTATGTACTGAATGTTTAGTATTATGTATGTGTACTCATGTATTGTATATAAATATTTTCATGTTTAACTTATTTCTAGAGTTCACCTCTATGCGTTAATCTAGTCCTTCCTTCCTTCCGTCTCGTTAATGTCTTAGTTTATTGCAGATATACTAATGCCAATAGTGGACCTTGGAGTGGAGAAACCAAGATAGTTCCTCTCTCTCTTTCCAAGTACCCCATTACATAGACAATGTATCTCATTAACAAAATAACTGCAACAATTATACACATATATACGAAGGGGAATAAAAAAGACCGATTCTTCCCAAATGAAAAAAAATTCTTCCCAAATAAGTATTTCAATGACTAAACATTATAATCTTATAAAAGTGTTAAAGAAACGTGGGAAACGATATGCCAAGTGTTATGAACTGCTGACTGAGCGCGTGGAATAGCATGTGTATGTTTATGGCTGTAAATCATTTCCTTGGTCTAAATCTTCTCAGCACTACTCGTAAAGTTTATGTGTGATTAATCCACATTGTTAACCAGTGGATTTTTCTCAACCCCTGCTAGGTTGCGTTATATAAAGCAATATAAAAGGAAAAGTCACACCCTTCTCTTTTTCTCTCTCTCTCTTCAACTGCAGGATGCAATAGTAACAAGACGTGTCTCTTTTCCCCTCAAGGGGAGTTCTTAGTTTCCATGTGAACCACATGATGCATAAAACGCACTACACTATTTCTTAAACAAGAAGATTCAAAGCAACGACAAAAATATACACGTAAATATTTCATTGTATTTTCATGGTAATTGCTCTGATGAGTCCTCCTCAGTGGTACCTCAAATTTTTACGAATTTAAGCGCAGTACTAGATTGGCAACTAGGTCCCGTCATTTTACAGTTGAAATGGCTATATGTAACCGTAGGTTCTATGCTAGCAGTTTCTTCTCTTGCATTCCTCACTTATGGAACCCTCTTACGGCTTCTTGCTTTCCAGTCAACATTGATCTTCAAAACTTTAAATGCAATGTCAATCGTTATCGTCTGTCTTAATTCCTGTTTTTTTATTGCCCTCTCTTTTAATATTTTCCTTTTTTCATATCCTCTCACACTCAGTAACCCCCCCTCCTTACGTCTTAGTGGCTTTATTGCTTTGCTTGAGATGAAATTATAAAATAAAAATTTGATTAAGTCATTAATAACTTTTGTACGTTTCAAATCCAAGTGTTTTTTTTTGTGTGTGTTTTTTGTTTATTTTTTTAAATCATTTTTGTATTTGGTCAAACAGAGCAGATTATAAATATACTTTGTTGAATTTGCCATATATATTTGTGTAACTCTTGTAAAAATCGCGCCCCCTAATTTGGGCAGAAAATTAATAAATTATATGAAAAAGTTGATATGTCTTCAAGAATAGTCTGGCTTTGCATATGTTAGCGAAGAGTCACCTTTTGGAAAAAAAGCATGCTTTACAAGAATAACAAATCACTCTGAGAAAAACATGGACCTAACACGTGAGCAACGACGAAGTTTTAGAGAAAATGAAAACAAAAAGCACACTTATAGTTAACATCAGAAATAGTTGAAATTTCCAGGACACATAATGAAGAAAGAGGGCCTGGAAAATTTGATATTCACAGGACATATCGAAAAGAAAAGTGACAGAGGAAACAATAGTAACCTACCTAACGAGCTTTTGTTAATGGATGGTGGATAGAGATCGTCCACATCCTGAAGGGACACAGCATATAGAAAAGAATAATTTATGACCCCTGTTTCTCTTTGTAGCACTTGTTTCTCCAGTTATTTGCACAGATTACTTGCTGTTACAGCATCTCCAAAAAGATAACTCCAATATTTACGCTATTTACATGCGGACTGTTATGCTCAGATTTATTGTTATTACGTTTCGGTCGTTGTGCTCTCTGGCCTTCATCAGGTGTGTATCGATCCGGATAACCTACGGGACAATAGTCGAGGAGATTAAAGCGTTGGTTTGTGAATTTGGTGACACCGTAATTGTGAGTTCAACCCCTGACCCGGGCAGTGCGTACTTGGGCTCCTTAGAAACAGGGCGAGCAATTACTAAGCAATACTAAAAATAAGAACTAGACGCGCGATATACACCTGGACATGGGAAGTGGAATGAGAACAGTCTACCTCCGTAGATTAAATAGAAGGTTCAGTTCAGAATTCCCTGTAGGCTACACAGACCGATATGCACCTGAAGAAGGCCGGATAGCACAACGACCGAAACGTTCGGATAAAAGCAACAATGATGACATTAGTCCCCCTTGTAAATAGTGTAAATAATGATAACTTCTCTTTTCAGAAATTCAAAAAGAAGATAGCTCCAAGTATATTAACTTTTAATTACAGAGTTGTTTCCCTTTTTAATAAAAAAAAAATAATAGGCATAAGCAGAGAAGGGTCCTCGTTTTATTTTATAATAATAGTAATAATAAAGCGTAGTGATAAATAACATTTGCAAATAATTATAATAAGAATGCTATAAATGGAAAGTGATTTGACATTGAACGGGGGTCTCTGAATTTAAGTAGGTAAAAATAAAAACAAAACAAACAAGAGACTCTCTTACCTAAATTAAGTGTATTTTTTATCTATGTAAGCAGTATCATCTGATAAACTTCAATAATTACTCCATGTGTGGAAGATGATAGGTAAGAATATAAGAGAATTCAAAAAGAAGGCATGTGGAATATTTATTAGAACAATGATGACTAATATTTTTCAACAATTTAGTTCTGTTAAATTTAGGACAATTTATTTCATGAGTAAATTCAAAACTCTCAAACATATTATCTATATAACAGTCGACCTCCGAAAACGAATTGAACTATTTGTTTCCAATAAACTGGCCTTCTATTAATAATGCCATGATAATTTTGATTCATGCATAAACTTGAAACTCTCAAATGATAATGCTAATATAAAACGTTTCCTTAAAAGAAAACATTTGGCATTCATTGATCGAGCATCTAGTATTTCTTGAAATTTATAAAAATCTTTCTTTTAAAACAATTTTTTTTTTCAGGAAAATAGGTTTCTGAAGTTAACTAGCTGTTATCGCTTTTCCCGTATTGATTGGGATTTCCTTCCTAACCTTTTATGTGAAGTAGCGTGGAATGTCGACATCTTGATTATGTCATTATTTTCTCTTCGAGTTACACGTTTTATTTTATTTTAATTGTTGCTGTTGTTTAAAGTTCTCAAGTGATGTGGTTTCTGTTCTTTGTAATTCTGTAACCCAGTCCACAAGTTTCGAAAAAGGGTTGTCCTCGCCAAGATCCATAAGCTTGTTCGAGGCCATTTATAACCATTACATCTTAGCAGGTGCATACAGCGGACAATTTAAATAGTTCTGTCATAACAAGCGTATGGTTGCAAAGGAAAGAACGAACAAGGATTAAAGTTTCAACAACGCGTATTGATCAATTTTCAAAATATATACATAATAGTGTTAAAAAATGAAAAATTGTTTATATGTAGCTCTTTAGTTGCCGTTAGTAAGAGAAACGACTAGGCGTAAGGGTGCTGTTGGTGAGAACGGGTGCGGGTAGAAGGTCGGTGGCCGAAGTCACGGTAGTGACGACGAGAGAGGCCTGGAGTGTCATAGTGAAGCTGTCGAGCTATTAGAAATCACGGCGGTGATATCGTGAGAGACCTGGTGACAAAAGCTGGCCTGTCATCCGCACTCTGCGTGTGAAGAGTCGTATGGAATCAGGAATCTGGTTACCGTTATAGTGGACTGACCGAAGTGGTGATGGTCATGACGACGAGAGGGGCGGTTATGGTAGTGACGACAAGATCTGAAGTTGACAGCCGGCCTGTTGGCCTGGTACTGTGTCAATCGTTTATGAGGGTCTTTCTTTTAAGTGAAGTTGGTGATTCCAAGCGCATTTGTTTTTGTTTTTTTAGATGGGTGGCGGGAGCGGCAACGTTCTTGATTGGCTATTGTATTTTAGATTTTTGCGGGGATTTGTTTTATAGACAGGATGTGATGCTCGGAGCCCCTGTGAAGAAGACGACTTTTTTTATCTTGTGTTTTGCTTTCTTAGCGCTCACATCCGCCCGACATATACAGCGAATCAGAAAGAGATCGAATTGGGGCGAAGTATAACATTTTTGAACGATTTTGGCACTGTCGGAGTTAGCTCCTCCTCAGTTCTTTAATCCTTCAGCAGGGGTCTCTCTCCCCTGGCTATAAATACTGGCTGACTTTTCTCTCTCTCTCTCTTTCTTTTTCGACTTAGGCCTTGGGTCGCTACCTCGCGCGGAGACGAGGTAAAATCTCTCTTTTTCCACTTAGGCCAATATGTGACCTCTCACAGATACAGCGTTTCCCAAATTCTGGTAACGCGCTAAGAACAATGCACGTACTTACGAACACTTACAACACACACACATAATTTCTCCATACAAACTCTATGTATGTCCATATCTTTGTTTAACTTGTTTTGTTATTAATATATATTTGTTTACCGATGTATATCGGTCTTGTTTGTTTTCTTTGTCTTCTTTGGACTTAATTAAAGTCTGACATTCACATGTAGCTGAACCCGCCAGCAGGAAAGTTTCTGATATCTCTTCACATCTTCACCCCCACGGTCCGCTACAGCACCATTCATGACATTCATAATAAAGCTCGAGATAGCATCTATATAACTGTCGACCTCGAAAACGAATTGGATTAATATTTTTGTCATTAAATTAGGCTTCTAATAATGACATGATAACTTTGATTTGCGCATGTTTAACGTAATCGTTGACTTCGTAACCTAGAAATAGTGTGGAAAGAATTCGAATTTTACACGGGTATATAGAACATGGTAATAATTACGTTCAATGTTTTCTGTGATGAATTTACGTCCTTGCGTCGAACAATGGTGTTTGATAGAAATAAACTGTTGAATTCTATTGCTACTCATATACATAAACTTTTGGCAGCATAGTTTCCATTTCTATGCGAATATTTTTAATTGAATTCCTTTCAGATGAAGTACAGTCTACTACAGAGAAATTTGCACACAAACCTATTGTTTTACATTCAGGTCTTGGGACTAGGGAATTGAAAGCAATGTTTACTGTTTAATTACTGTCCGCATTTACATAGGCTTTTGTTTTATTTTACCATAATGCCTACTTAAAATACTCGTTTTCGAAGATTTATTATCCATGCGTTAGGTATAAAAATAAAAGGAAGCAAGGAAACTCTTTTCTATCCCAATTACGGCCATGTAACAAATAGTTGGGGAAACATCTACACTAAACCATGCAAACAAAGTGGTTGAATATGTTTTAACAAATAGCTTGTTAACCACCACACTTAAACCTCTATCAATCTACTAAGTATTCTCGTTAATTTCAACAATGCTGAAGTCTACCTCGAGACAGTCCAGGAAAAACAAGTTCCCTATGTAATTTTTCCCTTAAAAAATAATTGTGGAGAACATTTTTTCTTTCAGTCTTTATTTTATTTGTACATAGATAAGTGTGAATGACAAAATAACAAAAATAAATAAATTAATTACGCGTTTTGTTCCAAAGACGACTTTCTTCAGATTACGAACTGCTTTTATTGATGGAATCAGTCTTATATATAAAAATAGAGAAAGGGTTGGAAATGCAACAAAAACTGGTTACAGTTTTATCGCAGCCGCTTTCGGCTGCTCACTAAAGCGGTAGAGAACAGGGCATTTTTCAACCTTGACCTTTCCATCATGATCCCTACACGCTTGTAATTTCGTTTAGAGATGAACTAATTACCTTTTTTGTTCACTGTTGTTACGGACCTAATCGTAATACACCTCCAAACGTTTTTACACCGTAAGTTTCGCATAGATATCTCGACTCATTTTTTAGAGATATTTTTGACATTTTAGTAATGTCATTTTCTGTCGTGAGACACTCCGAACTTAACACAGCGACTCCTCGCCAAATTCGTGGTCAATACTGACCGGTCGGCTCTGACTCGGTCGGTGCACAGGCTCCTGACCCTGAGGCCAGGAGGCCGCCCCCGGGCTGTGTATTAAGTTACGCTCCCATTTTTTTTTGTCTGCCAACTGGACGCGAGTTGGAACACACACACACACTCTCTCTCTCCATACTTCTGACTCTCGGCATGCCACTCCTACTGGCTGCCCGCACGTCGTCCGCAACCTTTCCCCGTACACACTATTGTTAGTAATTATTACGGGAGGTTTCGATTGGACTCGACCCGGCAGACCCGCAACGCCAGCAACCATCAGCAGCTACCAGCAGCGATCACCAGCCGACCAGTTTCAATAACCAGACGACCAGCAAAGCCCACCTACGACGACAAACCAACCTTTCCCGTACACTATTGTTAGTAATTATTTACGGAAGGTTTTTCGACACGACCGGAGCAACCGCAATCATCACACTTCAACCGTCGACACGGCCGGAGCAGCTCTGTGGTATGCCCACCTTCGTTGTGTGCATATTATGCACATATTATCTACCCTGGTTGTAAAATTTTGAGCAAGCCGAGGGTTGGCGTATAAACTACCGGAAAACGCATGAAACTTTTAGTCGTGGTCGATCATTGTTAACGGAGAAGTTATTTAGAAAAAATATATATTGTATGTTCAAAAGAAAAAGCGATATGTACCCAAAGCTGGTACAAAGTGACCTGAATATTCTTCTCCCTTTTCGAACCACATACGTATTTGAAGCAGGGTTTTCGACAATATGTAACATGAAAGACAATACCGATCTCGTCTTCACGTGGCCCCATACAAATCCATGCAATGAGAGTTTAACTGAAACAAAAACTATCATATCCACCTTTCTCATTAGTTTTATTGCTAATTCATTCATAATTAGTGTCCCAATTTCTAATTGTTACTATTTCATTGAAGAATAGGTACAGTATAGTAGTTTCGTGGATTTAGTGCAGTGACTTCATTTGATTATGAATATAATAGGATAGACAGGCCTATTTTGTACTCTGATTATTCAACGGCACGCGGACGTGATTTTTATGGTAATGGGATATAAAAGTTTGTGAACCAATAGTTATAGTCCTTTATGTGGTTAGTGAAGAGTCTATGCAAAAGAGGCGTGATTTTCCTCATCGACTTCAGTTGGCGTTGACTTTGGACTTGCAAAGTTGCTTCTTTTCCTCTATTCTTTTTCTGCGACCGAATTCGACGCAGAAAGTTTCCTGATAAATCATGTACTTCTATAACGCCTTCTTAGCTGCCTGTTTTCCATCGATGGTGATCGAATCCCCAGAAGATGAGGCTACTTTTCAATTTGTCCTTGTATCTCTTCAGTGGGTCTCGATTCTCCGTTGACCATAGAATAATTCCCCGAATAGCAGGCTCTTTAAGAAACTATAATCCTCCAGATTCACCGGTTCGTTGCAATTCTCATTTTTAGTAAAGTTTCAACACTCGTGGACCTGGAACCTGTTAATGACAGTAATTGTAAAAATAACCGTTACCATACAGGAAATATTAGGCATTCATAGACCGAAGAGTTAGTGTTATCGTCAGTTGAAATTTCTTTAAAAAGCTTTTCAGTGGAAATGGTGCGAGAAATAAGTGAGCAGTATAAAATAAGACCTGGACGAAATATCTCCAGACAGGTTCAGATAAACAGGGGTCAAACTACCCCCCGTAGATTAAATAACGGCTTCAGTTCGAAATTCCCTGAATGTTACCTGGATCGACAAATGTTAAATACTTAAATTTAAAGTTCCCTTCTCTTCAGCCGCTTATACTACAGAATGATTAACAAGAAAGAGTGTTCTTTTATCTGAGACGTCAATTGTCAATTCACAAGAGCAAATGTTTCTCCATCGGTTGCTTGGAACGCAACAATATTTTGGCTTTTGAACGTATGTTGCGACTGGAAAAGCTGCTTATTATCATTATCAGAAGTCGGTGCTTTTAGACCAGGTAAAATCTGGGGGCGGTTGACTAATGAGTTTCCAAGCAGGCAGCTCCTCTACTGTGAAACTGACACAACACAGTGTTAAAACGCGTATGGTAGAACGAGCGAACTAACGAACGAAACGACAAGGCGGAAAGAAAAGATGACAGGAATTGTTAAGATCAAATTCCTTGTATTGCCGATATAGAGGATCAAGATGGAATGTCGATTTTCTGGAGGATGAGGAGAGTCAGTAGGGCCTGGTGTTGATGCTTGTGTCTGGTAGGTTGACCGAGGTCCCTAGTGCTAACGGTGACAGCCAGCCTGCAGTTCCGTGACTCCTCACTGTGTCGTGAGCGGCGTCCTTAAAAGCAAGCGGTTGAATTCAGCGTTTTTTGTTACGCTTTTGGTTTAGCGGCAACATTCATGATTGGCTCGATTCATATTTTATTTTTTATTTTATTTTATTTATTTGGGCGGGGGATTTATTCTGTGAGCTGAGGGCGATTTCTTTATTTTTACTTTTGCCTTCTTAGCATTCACATCCACTCGACAGGTCTTGATGTAGAGTGAATCAGAAATAGATCTAATTTGAAGCAGGCTATAACAACAGTCTTCCGATTTAACATTGTACCATACTAAGCTAATCCCAAGACATCTAATGACTGACATTGTACGCTTTAGAGGTTCTTTCTGTTCAACTCAAAAATGAATATTGAGTTGGGTTAAATTTCCTTCCTCTTCTGCGATTAATATGCACCGCTCTTAGGTGATCATGTGACCCTTAACGGTCACTCAATGAAGCCCTATATGTACAGAGAACAGACTCCGTGTAGACACCACCATAAGAAACATTCCTAACGCTCAGGTAAACAATGCAATTTACATCACAACGTGCTGGACTTATGAGTAAAGGCAGATTTTGTAGCATCCACTAGCTTTCCTTTTCAGGGTCAGGGGAAAGGCATGTAAAGTATTTCTACACGTAACATGCTCCCTTTCAAAAAAAAGAACTTCATTTATGTTCCTCCGACTTCTCCATAGCTTTCTTTATTTTTCTATTTCAAATGTTTGTGTAATTATCTGTACCGACGGCAGATACTACCGAAGCCGCCCACAGATATTTGGTAAACCCAACAACATTTTTAATCCTAATAGAAAAAAACATTAATCTCGAATCGGATTCTGTTTCCTTAGCTCCACAGATATTTATAGTTTATAGTTCTATTTAAAAGTAATTCGTTCTTTTTTTTTCTTTTTTTCTTTTTTTTTTTTACTTATCTGATAAGCTTTAAATATGGTAACGTGTTTCTTATCATGAATTAAGACTAAAGCCAAAAATGCTTTATTTGTTCAGCCGAGATAAAATAACGATGAACGGTAAACAATAATCTTAGTGTCCTCTTTTCAGTTTTTGTATACTCACCGTCATTCCTCGTTGAGGTATGTACTTGACCTGGCCGGTTCACAGCACTGAAAATGAACTAGTTCAAATTCCAGCTGAGGTAATTTATGTTCACTCTGAACATATGACCTCCCAAAAGTTCATTGTAGAGATTACGCCCTGCTGCTGGTTCTATGTTGGAAAGCAGTTGAGCCCCGTCAAATAACCTCCATTGCTCCTAGCAGTGCCATGAAGGGTCCAATATGGAACCTTAACGATCTACTACATTATTAGATAAGTTTTTTTCTAGTGCATACTTAAATGGGGTTTCCCAGCTACTACGGAATGTTCGTGCAAAGTTGTATTTTGTTTAGGAGATAGGTGACGTCTGACAGCGTTGCTGTAACGTTGCTATCAACCATTTTCCTGACCCCAAACTAACTGTTCGTTCCCAACGTTGTCACAACGTTATGGCAACGTTGCGAAATGCTTTAGCTAAAAAATTCCTCGCTGGTGAATTATAATATCAGAATACTTTTTTCTGCACTTAACAATATGTTTAGAAGTTATCAAATTTCTTTTCGTATTTTTAAAAAATTCAGAATGTGTGGTGTGGCGTAATAGAAAACTGTTCAACATGATAAATCGGAGAGCCGAGTTCGAATTCCAGCCAAGTTCGTTACATTCACTTACGTGCAAATACGTTTGGAAAAGGTATGAATCCATCACCCCCTCCGCCCAGCTATGAGTTGACTAGCAGGAGAAACAGGGTCTTATAGCCTTGATTGGATAACAGTAAACCGCAGAAAGAAACGGTAACCTACTGCGTAAAAATGTTCTGTTTAGTCAGTCATGAATCGAAATAGACGTATTCGCCCAAGCGTGTATATGTATGGCACTTAACTGATTGAATATATTCCTGGAATTTATTATCCGTTTTCTGTTAAGCTAAATATTACAAGGCAACGTATTTGCAATGTTGCAAGGTGCCGTCCCGGTTGCGCTGTGAGGAGTCTACAAAAAAAAGTTTACAACCTCAGTATAACGTTGCAGCAATGTCTGTTTTGTTAACTGGAATTAATGCTGTTAATTCTATTAGTTGGATAGCATTTAACTACCGTCAAATAACATCCATTGCTCCTAGCAATACCATTATGCAGATGACAAAACTATTTACTCTTAGTAGGAAGTCTGACAGATCCGACAAAGTAAACCTGGCAACTGCTCTTGAAAAGGACCTCCAATCAATGGTTAACTGTATCAAGGAATGGCTTGTAAATTTTAACGCCTCCAAAAGAAAACCGCTTTCATTTACTCGCTACACAGAACCTTTTTGGTCTGCCATCAACATGACTAATGCTAAACTCCAAGATAACAACACGTTGCGCTCTTCTTGGGCTCATGTTTTCCATTGACATGAAGTGAAGTGATTATATTGAATCAATTGCTACGTCTACTGCTAGGAATGTTGGTCCACTGTGTTGTGCCAGACATTTTTTCTCGTCAGAATCCATTTTGCACATTTATAAATCTACCATTCGCTCGTGCATTGAATGTTGCTGTCTTATCTGGTCTGCTGCTCCTGCTATATATCTCGAGATTCTTGAGAAAATTCACAGAAAAGTCTGAAATGAAAGTTTGAAGACTGTATGTGGCAGGGAAGTAAGAAATCGGAAGGGAGTTCCACAGTCGAAAAATGCGAGAAAGGAAACTATTAGAATAGAACTGACGGTTGCAATTGATCCAATAAAGTAAAACTGGCAACTGCTCTCGAGAACGACCTCTAATCAGTAGTTAAGAAATGGCTTGTAAATTTTAACGGGTCCAAAACGAAACTGCTTTCATTTAATCACCACACAGAACCTTTTCTGTCTGAATGTTGCTGCCATATCTGGTCAGCTGCAACTGCTATATAAGCTCGAGTTTCTTGAGAAAATTTACAGAAGTGTCTGTAATATAATCGATCCTGACCTAACATCTAGACTTCAGTCACTTTCTCACAGACTTGACGTGGCTTCCCTTTGTCTTTTCTACAATTATTTTCATGACTACTATTCTGATGGTCTTTTTCCTTAGTGCCTCGACTATATGAATTTAAACGTGCTACTGGATTAGCAACTAGGTCTCATCGTTTCACTGTTGGACTAGATAGATGCAACCGCCACTTCTATTCTAACAGGGTTTTTTTTCTCGCGCTTTTCACCTGTGGAACGCCCTTCCGATTTCTTGCTTCACTGCCAACTACAATTTTCAAAAATTTAAATACAATGTCAATCGCCATCTTCTGTCTTCCTGATTGTCCTTTCCTCACTTCTCCTCACTTAAGTCTTCTCGTTATCTTTTCACTTCTTGTGAACCCCTGCGTCCTAGTGGCATTATCGCCTTGCTTGAGGTGAAATTATTGAAAAAGAAAAACGGGACCTGGACGATCTTCTAGATCATTGTGTAATTTGATTTTTTTTTTGTTCATACGTTAATGAATTTAGCAAAAGATCACTGTAAAATCATCCATCGACAAGAATTAATTTTTTTTTCAACTGAACATCTTCACCCAACAAAGCAGTCTAAACAGTGGAGGTGAAGAAGTTTAATCATAAACCATTGTAATTTAGAAAAAATAAAGAAATTAGGTCTTGTTGTAAATACAGACAAAACAAAGTTTGTATGCTTCAATCAAGGAGGATGCATCAATTCCCTATCAGTCAAGCCATTAAAATGATCAATCATTTCATTTATCTTGAAATTAACATCTCTTCCATTAAAAGTGATGTGGATATTCCTGGGTGTGATGATAAACTACATCCGACAGTAACGCCTCTAATCGGTAGATTGGATGTTTTGGGGAGCATGGAACCACCTCTTAACTGCTGTTGTTCCCAGGTCCGCCCTGACCCGGGGTGGTAGCACCTGTAAGGGTTCCAGTTATGGGAAATATTGAACCCCATTCAAAACGCTATGAAAGTATAAAAATACATTTTTATAGTAAAAATACCAACAATACAATTTTAAAGCAAAATGATCGGCAATACATTTTATAGTAAAATTACTAACAATACATTTTATCTGTAGTTCAACGTATACAAGTGCGTTCAAAATATATTTAATTGAAGTCATAAAATTGTGTTCAAAATATTTAGATTTCAGCCTTAAATAACCCATAGAAGTTGATATGCTTCTAAACAAGATCAACCAACCAAACCAATCAAAATATTTAAATTTCAGCCTTAAATAACCCATAGAAGTTGATATGCTTCTAAACAAGATCAACCAACCAAACCAATCAAAATATTTAGATTTCAGCCTTAAATAACCCATAGAAGTTGATATGCTTCTAAACAAGATCAACCAACCAAACCAATCAAAATATTTAGATTTCAGCCTTAAATAACCCATAGAAGTTGATATGCTTCTAAACAAAATCAACCAACCAAACCAATCAAAATATTTAGATTTCAGCCTTAAATAACCCATAGAAATTGATATGCCGCTAAACAAGATCAACCAACCAAAAGTGATGTGGACATTCCGATTGGTAAAGCTTGGACTACAATGAACAGGCTCTCGATAATATGGAAATCTTCTCTACTGGATAAAATGAAACAAGACTGTTTCTAAACCGTATCTGTCTTGCTCTGCAAGAACATTGAATGGACATCGACATAAAAAAAAAGATTGGTAAAGAAGCTAGAAAGCACTTACACAAGGATGTACAAGATTTATATCCTGGAAACAGCACACTACCAAAATAAAATTTAAATTAAAAAAAAAAGTTCTATAACATCTACTTCCCATTCCACAGGTCATTCAAGAAGGAAGAACAAGATTTGCGGGACATTCGTGGAGAAGTAATGATAAGTATATAATATAATATATAATGATAAGTATATAATATAAGTATGTAATATATTATAAGTAGGTAATAATGATAAGCTTATCAGTGACATGCTGCTGTGGACACCAAACCCTGAACACACTAGCCTTGGCCAACCATTCAAAACATATAACTGTCAAATATGTGAATGACTCGTGCTGCTAACCTAAAGAAACAAAAGGTGCGGTGAATAACCGTGAAAACTGGATAAAAAGAATAGTGAGGATCCGTCCTATCGACACGCTCTGATGATGAATGATGAAAGAAACTATGAAATATATAGGTATTAATTTCTTAATGAAAATATAGTTCCTTCATATAAATAAATAGACTTTAAATGTATTACTGCCAAATCTATCAAGCTACATAAATTATTGTTGGTATTCTTTTAAAAAAAAACGTTATGGGTGTTCACTCACATCATACCAGTAGAAATTAACCTTGAGTTCACGGAGATAAAAACATTTGACAGGAAATAAAAAGTACACAAATAACAGGAAAAGCATGGTAAATTTGATGTTAATTTCATAAAATTTATTTATATTTTTTATGTGTATTGGTGCGTGTATTTTTTAGGTTACGATTGTTTTATGGTACATGGAGAATTTACTCCGTATTATTACAAGGCATATCACAGAGAGAAGTTACACACGTGTTGTCCGTACCAAGGTCCGTGGTGAAGAGATTGAATTTAACGTCTTTTGGTGGGATGTCCGTGTTTCCGGCAGGAACAGTTTTTGTTGCTTGTTGGGAGTGTTTTTATTATTTTTGATTATTATTTAATTTCTTTTATACAACGTTTTTATTGTTATTGTTTTATTTTATTTATAATTTTCATGATTATTATTATTATTATTATTTTATATTTTATTTTTATTCATTTATTATAATAATAATAATAATAATAATAATAATAATAATAATAATAATAATATCCCTACATCACATCACCACCAAATTGGTAGGAATGGATTCCTATTTAAAATAAAATGGTAATTGTTTTTTTGTTTTTTTGTTTTTTTTATGCACACTTCTCCCGGAATGTGTAATTGTGTTTTTTTTTTATTGTTATATTTGCTGAGGTGGTTATTTTGAAAAGTATTCAGCAGTTTCGGTTTATTCAAGAAGTAATTTTTTATGTTTCTTGCTATCGTTTTTAGTCACATTTTTTTTATATCTCAGTAACGATTGTAAAGTGTTTTGTTTTGTTTCTTTTTGTTATTTTGATGAATTTTCTGTTATTAGGTATTTTCATGTGTGGTATAGTGTCCAGAGTATGGAGGATTTCTTAGCTGAGTGTAACGGTCCTTCATAAAGAAGTGATATGTTCAACTTAGTCATCCTTCAAAAAATTGCATAATGTTTTTTTATTATTATTTTCGGTAGCGGTAGAACTGTTAGGTTCTATTCGTAGTTTTTGGAGGTTGTAGTTGGGTTCCAGTGATGGCGATATTTCTCATTTCAATTTGTAGGACGTTTATCCAGTTCGTTTTTTGTTCTTGCTGTTTTTTTGTTTTGTTTTTAGCCATTATCGTTGTTGTTGTTTTTTATGCTGGCGCTGTTATTCCGTTTGTTTGGGGGTGGTATAAGATTATACAGATTGGCAAACATTTTACAGTTTGCGAACCAGCCATTTGAAGGTATTTGCATAAGTTTCGGAATTTTAACGGAAACTATGTTGTCTCTTTCCATGTCGAGAGTGTATGCAAATAAAATAAAAAGGTGAATAAGAAGAGAAATGCTTACTTGTTTTTGCGCCTTCGCTTGGTTAAAAGTTTTTTTGTTGTTTTTTTTTTTGCGTCGTTTTCACCAAATATGTGGTTACTTTCTTTTTGAGCGTCGGTTTTTTCTAGATGTTGTGGTAAACACACACACACACACATATATATATATATATATATATATATATATATATATATATATATATATATATATATATATTGTACGTCGTTGGACACCAAACAATGTGGTAAATAAGAAGGTTTTTGGACTTCAGGTATCAACAAAATGATGTGCAGGATAGAATGTTGTTTTTAACGTCGGTCACCAAAATGAATGATGTAGTTGGTTTTTATACACGTCTGGAGTCGACAAATGATGTGGGTGAATAGGTTGTTTTTCTTATACACGTCGACGGTCACCATAATGTTATGGGTGTTCACTCACATCATAGCAATAGAAATTAGCCTTGTGTTCACGGAGAGAAAAGCATACTTGACAGGAAATAAAACGTACACAAATAACATGAAAAGCAAGGGAAATTGTATGTTAATTTCATACAATTCATATTTTTGTGTGTATTGGTGTGTGTATTTTTAGGTTACATTTGTTTTATGGTGCAAAGGGAGAAATTACTCCGTAGTATTACAAGCCATATCACAGAGAGACGTCCCGTACCAAGGTTCGTGGTGAAGAGATTGAATTTAACGTCTTTTGTCGGGATATCCGTGTTTCCAACAGAAACAGTTTTTGTTGCTTGTTGGGAGTATTTTTATTATTTTTTATTTAATTTATTTTATACAACGTTTTTATTGTTATTGTTTTATTTTATTTTATTTACATTTTTCATTATTATTATTATTATTATTATTATTTTATTTTATTTATTTATAATAATAATAATATACCTACATAATTTCGGGGTTAAGGCGATGTTTATAATTTAAAAAGCTCGGTAACGAATCTTCCATATGCTGAGGAGGGATGGCGAATGGGAGCGTGTTGAATTTACATCCTTTCACCTAAACCAAGCTTGGGGGTATGTTAAAATGATCCCTTCCGTCATGATGATAGGGATCACCTTAAACATCCACCGAAAGGGATCGCTTTAACACAGGTATCACCACACTAATTTAAAGCGGGGGTTTAAGTAATCCTGTTCATGATCATGACAGGAATAACTTCAGCACACCAGAGGGATCACATTAACACATTTCCTTCTAAACCAGCCGAGGAGAGAAGATGTTAAAGTGATATGCTAAAGAAAGTATTAAAACGGGTTATTTATGGGCTCGAAATTTAGTTTAACCTGAAAAATACCTGGTGACCTTGAGTTTAAAAAAAAATAAAAACGAAAGTGTAATAACAATAGCTGACCACATGACACCGGTTCTGCTGGTAGAAATAGTTGAACATTTTGCCAAGTAGCAGCAAGCGATACTTATTACAGTGGTAGACTGACAGATGCTTCTTTTATTTGTCTAAATGTCTAAATAAAAAATCTGTAAACGAAAACCATTTGCATTTCATCTCCGCCGACTCATATTCTCGGCGTTGTTCTGTACTCCGCTTCTTTCTTCTTTTCTTTTTTTTTTTCTTTCTTTCTTCTTTCGTATTCTTTTTTTGCCGTTTACATCTTCCTCTCTCGTTAACGTCTTTTTACCCACACTTCTTATCTCCAAAGAATGAGAGAAAGATCACAATCAATATTTATAAATGTACTTGAAGTTATCTCAAGAATTATAACCAATCAGGTACGGTTTAAGATACTAGTAAAACGCAAGAATATGTTTACATGACCATTCACACGATTGAAGTTATTAAATTTTTTAACGACTCGGAAGCTACTGACGAGATATGACTTCAAAAATTTCCTTGTTCTGGGTCTTTTTATTCTGGTAATGAATCGGAGGAGGAGTAATAGATAGCGGCTCGGATTGAGGATTCGGAGAGCCAAGTTCGAATTCCAGTGCTAATACCTTTGGGAAAGGTATAAATCCTCTTCTTCTTCTCCCCCACCCCCAAGCTAAATAGCAGGACAGATATAGTCTTGGGTAGCAACTGGTCTACCGCAGAAAGAAATGGCAACCTACTCGTTAGTCATGTATCAAAAGATACATGATCACCTAAGCGTGTATCACGCATGGCACATAACTGACTGAATGAATCGGAGAGTGACGCAGGACAATTCGATTGTGAAGAAAGCAGTGGAAATAATGATTATCCTGGATCGGCTGGCGATATATTTTGGCGATATAACGTCACACCAAAATAACTAGGTCCCAAGCAATTGAGAATTATGACCGGTTTAAAATGTTTTGATCAGTTTGTGTGTAACCAAATTCATTTGATTAAATTTGTCCTATACACTTTCGTAGTAAACGTTTCAGCAGTTAAAACGTTTTTCACTAGTTTGTGTCGGATAAATTTACTTGATTAAAGCTGTCTAATGCACTTTCGTATAAAACTTTATATGGAAAATTATACAAGTATCAGAATTTAAGATAGAAGACAATACAAAGGATACCTTTACAACAACAAAAGGTTTGTTTCGATATAGATAAGAGTTGAATGTTATGATGTGTCCGTGTCAGGTGCAAGTCATATCAGTAAAGAGTAAAGAATAGAAGATAAAAAATAAAAAGTAAATAAACTTAAAGTGGGTTTGTAACATATTCGACAATACAAATGGAAAAGATGATAAATTTTTTCGTTGTACTTTTTTTGATAGACAACCAAAGACTTCCGAGCTGGACTTTTATATAAAAATTTTTTTAAAAAAGGCAAGAAATAAAGGTCAGTCAGTTATGTGCCATGCGTGATACACGCTTAGGCGATCATGTCTTTCGATACATGACTGATGAAGCAGATTTTTTTCCCGCAGTGGGTTGCCATTTCTTTCTGCGGTAGACCACTTACCATCCAAGGTTATAGAACCCGGTCTGTCCTGCTATTTACCCATAGCTTAAGAGGAGGATTCATACCTTTCCAAAGGGTATTAGCACGTAAGTGAATGTAATGGAACTGACTGGAATTCGAAATAAAGGTAGTTAAAGTTTAACATGACATTACGAACATGAAGTGTCAAAATTATTTTAGTCATCAAAAAGCAAAAATAAACCATAAAATGATATGCTTTCGTGCCATAAAAAGTAATCGTTAACTTTTTGTAAATTTTGTCTCCAAGTTTCCTATATTTTTCGCTTCATGTTAAGCTAAACTAAGGTTAGTTAATATAGTTTTTTGTTTTTTGCATTTACAACCAATATTCATTGGATATGGTGGAAGGTCATGTATAGAGATCCTGCTACCACATTAGGTAGCGCGTTAGTAGTCACAGTGGTCTGTAAAGGTCAGTTCTGCTTAAATGTGGTTGATATGCATACTGGTTTCCTTCGACAGGGATTGACGACTGCTGCCAGTACCTGAAGGCGGAGGTTGGCAATAACGAATACACACATGCGAAATGGATTGAAAACTTGTTTATTTCGCGTCTCTATACATAGTCAAGATGAAATTAGTTTTATTCCCCTCCCGAAAAGTGAATACAAAACGTTAGTCCAGTCCAGTGCAGAGACGATACTCATCTCCTTATTATAAAACATGAATCTGCACTCTGCTATAATTAGTACCACCCGCTGACCGTCTACCTAGTTAAACTCCTGGAGTCCGGTGTAACCACCTTTTATGTAAGCGCATGCAGTTAGTAAATCTTGTCTCTTAGTAGAAGAATTTTTGTTATGATCCACTTTTCGGGTTCCTTTCTTTTCTGGAGTGCTTTACGTTCAAGTTCATGGGGTGTCTTTTTACAGTTTTTTCTGGTTACTGTTTTTGCTATGTAGTGACAGATTGTGATTTAGAGAAGAAAGGAAAAGGGGAAATATATCTATTCTTGTTCTGTGTTCACTATAAAACAAAGTCAAGATTGGACAGCTCCAACCCAGATATTTTTTAACCATTTTATCCCAAGCAAGGCAATAAGACCACTGAGACGCAAGGGGTTGCTGAGTGTAAAGGAGTGTGAGAGGAGGAAAAACATTATTAGGGAGAGAGAATAGTAAAAGAACAGGAAATGAGAAGACAAAAGATAGCGATTAACATTGCATTTAAATTTTTGAAAACCAAAGTTGACTAGAAAACAAGAGACCGGATGAAGGGATTCTACAGGCGAGAGGTGCAAGGGAGGAAACAGTTAGCATGGAGCTTGCAGTTGCAATTAGCCATTTCAACTATAACATGATGGAACTTTACTGCCAATCTGATACTGCGCTTCAATTCGTAAGAAGTCGATGTAACACGGAGGAGAGCTCATCGGAGCAATTACCATGAAAATGTTTATAAAAAGGGCACAGGGAAGCTATATTACGTTGGTGGGAATGTGACAAAATCCGAGGTGCCAGGTCAGGGTCAATAACATTGCAGATTTTTCTTTGCATTTTGTCAATATGTAACCCCGCTGGTCGATCCTGGTTAACGGTAACCAATAATGGCACTCTACGAGTCGGTCTTCAAATAACTTCTGACCTTCGTGGTTACCATTTAGCTAACTCGTTAATGCTTGACTCGTTTGTCGATGCTATCGTGATAGTAGGCAGAGGGTGGGAAGCCCTTAATAAAGCAAACTAAAGTGAAGACGGTTCGACAACTTGGAGCTACACAAAAAGAACCCAATATCTTGACCAGGAGGTCTTGGCGGACGATGTGGATTCCAGTAGCAGTAGTGTGAGGACTCTACACGTTGTTCAAACCTCCGACTTATATAGAGTCCTGCGTCCGGAAGGGGTGGGGTTGATTAGTGTCTGGGTTCGGTTGTTTTCTATCCTCAGCGTCAACCTTTTCCTAAAATTCCATATTCTCAAAATACATTTACTCCAGTGGTTTTCCAGATTTGGGGTTGTCCAGATCCCATTTTGAGAGTGGCCAGAGGAATCAAGTCGGCCCTTAACTCCAACTGACTTCACGTCTCATCACGCACCGTCGATCCTTATAGGCGATGTTAATCTGTCCCTTCCTTCTCCCACTTTCTCAGCAGCAAACCTCAGCCCGCTCCTATTGCTGGTGTAACAGATCCAATTTCCAGATAGCATAGTGAAAAGAAAAGGGATTTTCAGTCATTAATCTTTCTCAGTTTGCCGCATGCTGTGATTTCTTGATCGACCAAACCACTCAAGAATTGGGAAAGAAAGGGAAAGAAAATTATTTCCAATCTCTTTAAAAACAAAAGTTTATCTTTCCTCCGTCTATGCATTTTTTCCGATCAACAAGACAGCACAGCTATTTCATGGTCACTCCAAAATAGTAATTAATTTTTTTTTATCACTTGTAGCCTGTTGAGATGTTGAGTGTTTCCACGTGAGTATATGGTAATAACGAACAAACACAGTCGTAGGGAAAAATACTGGTATATTCAGAGAGGTATTTACATCAGAGAGATTAGTAGTAGAACGAACGTAGGTTAGTAGTAACAATAAGTAATAGTAATAAAGTCCAACGGTATCTTCCGGTCGAGAAACGGAAGTGTAACTGATCACTACAGAAGTCTCACTCTGCACTGCACTACACTGCTACACTCCTCACAGTCTCTAGAACTACTGTTCTATTTATAATAATAGGATCAGTCTATTGTGGTTATGAAGGTGGGTGCGCCCCAACAGTAGCCAAAGGAATCCGAATTAATTTTTGGATATAAAATTTTTCTGAACGAATGCCACAGAAATTATAATGAACGAACGCGCCAGGCTGGTCCCTATCTCTGTAGAGACACTTCTCTTCCGGGTGGCTGATTCAAACCAAATGTTTCTTTTCCTGACTTTTCGTTCAGAGCGGTGTTTAAATGTTATGTCGGTGACCACTCTGGTCTCTTTATTGACAACATAGGTTTTATTTTATCTGACATCTTCGTGGATACCTTCATGGTCACTTTCTCATCGGCGGAAAGTGGCGAAAAGCGAGTAGTCTTGATTTTGTTCAATCTTACTGAATTCCGTCTAGTTAAATTTGGGTTCGATTCTCCTTGGAATTATATTAAAACATGATTTTTCATTTCGGTTTTAATTTTCTTCTCAACTTTTCAATCCATCTTTTGTAATTTCAACAATTACCATCCAGTTAGTAAACTCTTTCCTCTTCCTTATTTCTTTCTTTCTCTTTTTTGTTTGATCAACCTCCGGAGATCCTCGTGCCACAAAGAATCTCTAAATACATAGCTGAAATACCAGATCAGATGTGGCAGCAATATTCAATGCATGGACGAATGGTAGACTTATAAATGTGTAAGATAGATTCTAGCAAGAAAAATTGTCTAGCACAACACAGTGAACCAATTTTCGTAGCAGTAGACCTAGCAATTGATTCAATATAATCTCTCTACTTCGTGAAAATCATACTCCGTTTTTGGTCTGATTTGACTCTTGTAAAGATAGAGCATATTAGGAGGAGTCGGATACTTTGTGGAACGAAGAACGCTAAGTAGATATGATAAATTTTGGCCCTATTCTCTTTGGAATTATTTTAAAACGCGATTTTTTTCAACGCATTTCATTTTTAATTTTCTTCTCAACTTTTCAATCCATCTTCCTGCGAGTTTCAACAATTATCATCCAGTTAGTAGACTCTCTCCTCTTCCTTCTTTCCCTTTTTGCTTGATTTACCTCCGGATATCCCAGAATCACAACAGGAGACCCGATTTTCAACTAGCGACCATGAATATATTCTGTCTAAGCAGTTTGTCCTCTATTCAGTATGTTTTAATGAACGCCCGAGAAGTTTTTGCTGGCTGGTGAGCAAGTCTTGAAATGCGGTGTGTGCTCTTGCATTCGCAGATCCGGCAAGCAAGCTTTGCGTGCTGGATGTTGCCATAAAGAAAAAGGTTTTTCGTCTCATTGTGGTTAATCGCCAAGTAACCATGCGGAGAGGTCCGGTTTGTTTCGGTGAATCGAGCCGTTTTTGATATCTCATCGAGTAGTCGTAGCGGGGGATTGGAATGTCATCCTGGATTTAGATCGTAGCGCGGAAAAATCGAGTACTAACAACTCGAACATGAAGTCATTTATCAGTAAGTTTGATCTTTTCGACATGTACCGTAATGAGCACCCCCGGGAGGTAGTGTGGACAGGGGCTGCTCGGCTTTGGTGATGCGTTCTAGCTACATCGACCAAGTACTAGTTAAGCGAGTCCACATAGTACTCTAAGGTTGTCCAAGTCTACTTTCGATAGTTTACACTAATAATAGGTTTGTCCGGGTTCGTGTAAACTTAGGTAAGCCTAAAACTAGGGTGGCTGGCTTCTGGAAAATAAACACAGCATTATTTTCCAAGAACAGCTGCTGCTAATGATACAACAGGAATTGACAGGGGCTGTGGTTGGGGATAAGTGGTGGGATATATAAAATCCAATGTTAGGTCGTTTTCTGCTGATTATAGTCCCCGATTCAATCTAATTAGATTAGCAATGCAAACTGCATGTGAAGCCAAAGTTAATCGGTCGATTAAATCTCGTGATGGGAAGTAGACTTAGGTAGGGCCGACCTGGTCTCCTTGTTTACCAAGAAAGATCAAGCTCTGTTAGGGCTAGGTTAAAAAAAATGTCTTCCATGGTGACGAATATGGCCGGCGAACTGCATGCAGAGGAAGTTCGAAAGGTGTATATTGCCAAAGTCACATTGCCGAACAAGCGGACCGTGACTACAAACGCGGGCATATGTGAGGCTTTTCGAGAATACTTTCAGGATCTGTTCACCAGGGAGTCCTGTCTGAGCGCTGCCCAGTTCGACGCCTATTTGACCAACTTTCCTTGCTTCGAGGCGGCTGAATCGACTGGGTGCGAGGTTCCCATTACAAATTTTGAGATCTGGGAAGCACTGAAGTTGATTGGTTGGTTGGCCGGGACAAAACCCCGGAATTAGATGGTCTTCCTTACAAAACCCCAGGATTTAATGGTCTTCCTTACAAACTGTACTTGAGACAGACGCCCGTCTTTGTTCCTTTTGCTGGGGCTGATCTACAACAACTGGATGAAGTAGGGGTCTACACTTCAACGTTTCACCAGGAGTGTGATCAAGTTACTACACAAGGACAAAAAATGGTGAGAATGGGATAGGTAATTTTCGGCCTTTAACGATGTTTATTTATATACATACACTGAAATATGTTTACCATTTCAGTAAAAAAAAATATATGTTCTATTTTTCAAGAATATTAATTAAATAAGAATGCAGCCCGACTGGATTATTTTGAGAATTAAGCCTTACTCTTAACTTTGGGTCATGAGTGATCTCCCCTGCTGGATGTCAATATCTAAGTTAAGTAAAAGTACTATTACTTCTCGGCTCATTTCTAGCATTGTGCTCCAAGATCATAAGCTTAATTGTTCAATTTTATTCTACTTTTTATGTACCGTTTGAGATGAATGATATTCCGTGTTTTAGGTGAATTTATATCATATATGCCATCACAGCGTCCACAGATCTTAGTTAAAATAATGTTTTACCCGAGATCTGTGGGTGTTGTGATACCATATGTGATCAACTCACCTCTGCTAAGAATCCATAAATTATGAAAGAATTTTGCATTGCAAGTTAGCCTGCAAAAAGACACTGCATAACTTTTCATTACTCACATAGCTGACATCTTTCTTTATGGGGAAGTAATTCAAGACTTTCACATGTGAAGCTAAATATTGTTCATAACTGTTCAATCTTACAAACTATTATTATTCATATATATATATATATATATATAATATATATATATATATATATATATATATATATATATATATATATATATCAACTATCTCCTTCCAATATTTATCACAAATTAAGGTTGTAAAAGCTCTATTTATACACAAGTACATATAATACTTGTATATTGAAAAATAAACAGGAAATTTTTATGGTGTACACGTTAACATAAAATTACTAATTTATTTGTTTTTAAAGTATCTTAATATTCTCCCTCATCAGATTTATATTCCACTTCATTTCGTACGCTTGATCATCGAGCAAGTCGACAGAGAATCCACGCTGATCAATTTAGATCAGTAAGAAGGCTTTCGATTCACCATCGATTTCTGGAGGCTGTTCATGCGGCAGCCGATTTCGGGTCGTACTTTCACATCTGGATCCGATTTCTGTATGCGTCCACCAGTGAATGGATTAAGATCGGAGCCCTTCGTATTGTCTCACTCCATTTGTCAATGTTGTCCACTTTCACCTTTGTTTTACTTCTTACGTTGGAATCTTTCCTTCGCAAGTTAAAGGCGAATCTGGTCCTACGCGGAATTTCCTTATCTGGTGCTAGCACTTCGGCCAGGTATTCTGCTTATGCTGAGGATGCCTCGGTTCTTGTGTCAAGCAGAGACGATATTGATGAAGTCGACAAAGAGAGTGTAGCGGACCGTGCGGGTGAAGATGCGAAGAGATGTCAGAAGGTTAAAATTTCATGTTGTGAATTAAAAGTTCTTTCGTTAATAGTGTACGACGTGCGTAGGATAGAAAGGAAGTTTCCAATATTATGTTGTTTTGACTGGCTCCCATTTGGAAGGTCTGTATAAGAATTTGCTTGTACATATATATCGTCTTGTGTGTTAACAGGAGTTGAAAATTTAAATCACGTCGGGAAGTCACCATTATGTAGCGGACCGTGCGGGTGATGATGTGAAGAGATGTCAGAAAGTTGAAATTTCCTGCTGGCCGGTCCAGCTACATGAGAATGTTGGACTTTAACTAAGTCCAAAGAAGACAAAGAAAACAAACAAGACCGATATATATGGGTAGACAAATATATATTAATAACAAGTTACACAAAGATATGAACAGTTACATAGTGTTTGTATGGAGAAATTATGTGTGTGTGTTGTGAGTGTTCGTACGTACGTGTATTGTTCTTAGCGCGTTGCCAGAACACTGTCAACAAAACACAATAATACAACAGTTTTATTGAATTATTTTTGGCAAGGTTAGGGATGCATTTTTCACAGTTGATATTATATTACTATAAGGATAAAGGTACGCAGGTGTAGGCTTTAAGAAAGCTTTATTCAAATGAGAATACAAGGTTCGCGTATAGTGTCTTTTTATAGTCCCAGTAAACAGAAATAACTCTCTCAAAAAGGATAGTAAAGAAATAAGGGGAGACTACTCTTGATTATTCATAACAATTATATTGCATAATTTTTTAGTGAAGTAACATCTTCGGGGTTTTTTCTTTAACTGTAAAAAAAAATATTTCATGAACTAATGAAATTAAAAAGTACGCACGAGATATCAAAATAGGGTGGTGAAATAGATTCCTCAATAAAAAATATTTCCACAAACAGATTCAATATAAAATTCACTCATTAATAAATACGGAAAATTCTATTTGAATCGGATAATTTCCTGATTTTTGACAAATATGGGTAGCGAATTTTATATTCATTTCTAAAAAATTGTATTTTGTTTGGTGGTACCTACATCTGAAGATAAAGAGAACAAAAAAAAAGAGGGGATGAGAAATGAAATAGTTAAAAATATATATCAGCTGTCTATTTGATTTAACTTATCAATTAATATAGCATAGTAATTAATAAATATAACAACGAAAGAAAAATTACTTTCAAACTCAAGTCTTTGATAACTGTTCGGAAAAACTCGGTAATTTTCGTCAATTTCCGACT
This sequence comes from Acanthosepion esculentum, assembly GCA_964036315.1. Taxonomy (NCBI): domain Eukaryota; kingdom Metazoa; phylum Mollusca; class Cephalopoda; order Sepiida; family Sepiidae; genus Acanthosepion; species Acanthosepion esculentum. The sequence goes on along the minus strand of OZ038492.1, from coordinate 29,512,710 downwards.
ATTCAACAACATGGCGAAGAGAGAAATGCACGTGGAAAGGATAAACATGATGCTTAAAGACATTTTTTAAAATTATAATGTATGTTTTTTTTTTTAATCTTCAGCATGATACTAAATAATTAATGGCAAGTATAATCTTGTTTTTTTTCTTTTCGTTTATTTCGTAAATTAAGTTTTTCTGTTATTTCTTTTCTTCTTGATTTAAAAGCGTAATGTGAAAAAAGGCACTGTGGTGTGTAATTCAAAGTTGTCTGCTATGCAAACTTTAAATAGTTCACCGAGAATATAATAAAATTGCACGAAAATAAATTGTACACAAATTAAAATTGGTTTCAAATTTGTTCAAGGAAGTGTGGCTGTATTTGTGCCATTAAGCTAAATTTAGTAAATATGAGTTGAGATTTACAACTTTTTTGTTTTCAATTCTAAAACACAAACACAAATACACGATGATGATACCATAAAAAAGTGACAGTTTTCATTTTTTTTTATTTATTTAAAAAAAATATTGCATTTTTCTAAAGAAATTTATAGTTCAGTTAATTACCTTTTGAATTGTAAATATTATTGAATAAAGCAATTTTCAAATAGCAAAGATCAACAATTAAATATAAAATGAAAATTGAAAACTAAAAAAAATGTAATGAAAACGAAAACCATGGCATAAGGGAAGAAATTTAATTTTAATCTTAAACAAAAATACAAAAAGATTTGTACTTTTTCCTTGTAAAAATTAATCTTTTTTTTAAAACTCACCAGAGTTATGAAAAGTGAAAACCCTTTATTTTAGAGCTGGGAATAATAATTCTATGGACTCACTAAAAATACACTCTAAATAAAATCCTAAATTAATCTGTTCTTCATATTCAATTCACTTTTCTATTTTTGTCTAAAAATGCATTGGAATGTTTCATAAAGGAATGCATTTATTTTATAAACTAATTTAATATTGATTTCAATATTTTCTTTGTTGCATAACACTTGTTGACTTAATTAAAATTAAAAAAAACTAAAAAGAGTATTTCCAATTGTAAGTGATTGGAGTCAGTAAGAAAGAAGTAGTAGTCGGTGGCATTTGATTTCCTTGAAATTATTTACTAAGTATCTCTTCTTTGTATAGTAAAAAAAAGAAGGTATTTTTAGCAGAAGCAACCTACTACGCTCGCTTTGTCAGAATCTACCATTCAGCGAAATAAAAATTAATTGAAAATCCGAAAGACAAAACTTGAGTAAAAAATCGATGGCAAGAAATTAATGTTGTGCAACTTCGAAAGAAAAACATTGCACACACACACACACACACATACTAAAATAGGTTTGCCATTTCATTAAAAAATATAATATAATACTCTATTTTTCAAGAATTCGACCAGATCATTTTGAGAATTACGTCTTATTCTTAACTTTAGGTCATGAGTGATCTCCCCTGCTGGATGTCAACATTTAAGTTAAATAAGTCAATTCTAAGAGAATTGGAAACGCTACCGGAATTTAGCGTTGGCGGCCACAATCTTAACAACGTAAGATACGCAGATGACACAGTACTGATAGCGGACACGGAAAAGAAATTACAAAATCTCCTACAGAAGGTAGCGACGGGGAGTGAAAAGAAAGTGCAAACTACATGGTCGTTAGTAAGAGGATGAGCCCGAAATGCAATTTGAAGGTCAGGAACACTAGAATCAAGCAGATGTGGAAGTTTAAATATCTGGGAAGCGGCTTAACAGAGGAAGGTAAGTGCGACACTGAGATCCATAAGCACATTGAGATGGCCAAGGACACATGCCAAAAGCTGGGCAGAGTACTGCAAGACAGGAGGGTTTCTTTGATAACAAAGGAAAGAAGACTGAACTGTTATGTGACATTTGTCCTTCTTTACGGCAGCGAATGTTGGACAATTTTCTCAAAGATGAAGAAGAGACTCAAGGCAACAGAAATGTGGTTCTACAGAAGAACGCTAAGGATATCATGAACTGAGCAGGTGAGCAATGATGAGGTCTTAGAGAGGTTGCAAACAAGGAGGAGGCTTATACTTAATATCAAGAGGAGGCAGCTGAAGTTTCTGGGACACATAATGAGAAAAGAGGGCCTGGAGAATTTGATACTTAAGTAAATGGATGACAGCACATGGTCTAGAGGAGGTGGCAGAGGGAAAGAGCTTGTTTAGAGCTGCAAGGGATTAGAGGGAGGTGGAGTGACATGATCACCTATGTCCTGAAAGGACATGGCACATAAAAAAAGAAGTACTATTACTTCTTGGCTCATTTCTAGGGTTGTGCTCCAAGATCACAGTCTTAATTGTTCAATTTGATTCTACTTTTTATGTACCGTTTGAGATGAATGATATTCCATGTTTTAGCAGAATTTATATCATATATGCCATCACAGCGTCCACAGATCTTAGTTAAAATAATGTTTTACCCGAGATCTGTGGGTGTTGTGATACCATATGTGATCAACTCACCTCTGCTAAGAATCCATAAATTATGAAAGAATTTTGCATTGCAAGTTAGCCTGCAAAAAGACACTGCATAACTTTTCATTACTCACATAGCTGACATCTTTCTTTATGGGGAAGTAATTCAAGACTTTCACATGTGAAGCTAAATATTGTTCATAACTGTTCAATCTTACAAACTATTATTATTCATATATATATATATATATATATATATATAATCAACTACCTCCTTCCAATATTTATCACAAATTAAGGTTGTAAAAGCTCTATTTATACACAAGTACATATAATACTTGTATATTGAAAAATAAACAGGAAATGTTTATGGTGTCCACATTAACATAAAATTAGTCATTTTTTTTTAAAGTGTCAGAATATTCTCCCTCATCAGATTTATATTCCACTTTGTTAGTAAGTCATCAGTTCCTTTCCAAAAGAATGTTTTATTTGAAGAACTGATACATTATCGTAGACGTCATTTTAACTCTGAAGTTAAAGTGACCCAGTTTGCTTCACAATGGTGCAATGCAAAAGTAGATCAATTTTATAAATGCAGTCCTCTATACATCTGTTTGATTTTCTTTTCTTTCTTCATTCCAACTGGATCTCATTCATTATGTTCTTTTCTCACTGTGAAATGATTATGATCTGTAAAAAGAAGTTTGCTGTGATTGAGGATTTAGGATCTTTTTCCTTCACAATTTACAAATCTTTTTTTTTTCTGTTAACCTTTTTCCTAGTTCTTTTAGCTAATATATTTCCATGGAAACCACTTGAAACTAAAATATTACTATTCATTCACTAATAGCATTGTTCAGCATTTGTTGTTAATTTGCATTTTTGATTTAGCTATAATTTCACCACCCAACCATCACCACTGATGGCATATATCATCAAACACCTCCAAGAAATAGTATAACAAAAAGAAAACTGTATACCTGCTATGTTGATCTCACAGCAGCATATGACTACATCGATAGAGACTTCCTCATCATCCATTAGAAACTATATTCCAAACTCTGACTCCATTGAATAGAGGAACTATATCAGTCCACATAATCATACATGTCTGGCAAGGACCCCAATACAGAAACATTTCAAACCTCATCAAGAATATAACAAAGAGAAAATGAAACTCCCTGTTTATTTAAACTTTTCCTAGACTATACTCTGTGAATATGCAGATTTGAAGGTCATTTAAGCATTCCATACCACATCTAAATTGAATCTACTAATAAAAAAAAATTGTTCTTGCTTTCCATTCCAAGGCAGGTGTACTGATTATGAGGGAAGCTATGCTGACGATATAGGTATTCATAACTGGGATAAGAATGATTTTGAACAAATATCAACATCCTTTACCAAGTATTCCATGAAATAAAACTCGAGATAAACCTTTCCAAATGAGCAACTATGATCTGGAATTGGAATGAAAGCATTGATAGCACCTACTGTGAATCCATCACAAAAATTCAGAATGTAGAATTAGTAAATACTAAACACTTCAAATACTTGTATAGGTAAGTTATAACAAATTTAATAAAAGAGATAAGGAAATTGAACATAGAATACGCTTTGCTCAGGTCAGTTTTGTATGACATTGCATGATGCTACAAAACCAAAACATTAATCTAAAAAACCCAGCCATGTCCTTAAATAGCCTTGTCAAATCAAGACTTTCATGTGGATGTCATGCATTGTGCCAATCTTGTTCAGAAATATCTAAACAGTCAGATGTATACAACTGCTTTCTCAGATGAATGGTTAAAAATGGCTCTGAGCAAATTAAGCCTTAACTCTTAGCAAGGATTATGCTTTATCAAACATTGTGGACTGGCATTACAGAACCACAAAGAGTCGTACCAAATATAGGAAACTACATCACTTCAAGACTTTCTCACAGCAGCAACAACTAAAATGGATAGCACATATAACTCAAAGAGAAAATAAGGACAAGATGTTGATGTTTCAAACTAAAGTTTAGGAAGGAAACTCTTGTCGATACTAGAAAGAGCAATAACTGTGGACTTCAGAAACCTATTTTCCTGAAAAATTGTTTTAAGAGAAAGATTTTATAAATTTCAACCAAAAGTTACACTGGTTGCTTGGTCAATGATTGTCAAATGGTTTCTCTTAAGGAAACGGCTAATATTCCTGTTACCATTGTTCACAAATACAGAATTTATATTCCTTCAGATTGAATTATAAATTATAAAATCCAACAACCAAGAATTGTTAAGGCTTTCTATATTTACCTTAAAAAGAAAAAATGAATTAGTTTTCAATGAATAATCAATCTGTTTACAAATAAAATATAAAAATGTTTTTGTTCTTTTGGTAAAACTGTAAAAAAAAAAATGTCAATCTTAAATTGGCAGTTTTACTTTAAGCAACCTTGTATAGGTATTTTTTTTTTTTTTTTTTTTTTGAGTGCAAAATAATAAATATCCATGCATTAACTTAATTTTGCTGTCTTTTCTTCCATTCCAGTAGCCATGGGGAAAGGCAGAACTTGGAGAAAAAGGGTGAGGCGAAATCAAAGAACCAAGGAATCACTCTCCTGCCAGACAAAGTACATTTCTCTCCGAAAATGGATGAAAGCAGAGGGTAATTTTAAATTCCCCAAACTCATCCCTTACATTTTCTCTGGTAAGTACCTTACCAAGCAATGCTCCTATCCTTGAATTCTCTAGGTGCAGCTATGAAAACCAAATTTGCTTCCCAAATCAAGTGTATTTATCTGTATTTTGTCATTTTCAGTACTGTAAATATTTTAATAAAACTATATTTGTTAGTCTCAATTTTCAGTATTAACACTTTCTAAAACAATATATGAAGTTTTGCTTCATAAATTTTTTTTTTAAAACTATGACTCTGTAATGTCAGACAAGCTTCTCATAAAGTCAACCATTTTGTGTGTTCGTATCTGACAAGATTTGTGCTGTTATGGATTAAAATGACTATTTGTGAAGATGTTAGAACAAAAATAAGAGAGTTGGAGTTTTCTGAATGATGTACTAACTTCCAAGTTACACACAATTTAAAACGAGTTTTAACTTGTGTCTAACTGTGAATAGATTTTCACTTCAACTTTAAAATGCTCAGTTTCAATAGTTTGTTTTTCTAGAATAATTTTTTTTTTTTTTTTTAATACAAACCAGCTTAATGTGTTTAATTGAGCTAAAGGCTCATAACTTTTAATTTTGTGGCTGCTTGGAACAACTCTTATATATCATCAGGTGATATGTTCATTTCAAACTAATCAAAAAATGATTATATTTTGATGATTCTTTTTTTTTCTTTTCTGAAAATTCATTTTAGATTTTGTCTTTAAAATTGGAAAATATTTTTGGTAGAAGTTCCCATCTTTTTAAAAATTCCCATAAAAAGCAAATCATTTTTCACAGCTCCCAATCTACACATCTCACACACTAATGCTTCTCAAAAACACTCATGTATCCAAAGTAAAATTTTATTCTATAATTAATACTCTGTATGAAGAAAAATGCATTTTTTCTTTTTTTAATTCACCAACTAAAGATAATTGTTGGGGCATATAAATATATCCAAATGTCTCTCCCTTAACACAGGTAAATATAAATGTTTAAATTATTTAAAACCATCATCCAACCCTATTTAGGCTACATCCTTATAGAATGGGATTTTTTGTTTTTCATATTATTCTACTTTACACTTGTAATCAATATAAACAACTTTAACTTAAAATTATTGAATTTTATGTCCTTTATAGCATTCCAGACCAAATATACACATGTTGCAATTTCTAAATTTTTGATGAATCAGTCACCATTTTTAGCATTTAGTTGCACATTCAGGTTTTTTTTTTTAAATCCAGTAGTAACAACTACCGAGTTGGATTAATTGTTTTGGGGAATAAATATTTAAAATGATACTCTTCAAAAGACATATAGATAGAATAAGGCCTGGTTAAAGGACTCTCAAAGATGAAGATTCATTGATTTTAATTTGAAGCTTATTTGCTGTATAAGTTAGATTTTGATAGTTTTTTTTTTTTAATCAACATAATTGAGTCATAAAACATTTCTTGAATGTACAAAACTTTTTTTATAACACCTTAGTGTGGGAATATATATATATATATATATATATATATATATATGTTTGTGAAAATGGTATGACAAATTGGAAAAAAGATTTTGTGATACATTTCATCCGTTAAGATTACATCAGACTGTTCAATGAAATCCTAATGAATGAAACTCATCACAAGAACTTTTTTCCAATTTATCATACTATTTTTCTAAATACTGTTGATATATAAAATTATACATCGTTATATCATGTGTATATATATATATATATATATATATATATATATATATGATATAGAACCCGGATGACATTCATTTATATTATATGGAAAGATTATTTTAAATATCAATTTTATCCTGACTTTGAAGTTTCTTTGTAAAATATCCAGTCTTCAGGGGGTTTTGGTTTTAAATGATATTTCCAATATTTTATATAATATTTTTTTTTTTTTTTCCACACATTTCTATATATCAGAACAATGTTTGTTAAGCAAATTCATTTTTTTGTTCATTTGCCTAACACCTTAGTCAAAATATAGATTGGTTTATATCTTTTTATAAAGTTGAGAGTGAAAGGCTTAAGAAAACAAATGGCTACTTTTCAAAGGAAAAAAGTCAAATATCACTAAACTGAAAAGACAAAAAATACATTTGTACAAATTGAGGGATTGCTTTTAGCATTTAGCAAATTCTGTTTTCAGAAGTGACATGGACTAAACATTGATTACATTCTCATAATAAACTTTTATTTTTGTTTCTCTCCTACCTAAGAATATACTCAGATCATTTGTAAACATCTATGCCAATACTACAACAACATATCGGTTCACCTCTAAAACTCTTGACGATCAAAGATTGGCAGCTGACTTCTCTTCTGATCTAGGACTAACTTCCAAGTGCAGAAAGAACTGCCTTTGAAATCAAACTAGTTACATCCAATCACTGCTGATTGGAACACAAACTAACGCCAGTCATAATGAACAGATGTCCCCTTGGGGAGGCACCATGCCTTGAGAAAATATTAGGCATCAAACTCACACCCACCCTCAAGTGGAACTCCTATATACGGTCCATTGCTAAAGATGCAGGTATCGGCTCCCAGTACCACACCAGTAAGTACCTGACTCCTCATGCTATCCTCTACCTTTACAAGAGCCAGGTTAGACTGAAAATGGTGTACGGTTGTCAGATTTGGGCGAGAACTGCCTAGTCCTCACTTTCCAGTTTTGATAGAGTTCAAATGTGTCTCCAAGTCCTTGTGGGTGACAAATTATTTTCCACTCTCCAACCTCTCTCCCACAGGTAGGATGTGGCAAGCCTCTTACTGCTCTATCACTACTTTCATGGAAAGTGCTTGGACGAACTACATTTGTTGGTTCTGCCAGGTTTAACCTTCACTGCTAGGACCTGCCATACCACTTACATTGTAGCAAACCACCCACATTCTTGCTGTATTCCATTGGTTTGATGTAAGTTCTGCTCAAACAACTTCTTCCCACAAACCACTGCCCTGTGGAATAGACTCCCAAGAGGATGTTTTCCCGATCACTACAATCTTAATCTGTTCAAGTTTAGAGTTAACCATTATCTTCCCCTCCTATCCATATAAACTACTCCTTAATGTAACTCTCTGCTTTAATGGCCCTCAGGCCTTGTACAGGATGAACCTTATAGAAAAAAAAATAATGATGCATAGAATACACCAGGTAATAGAAAACAACTTCTAAAGAAGAAAAAGATATTCAAAGGTACATGTTCAACTTAGAAAAAGGTTATTCAATAAAAACATCTTCATCCTCCTTGACTACCCTGATGCAACTTTGGAAGCAGCTGCCTGCTCAGATTAAGTGCTTCTCATTCATGCAAACCATCATGTCTATAATGCTGGCCATTAACAAGTCCTTGATTGGGGGGAGGGGGGTACTAGTTGGTCTCTCTCTAGACAAGGGATTCAAATCAAGAGCTAGGGTGCTAGGAGTAATATGACCAGGAAAAACTTTTAGCTAATCATTTCTCATTCACATAGGCCATATAGGAGAAAGCAAAATCTTACTGGAACACATGCAGCCACCCACTCAATGCAGGGCTTAACCACCATATCCAACACCTCAAATTTACCAATAGAGCAAAACCACTTTTCTGGAAATTTGAAAAATTGATAGATAGAATTTGTCTATTTAACGAAACACACACACACACACACACACACACTTGTTGCTTGCATGTTTTCTGCAAATGTCAATGATGGCCTGTTTAAGTTCTGGTTTATCATGTCATGAGAAGATAACTCCCCCCCACCTTCCATCCTCTGAGCTTAATTTTCTATTTAGCGTAGATCTGACACTTGATTGGTTGATCAAGGCAAACCCACAAGTCTATTTTTAATTCTGACCTTGTGTTTCCTCACCAACTCCATTTTTGGGAAAAGAGATACACTTTGCTTTAGAAATTTTTTTAAAAATCATTTAATCACTAGTCACTTACCATCGCCTGAAGAGGTACAACAGCCGAAACATGAAAACTATTGTGTAGCAATTTCAATATGCTTTTGTTCTAATCTCTTATATATTATTATTGTTTTTATTTTATATATAATTCCAAATAAGTTTGATTACAAAGAACTGACATGGTTTGTCTGTTTAATTTCTTATTGTATTTTTTCAGTTTTCAGGTAAGGTTGTGAATAAAACTGTCCAAAGTTCATATTTTCAAGTACGTTCAACTTTCGCAGTCATTATCAAGAACCAATAATTCCTTTGTTTGCATCTTGGTATTCTTTCTTATTTTATCAGTATTAAAATTTAAAAAAATAAATCACATTTTTTTTTATGCGGCCTTGTTCCAAAAAGCTGTTACAAATGATGTCATGCTAGACCATTTCAAATATCCAGCTTCCCAAAGAATACCAGGATGCAAACAAATGAATTCTAACTGCCAGTTTAGGAATAGGTACTGACCAGGCTCAATGTACAGGAACCGGTGTTTCAATGTGATGTGACCGTAAGTCTTCATCTGCTCTGAGAATACTTTAACTCCATTAATGGGCATTTAATGGGTCATAAGTAGAAATCTATAATTAATATTAGATTTTTAATTAACTTATAATTAATGCCAGATTTTTAACACTTTTACTGCTGCATTGTTACAGCATTGTTGCCTGGCTGTGCTGACCCATTCTGTGGAAAATAAATTGCCATTTACTGGAAAAACAATGACAGCTATATTATGTGTACCACCATTTTGGATTCAAGAGGATATTCTGCAATATAATGTTAAACTTTTATCTCCCAACATGCAAAATAATAAAAATACATCACAAGCAAATTATATTGTATGCTGCTATATGTCTATGCTGTTTTGGAAATAACACTAAGCACTAGTTAGTTTACAACACAAACACTAGGAGCCAACATTTCATGGTGTCTTGAATATGTGTCAACAGCAGGCAATGTAAATTTCATAAAGACATGAATACATCCACGACTGTAGAAGTATTAATAAACCTATAATTAATACTGGACTTTTATTTTAACTTTTATAATTAATCCCAGGCTTTACAGAGGACAGTAATAGGTTAATCGAATAAACCCTCTCTTATAATTTGCAGTCATTTATAGTATGTTAATTAAGAGAATCAAGAAAATGGATTCCACTTGTCACTCCAACCACCATCTCGTTTTTTTTTTTCTTTTTTCAAAGCAACAATAAAATTCCTTGTTTGAATGATGCATTGGAACAAAAAAAAATCTTTGTCTGGATGAAGGAGTTAACTGGGGATTTTGCTGCATGACAACATCCACATGTTGTAAATGCAACACAAGAAAAATGAGAAATTCTTCAACATGTAGCGTATTTCAGAGACATGTCTCCTATAGTCTCACTTGTTTCACTACATGTAACAGTTTGGTCAGCAGTTTCAGTTCTTAAAGAATTCATTGACCCAAAAACATAATTTTATGATGGCATCTTCAAATTTTGCTGAAAGGTGACATTAAGGCCATAGAAAAACTAAGAAAATTACTTTGACTGAATAAGTCTATAAATTTATATTAATAAAATTTGCATTAACATAATTCTTTCATCTCTGAACTACAGAAATGTATAGAATCTGCTGTACTACTGAAACCATGAGTTGATTTATAACTTAGTTACAATAAAAAAAAAATATAATTCATTTAGATGCTATCGTTTGTTAATTGGATGCTGATTACCTAAAGTAGGGTTGATTCAGTTTTCATCTTTTAAGTTGAAAAGAATATTTTTTTAATCTTTTTAGATAAATTGCTATTTGTCAGCTTGACTCAATTGTTAATAAAAGCACAAATGAACTTCAAATCAAGATGGAAACTGCAAAAATGAAAGCTCTAGAAAAAAAAATAACATTTCTGTCTTGTATAGAAATATTTGTTACTAGGATAAATAAAATCTTTTCTTTTCTTACTAGTTTACAGGACATTCTAAAAGAGATGCTTTTTTATTTGTGCATTTTAAGTTTATCGCAAATCTCATTTCTACAAATATTCAGCCAGTTTTAGCAACAATGCTAAAAACAAATGTGAATATTAGTCTGAATAATTCATGGAAAAAACAGATAAAATGAGATAAGAAAACCACAAAAATCTTTAAAGAAATGATTCAAATTATTGAAGAATAGAAATGAAAAAGAACAGATTTGTTTAGAACTACTTTGTACAAAGAGTGTTAAAAAAAAAATTGTTTTGTTTTTTTTTTCTTTTCCCTCAATATTTGAAAACTCTTGTTTTTCATTTTTATTTTTGGATTTTAACTCCTGAAAGCTTATGTCAGAAACTTTCTTTCAAGATGATTTTTGAGGCAATCTGGATCTGAAACAACATAATGGTTTTGTGTTACTGGACTGAATGTATTTAAGTTGAGGAGATTTTCAGTATAATAATAATAATAATAACTAAAAGCCGCCTTTGTTTTCTTTTTCTCCATTGTGATTATCTAGGATATTCTGGTATTCTTCTATTACATAATCAAGCACTAGCTTAAATATTATAGCCAATAATTTTAATTCATAATATTCAGTACATCTGGAGGCAATAGTTTGGATATATTTATAACGAATCAGATAATTAGGAATTATAAAATTTTACCTCCAAACTTTGTGTATGATATATATGAGAGTGAATTTGTGTCTGAGCTGATATATATAAAAGAAAAACAAGAAATATAAATATTCGTTTTTCTTTTATTGTGACACACAGATCTTCGGAGGTTGATCAAAGAGAAAGATAGAAGGAAAAGAAAAAGTCTACTAAATGGATGATAATTGTTGAAATTGCAGGAAGATGGATTGAAAAGTTGAAGAAAATTAAAAATGAAAATTTGTTGCAAAATCATGTTTTGAAATAATTCCAAGGAGAATCAAACCCAAATTTAACTAGATTCAGTAAGATTGAGCAAACCCAAGACTACCCATCCTTCCCCATTTCCCACTAATAAGAAAGAGACCATTAAGGTATCCATGAAGATATCAAATAAAATAAAAACATGTTTTCAATAGAGAAATCCGGGTGGTCAGCAAAATAGCATTCATGACTCCCTTGGACAAGAAAAAGTTTTGTATTAACCACCTAGGAGAAAAGAATCCCCACACATCCATCATTATAATTTCAGTGACATTTGTACGGAGAAAATTTTATATCCGAGCATTAATTCAGATTCCAAGTTTTAAGAAAAAATTAATTACTATTTTGAAGTGACCATGGACAAGAAAGCTATGTGGTCTATTCAATCGTAAAAGAAATGCATAAGACAGTGAAAAGATAAACTTTCATTTTAAGGAGAGTGGAAATAGATTTTTCTTTCTCCAATTCTTGAGTAGTCTGGTTGATTGAGAGGATCCCAGCATGGGGCAAGATGATAGGTAAAGACTAATGGCTGAAAATCCCTTTTGTCTTTGCTGTGCCATCAGGAAGTTGGATTTATCCCTCCAGCCCAGGAAGCCAAGCTGAGGCTAGCTGTGAAGGAAGAGAAGAAGGGAGAGAGAGATATTAGTACTGCCTATAGAGAGTGATAGTATGAGGCAAAGTATCAAGAAAGTAGGAGTTAATGAGTAGCTTGATCCCTCTGACCACTCTCAAAAGTGGGCTGTACAACCCCAAATCTGGAAAACCACTTGAGTAAATTTATTTTGATATATGGAAATTTAGAAAAAGTTGGTACTTAGGGAAGAAGACAAACAAACCCAGACCCTAGTCAAGCCCACTCCTGCTGGATGCAGGACTCCATATAAGACAGAGATTTTGAACTCAGAAACAGTGAAGATAACAGAAGAGCAAGAGAGACAGACAATGAGGAACACGCCGGAATCTGCATTGTTTGTCAAAACCTCCTGACCAAATATCTCATGCTGGACATGAAGACCAGAACTTAGAAATTTAAGTTACTACTAAAACAAGCTGCAGACTCTGAAGGGGATTCCACTGTCATTTGATTTTAAGAAGTGGAAAGAGTTAAAACCTCTGTATACAACAAATCATATATAAACCAAATCATTGTTACATTTTTAACCCAAGTTAATTCTTTATTCCAAAGGATTCTCGGGGGGGGTTGTATAGCTCCCAAGTGGTGAGACTATCTTCACTCCAAGTTTGCTTCATGAATGTTTTTCTCACCCTCTGAGGTCAAAAACATAATGTGGCAGAGGAGTGAATGGTCATTAACAAACGCCAGCTAAATCAAGTGGAACTGTGCCATCAACACAAAACCAGTGACAGAACAAGTCAGGTGCTAATGAGTGAAGAGTCAGCTAAATGGTAACCACAGAGGTCTGAAGGAACTTGAGAACTGACAACAGGAGTACATATTTAGTTATCACTGATAAGAATCAAATTAGGCATTGCATTATTTTATTATATAAGAAAAATGAGAAATATAAACAGTTAATTGCTGATATCCCAGACGAGTGGACGGAATGATTGCTGGAGGGTCCATATACAAAACTCGAGAGTTGGGATGCTGAAGGTCACACTAATCAGCTAAGTGATAAACTTTATATTTGTATTAATTCTATCTCTCTGTCTCTCTCTCTCCACATATATATAATGCGCGTGTGTATTTAGGCAGTATATTTTTTTCCAATAATTTTTATCTTACCCAAGTACTTTCAGTCTCATCTGAGACCATCTTCAGAGGGTTAAATTATCTGTGTTAATGTGTATATGTATTTCTGTAAATTCGAAATATTTTTACTGTTTTACTGTGTTATGTAAATAAAAATTCCTGGTGAACTGTGGCTGACCACAACTAAAATTTTCATGCATTTTCATGCAATCATCAGGTAGTTGGCAACAGTTATTTGTGAAAATGGGCATTTTATACTCCCTTGGAAAATTCAAGATATTACAAAGGTAGTTGATGCATACATACCATGCACACATCAGTCAAACTCATCAAGGAAGGAAATGTCCATGTAGCCAAGATGAAAATGCTGAAAAATCACCATTATTTAGGGGGAAAAAACAAACAGTTCACAGATATGCTCTGTTATTGGGGATTTTTCTGTACTATTTTGCTTTTAGCAGTATGCTCTTCTACTGTTTCCCATGTCAAATGCTTTCGCAGTACACCTGTGAACTTTCTTTAGTGTATATTAATTTATATGCTCTTTTATGGGAGGCTTAGAATTTCTGACAGCATTTTATTTTTCATTTGAGATGGGGATGAACAAATAACTGTATAAAAAAAAAAAAGGTTTTTATGGAATTTTTACTGTTTAAAGCCAGAGACCAATAAATGCTTTTAGAAAATAAAATGATTTTATTGCATCCACAGATGGTAAGATTTTCATTATGACAAGTTTTTGTATGTGTCACTTCCTTCTTACATTTTCAGAAAGACAGATTTGTTGGTGAATGGTGCTATTTTACTGACACAGGAATTTACTATCTTACTTTATTAAATTACATTTTTCTTCAAATTTTATTAGAAAAAAATCAGCTTCATTTGTTTCTTTGTAATGAAAGTTTGTGAACTGTAAAAGAAAAATATAAAATTATTTAAAAATAAATTTTCAAAAATCAATTTTTACAATTACAAAGATTAAATGTGTAAAAATATTTAAAAATTTGCTTCAGTTGTGTTTTATTAATACTAAAGAACTTTTTAACAAATATCTAAGAATTTGTTTATCAAAAAATGGAGTAATTGACGATGATAAATTGAACTTAAAACCCAAATTTAGTCAGTTTGTTCCTTCTATTCTAGTCTTTGAGTTTTTTATTTTTATATTTTTTTGCTTCTGGTGTTTTTGTAATGAGACCTGCTGCTCAGGTGATTGTTAGTTTTAATACAAGAAATATTCTGGACATTTAATTTTTGATCACATGTAACTTGAAAACAAAGAAGTTCCTGAAATAATTTGATGCATGCAAAATACTGTATTTTGCTGCTGATAAGACACATTTTTTTTTCCTATAAAATATCTCCAAAATCCACCCTGCATTCTATAAATCAAAAGTTGGTGATAGGAGTTAACTTCTCTTCTAATTATAACATTCTAAATAGTTACTATAGATTTGGTACTTCTCAGTCTGTGATGAATTTGTCATGTTTTTATGCTGAAATAAGTTATTCAGTGGGCAAAATTGAGGATAGTGGAGTAGCTATGAAGTACAAGGAAAAAAATCTTTTTGCAATTTCTTCCTTCAAATGTTTTTTTTTGGGGGAGGGAAGCTTCTAATGCATTGGAGTGTCTTATATGCAACAAAATACAGTAGTTATATTTTTCCTACCAAACTCTGAGATTACTATTGGTTTGACCAAAAAGTATGTTCATTTAAGTAGAAAATTTACTTAATAACCAAACTTTTTGGCCAACCCAATGCAATTTAAACTCACTGTATCTTGGGGTGCACCTTAAACCTGTATGAAGCAAAATTACTTATTTCCAAAACAGTAGAAAAAATTTTAGTTATCTCATTTTGATCATCCTCCCTTGGAAATTAGGGCTACAAAATCTATTTTCATTTTAAAAGTTACCAGAGTTCAATTATTTAACTTGTCTTGATGCTTACATTGCTTTTACAGAGACTGGCCGTGGCCTGATGACTCTGAAGCCTCTGAAACCTGGAGATCTTCTCCTCTCTGTTTCTGACAAACTCATCATCACTTCAGCTACTGTTCTCTCCAGTGACATTGGACATTGGATCAAAAAGTAAGTCCATCAATTAATTCTAAAAGCTTTATTGGGGTCTAAACTGTTGTCTTTCAGATGCTGGTTAATTTAAGCAAGAGTTGGATGGTTTACCTGTGTATTTATTTCAATCAAAACTTCTATTACCACCCCTACTTCAAACATTTCTTTAATGTGTTCATTTAACACCTGTTATACAATGAGTTACCTCCCTTGTCTGAAGTCATACACTACCCCTTACCCAAGTTGCTCAAAAAAATTAAATGACTTTTAGCAAAACATTTTCTTTTTAAATGACTATTTAACTCCAGAATATGACATGCAAAATATTTACATAGAAATACCATATTTCGTTCTACTTTCAGGCATTGAAGACAAGATTTTAATTATTTAGTAAATTCTTAACAATAAAGGTATCTCGGAGTAATAAGGCCACTTGAAAGATTTTATTTCATCTATTTCAGAGGAAAAGTGTTATGCACACGTTTTAGTAGTTAAGCAACATCTTTGTGTTCCCTTAGTTACAAAATAAAATTTTAACCTTAATCCTGATTATACATTATTTTTAACCAAACCTGAAAAACCTTTCATTTGCTTTGATTTTAGCAAAAATCTATTGTATTCTAATTTTTAGAATTTTTTTCTAAGAATGTCAAAACAATATTGGTAAATAAATCAGTAAAGTTTGATGACATTTGTACAAGCTCAGTACAGCACAAAGCCAAATTGGGCGATAAGTAAAGACAGGAAGGTTATGTTGTCAGATTTCCAAGTAGGGAAGGACTATCTGCCTGGAAAAGAAGCATTTGAAATTGGGGTTTTTCCCTGAATCAAATGATAGCATCAGTGAACAAACTGCAGCCCCTTAAGCAAGTTCTTGATAATTTCTTTTTACCAGCAGATTGACAGAGAAGCAATAATACTAAGATCATGTCTGCCTTGATCAGAAGAAACTATTTGTCATTCATTGCAGCATAAGACATTTTGTTGTTTGTCATTCTTATTGAAAATGTTACATATTTTAGGTCTTTTTTTTATATAATTGCATTCCAGTTTTGATTAATATATTCAATTTTCTGTTATTTCTTACCATTTGAAGGTAATTAATTTATTTAACAAAAAAGCTTCATTCCAATTAGAATATTATCTGAATTTTTTTTTAATTTAGAAAATGGCTTAATTCATTGAATTTGAAAATTTTTATGATTGATTTCTTTTAAACTCACCTTTTGAATGTCACAGAGAAATGGAGAACATTTTTTTCTTACTTTTCTTGCCACTGTTTTCCCCAGATGTGAGCCTCCATTAAGTGCACACCAAGTCTTGGCCATCTTTCTGCTGAACGAACGAGCAAAGGGGCCACAATCTTTTTGGTATCCCTACTTACGTCTGCTTCCTGATAAATTTGATACTCCTGTCTTTTGGTCCCCTGCTATTCTGAACCGCCTCCCACACCCTGCATTGGCTTGTGCCCAAGCCAATCTGCACAGCCTGCACACTGCCTATACCCATGTGTACACTTGGTGCAAATCTGTATGTCCCCATCTGGCACCTCTACTCTCATCACAAGAGGATTTCTTCTGGGCGTGGTATGCTGTAAATTCTCGTTGTGTCTACATGGAAGTACCTCATTCATCTTTTATTCAGGATGTTCAGAAGAATTATGCTCTTGTGCCTTTCCTTGACCTTTTGAACCATTCACCACAAACACAGGCAAGTTTAGTGCTTTTTGTTTTTTCAAGTCTCTGAGTGACTATATTAACTGAATATTTATTAAGCAATTTTTTTAAAGAATGATAGACTTTATTATACCACATTTCTCTTGTGTTGCACAAAATATGTTTAATACTATTTTTGTCAAACTTCATATATGATCTTTGATACTATCTGAGTATATCACACAAAGCCAAATAAGGGTAGGAAGATTGTTGTGGCAATTTCTTAAATGGAAAAGGCTGGCCTGCCTAGAAAATCCACTAGTAGTACTCTGGAATGATGGGAAATACATAAGCGGGCTACTATCCAGACCCGGGGGGGGGGGGGTAAAAGCAATATTTATAACAGTAAAAACATCACCACCAAGACAAAAAAAAAAAAAAAAAAAAAAAAATCCCCTAATTTTTGTTTGCAGTCAACTCAATTTCACACAAGTGAAGAACAAGTTCAGTAACCATCAGTTGGGGCATTCAGTGGGGCTAGAACTTCCTATCAGTGGCCAGAAAATCAAGTTTGCTAATTATCGCTTTATAACAGGCACATTTATTTAGTGACAGATCCAATGATGATCATGCTCAAGATAAACTGCCTATAAGATGAGGCTCTCTGGAAAAAGTCAATTCTATTTCAAATTCCCATTGCCAGATCAACAAAATAGGAATGTAAATGATGGTAAAAGATTTCATAGTTTTGAGCCCTGAGACAGAGTTGCCAGATCAGACTACATTTTGAAAGATCATTGTTACTAAATTTGGAGTTTTTTTTTCTGTTTGAACTCTTCTGGGATGAGGAGTTATCATTATTTACATTCCCACAGCATAATAGAATCCATGGGCTGTGCATGGTACAGACTTAGTCGGTGAAAACAGGGTTAGCAATAACCAAACAGTACTAAATAAGAACTAGAATAGTCTACCCCTGTAGATTAAATAAAGGGGGTTCAGTTTAAAATTCCCTAACGGTTACTTGGATCAACAGACACCTGAAGAAGGCACAACAGCTAAAACATGCATCTGACTAAATGATGACTTTCTTTTTTTTTTCTCCCATTAGCAATCTGGCAAATCTGCTCTGAAAATTTTTTTTTTTTACTCAATTTGCACAAGTGTCAATTTCTACGATTTTTTTATCTGCTTTTAGGTTTCTGCCAAATTCAACAAAGTGAAGAAAAGTTTTGAACTTGTGACTGAGAATAGCTTTCCCAGATATGGGCAAGTTTTTATTAAATATGGCTGTCACAGCAACACAGAACTTGTGGTAGAATATGGCTTCACTATCCCACAGAATCCATACAATGTGTATGAATTCTTACTAGGTTAGTCTTTTTGTCAAGATTTTATTTTCTGTTAATTATGTATCCACACAGAATCTCTGACCTGCTTGTCTCTTTACCAGTGACTATTTCACCAGCAAATGTAATTCAGTCTTGAAGTTATTTGATGTTGATTTTGAGATACCTTTGGTATTCCCAACTTGATTAAATATTAAGTCTAGTGTTACTCTTTGTTTTGTAATTAGGAAAACTTGTTTTTGTCTTGTATTTACCATGAAATGATCATGAATAAATCTTCATAAATGTCTACTGGAAAATGGTCACCAGCAAAAGGCTCTGAATATATTTTTCTTTAAAAGTGAAAAAATAATTTTCCTCAGATTTGCAAACATAAGCAATAACTATATTTTAGATTGAAAATTATTTCACTTTCATTCCTTGTTAAAAGTAAAAAATCTTTTTAAAAATCTGCCCATTATTTTTAAATCAACAAATTAAAAACTGTTTTTTTTTTTTTTTTTTAAAGCACTCAGAATTGATGAAAGCAGTCAACAAAATTATTTAAATGATGTTTCATTAAAGATGTCTGCTAAGAAAGCACAATTTTTTATGGTGGGATGCCACATAAGAAAAAATGAATTAACAAAAAAACAAACCTTTTTGCAGTAAATGTTGGGCACAAATTTAGCACACACTGGAATGCATATATTAGTTGCTATGTCCAATATGAATCCTTTGTCTTTGTAGATTTATTGAAACCAATTTATATATATATAAAAATATTTTTTATTTTTTAAATCCTCACGTTAGGAAAGCATTAGGATCAATATTCTTTCATAAAGAAAACCCTCAACAGTTATTAATCAAGAGTTGTTGACAATTATAAATCCAATTGTTATATCATCAGTATATCCAGATTATGGCTTGTATGAAGTCAATGTTCCAAACATTGATCTTAGCCTCTATAGTCTAATCATAACTTTATACACTTCGGGTAATGTGGGGAAATATCAGGGTACCATGAATGTTCTTTTTCAGATTAATAATATTTCAATAAGGCATTACTTGAATTCCTTATTGTATTTCAATTTTTATTTTCAGATGATATCCTGACTGTTGCAAAGAAACTGAATGTCACTTGTCTTGAACAAAAAGAAAAGATATTATGTTCAAATCAATTTGACACGTAAAGAATGACACTTTATTTCTCTTCCTACTTATGAAATGTTAACTAAAGAAACTTGCTGTTAATCTGTAACTAAATCCTTTTAGCTTAATTGCATATTCCCTCTCCATGACTTGTCTCAATTCTTAAGATTTGTGTAACGTTATTCAGTGATAAAGTAGATTTGAAAGAGAAAAAGTTAAGTTCCAACCTATTTCAAGGTGTCATAAATATTCTAAAGCAATTCATTCAAACTAAATTTTCTCGGGTTTATCATTTTGTCAATAACTGCCAACTTTAACATTTTTAAGAATGAATGCATATCTTATCTAGAAATTAGTGCTAATTTCTAGCAGTGTAAGCTTCAACTGATAAAAATGCTTTTCTTTTATGTTAGCCTCTAAAATAACAAGAAATTATCCAGCTTAAAAGGAAAATTTTATAAATAAAAAAACCCCAAAAAAACCCAGATCAATTGCCTATATTTACATACTTTAAATCTGTTGATATTTCAGTGGCCTAACTTGTGTGGATGATGAAATCTTTTTCTCATGGAAACTGTTGGCTGTGGTACACATTTTACTCTTGCCTTGGCCACAAATGTAAGTGAAATTTTTATTTAATAGGAATATGAAAATTGATGCAACACAATCCTCAAGTAACCCTGTCTATCTTCATTTACTCACAATACAGCAACAACAATAAAAAAAATTAAAAAAAACGTTTGTGAATGGTGTAAACCTACATCTTCTAAGGTCCACTAATGGATTTTGCTGTTGAAATTTTGTAAAGAAATAAAGATGTCTGTTTTTAAATTTAAAGGCTGACCTGTTTTGTTTGTTTGGGTTTTTTTTTTTTTTTTTTAGACAAAACTGGAAGAGTTCCATATCTACTGTGTCCTTGTCATGTGTGTGCAGAGAGAAAAACCTTTTAGCTATGACCCTCATCCAATTTGCCATAGAAAAGCTCCAAAGACAGCAGTCACAAACTGACCAGTCTGTAAGCTTTAACTGCTTTTTTTTTTTTTTTTTTTTTCCTTGCCAAGTTCATTAAACTGAGCATTCTTAATTTCATTTTTCTTCTTCTTCAGATATGTGATAATCATTCAGCCCTTCATTATGAACTCTGTATGACCCTTTGGCAAGACAACTTCACCATTTTGGAAAAAGCTCAAGAAATTCTCACACCTTTGTAAATAGAAAATAAATATTTTCATATATAATTTAAAATATACTTCAGTTTATTTTCTGATTTCATCCCCAAATGTATGCCCCTTATACCTCATTAGCGCTGAAATGAACTTAAAAAAATAACTGAACTATATCGATCTGACTTTTATTCTCACAAACACAACACAAAAAATATAACAAGACTGAATTATTAAAACATTCATCTAAAAATACAAAAAGCTTTCTATTGCATATCATAATCAGTCGATGATTGTAGGAGTTATGGATGGCGTTGTCATGGAAATGAGCAGCAGTTGGGTGAGTGAGGTGTGGGCGGATGTGCATATATGTGAAATGGCTGGTGGTGGTAGGCCTTAAATGTTACAGAGAATTTCTTGTAAGGTTGGTACTTTTTTCAAATCCTGTTGTGCCCTGTGTACCCGATGCAAGATTGGACAGTCGATGGAAATGCATGATAACATATCTCTAGCTCCAGTGCACGAATGACAAATCTGAAAAGAGAAAATCTCCACACATGACAATCTTCACTGCAGTGAGGTAGTTATCACATAAAATTGATTTCAAAATTAGATGTTAAGAGTTTTCTTACTACCAATTTGAAAAAAAAAAAAAAAAAAAATTAAATCTTTACTGACCTGAGACAAATGATGATGAATTTGCTGGAGATGATTAAGTTGATCGCTAATAGTAACAGCAACCATCTGGGGTTGAACCTCACATTTGCAGCAAATGTTCTCTTGGCTTTGGCCACTGCATACCAAACAGGTCATTGTGTTGAAGTAATGAGAAATTGTTGTCTACAATGAAAACAAATTTTACAAATTAACATTGGTAGCAATAGATTCATTATTTCTATTTTGACCGTATCTTTAAAACAGTGTAAGGACAAATAACAGACATTGTTTTTGACTGATGTCATTTTGAACAATTTACCTGAAATCTTGACAAGATCCCTAGAAAGGGGGATTTTCAGTGCAAGTTATTTTTGTGACTAAAAGATACAAAAGCTTTTAATCTTACCTTGTTGTCTGTATTATTCTGAGTTTTGTACCTGATGACTTTGGGCATATCATAGTACCATTTGAATACATTGACTCCTATCAGGGAGAAGATGCGGTTCAGGGGAGGCAGGATATGTTTGGTAATGTAGTAAGCAGCATTTAGTCTGAGGGAAGGATCATCTAGAACCTCCCATGGCTGACGAACCAGTTGAATGAGAGGTAGGCCAGGTTCTCCATAGACAATCACATAAGGAACACGTTCACCTGACTGTGGTTCTGCACGGCGATCATTACGAAGAAGTTTCCTTAAGAGAAACACAACAATCCAGTTTTGCAAATGAAGACAAGTGTTAATGGCCAACAATTTAAAAACCTTTAGATACTTAGATATCTATCATTCCCTGGAGTTATTCTAATAAGTGGCATTGCTAATAGTGATGACAGACAGCCCTGCCCTCTTGAGATAAAACAAAAAAAAACAAACAATTTTCAAATTTATATTTTGACAGCCTCATATAGAAACAAACAATATCTGGGAGCCTCTGATTAACCCATTAATGCACACTGTAAAATCTTGTATTATTGGTTTCTATGTTTGGGACTGTGGACATTAATAAGGTTAAAGAAAAAAAATACTCAAATCTGCATTGGTCAAATGAAAGAAAGAGACAAGCAGCTTAAAGGCAAATAAACTTGAGATATTCTGTAAGCGCAGAAAGCTGAATGAGTAAAATCTGTTTAAGGATCGAATAAAGGGTTCAGTTCAAAAGTAGGACAGATAGCTGAAGAAAGTCATAGGGTAGAAAAGCTGAAAATTTGTGGATGTAAAATAGAAAGGAAAGATATATAATAATAATTCCTTATCTTTGCAGATTTCTTTACAAAGAGGCCATAAAAAAAAGTTATTTAATTATAGCATTAGACAGAAACAGCAATCTATTGGGTTGGCCAAAAAAAGTTGTTTGGTCTATTTTTTATTTAATAAGTGGACTTTGAGCTTAATTTGTGATAGCAACTGTTATCTACAATTTTGTGTAGAATTTAAATAAAAAAAAAAGAAGACATTTTGGCTTAGGAAATGCTATACAAACAATGAATTTTTCACACATCATTGTGGACATAAAAATAGGTTATGATTTCATACTGATTAGGCCCTGTCTGTTAAAAGACGAACTATTAACCTCCCACATGACTAAGCAGGGATATTTAACACTTAAATTCTCTAATGTATCTAATCTGAATAGAATCAGAAAATTTACTGTTGCCTGATTAAACCTCATTTATTTTGAATTATCAAATTTGACATACATAAGCAGAGACTAATTGAACAATTGTTATATTGATTGTAGCGCCATATTTAAAAAATTATTTAGTTACAGCTGAGAAACTCATACACAAGACAAAGGAACGGGATTTGTACTGCACAATAATGAAAGTACTATACAACAACAAATAGGTTACAACTTCTTCCCCAACAAAACTATTGAAAAGGCATTACCCCACACACACATACATACCATGAAAAGACAAGTCATCTTAATATTTTAGCATTTATACTACAACACCAAATTATTAACCTAGGAACAATTTCAAAACGGAAAATAGCTTACTTGGCAATTTCCAAAGCTGGTACACATGCAGCAGGTCGATAAGCATTTAAACCTCGATATTCTTTGGCAAATATAAAATCCTGCAAGTTAACTTTGCCTTCCATGATTTTGTGACATTGCTGCACAACATAATCTTTAACACGGGAAACATCACGACTAGTAAACAGGATCTTGATAGAACGTTCCAGAATCTAGAAAAATAAAGTGAATAGTAGAAAGTTCTTTTTCAGGAGATGAATTGAGGAAGTTCAGTGAGAAAAAATGCAGAGGAAGCCTGTTAGCTTTGTCATCAGATTAGTCCTTGCAAAATTAGTAACACTAGTAGTTTAAAGACCATGTATTAATATTTGAACAGAACCAAAAAAAAAAAAAAAAATTCCCTATTATTATGTTAAGTAAGGTTTAAAGAATTGGTATGTTCAATTCAACTCTCTGAGATGAGTTTATAGGAATTATCACCCCCCTCCTCCTTTAGGATTAGCAATTATAGCAGGAACTAAACTGGAAGTGTCCTTGTATTCTTAGGCTGAAGACAAGTATTTCTCTATTTTCTTTCAAAGACTTGCAAAAATGAAAAAATATATATATATATATATATAAATTTTTTTGTCTAGACTGTTTGTTTTTGATTTGCTTAAGAATTCAAGTAGCAAAGGAAGTTTTCAGCCTTCCTTTAGATCAGACATTAGCCTCCAAACAGACCAAGGTCTTCTCAAAGAAAATCAATCAAATGTTTCTAACGTGTGTGTACCTTGGAAGCAGCAGCACAACCATCTCTGCGTACAGTTTCAATTCCCTTAGCATCAAAAACAGGCTCTTTTTGGTCCTCATTCTCATACATGAATCCAACGTATCGTTTCTTGGTTTGCAACACACATGGAAGATACACCTAACAAGAGAAATAGACACAACTCAACTACTGACAATCACAAATTGTTTGGAAATAAATCAAGAGACTATCGAATCAACATATTTTTAAATCTTGACACACGTTAAATCAAGACAAGATTAATGTTTTTCTGCTTTCAAATTAAGTGCAGGAATTCAGAGAGAAAAAATAACATTTCATCTTATTACATCTACTACTAGTAGTAAGTTGTCTAATAACAAGCCAAATCCCTGTCTTACAAACATTTATCTTAATACTTTTAAAATAATTCAATGGGTGATATTTTATTTATGGTAACTGGATTTTTGGCAATTGCCTTATTTGCTTTCTGTCATTTGACACTGTGCATCTGAAAAATGGCACTTTATCACAGTTGCTATCATACTCAGGCTTTTGGCTAATATCAAAGTGTAGTATCTGTTCTTATCAGCTTAATTTGATTCTCTATCTCTGTTGTTACTTCTATCTTCCCTTCTTTCTTTCATTTTCTCACTGAAACTGAGTAATGTCTTTCCATGCGATCAAAATGGAATAGTTCATTATTTTATATCGGTGGAGCATAACAGTTGTGCAAGCACAATTATAATAAGATATTGAAGTCAGTAGGAATAAGATATGGGATAAGAATTCCATCAGGCTTTCAACAGCCTTGATAGTAAAGATATTAATATTGCTACATAATGTAGTAAACTCCTCTTTGAATTTAATTGTTTCAAAATTCTGAAATGTTCAAATTGGCTGAAAGTCTTGTGATAAAAAAATAAAATCCTAGTTGGTACATTGAATAGAACTTCATCCATATTGTGCCCTGCTTGGAACCAAATAGTTTTCTTTTTGTAAATGTATTTCTTATATTACTAAAAAATGCAACTAAGAAAAAAAAATTGTCTTAGGATCATGTGCAATTTCTCTAATTTTCAGGTTTTCATTTTGTTCTAAAATTTCTCTATAATTGCTAGCTACTCATTTCCAAGTACAGCTATCTGCTAGGGTGGCTAGCCAATCCCTATTGCAGATGCCTGCTCAGGCACATTTGTGTTCGTTCAACACCCACAGAGCTCACCTGTGGTTTATACTGCAACTATGCTGAGCAGACCTTAGTTACACTTTCAACTGGTATGATAACCAATTTGAACAAACCTCCAGTCATGATGACTAGTGATTTTGTGCTAGCACAACCATCGATGGCTTCGAAACAGTTCTGTCTAATCAATTTCATTCACAAGCCTCGAGGCAACTCGTGGTATGGTTTTCAGGCATTTTCCAATCGTGCCGCATAATGGAAATACTTCCCCAGGCCAGTAACATCAAGAAATAACTTACCTGAAAATTTGACCCTGGTGAGGTAAGGACCCAAATTATAACACCCCATCTGTGACCTAATTCTCTAATCTTTCAAAAAAATGCATTAAATCAAATAACCTTCATGAGAGTATAAATTCCACAACCCCCAGTTGAAATGCATCCAGGTAATTCATCACTTGGGAGAGAAAAAGATGACAACAGGAATGGACTGTGAACCAAGAGCAATAGCATTCTTAGAGTACCAACACCAGAATTCTTAATCATTCTTGATTTTTTAAAAGCAATTAACCAAATGGTAGAAAGGATTTAAAATACCTTGTCAAATATTTGAACTATCACACATATCAATAGAAAAAATAAATCCAGGGAGTAGAGAAATTTAAACTCATAAAATAGATTCAAATTGGTGAAATATTTTACCTTTTCAAATTTCAGTTTGACAGGTTTGGGGTTGTTGGCTGTGATGATATCAGCCATATGCTGTCCAAGTCGAATGGCATCTTCTTTGCTACGTCCCTTTAGCAATACAAAAACGCTGGAAGGATAAAATGCACACGACATCTGAGAACCTCATTTAATTGATAATGCTTTGTTGATGACGTACAAGGTTGTAACACGACAAATAGACACAAAAGCTTCAAAGAGGCTAACATGGGGTATTGGAGGGACTAAATAAGTGTGAGGATTGTTCAGGACCAGTTAAGGAAGAGATTTTAATGAGGAGTATATCATTTTTTTTTATGTTTCCTCTCCATTTTCATGGAACCTTAAGTTGCATCACTTCCTGTAATCCTTTATATAAAGAAACATGCTCTAATTTTGTTTAGACAGAGACCTGCTTCTCCTTTGCATACATATATACACATTAAGTACTATTCTAGTGTTTTCCTTATCTGATGAAATTCCAACCATTATTTTGATATGCTCACTATGCAAAAGAGTCTTATATTTTAATACTGGTTGTACAGTTAAGAGGTGGTTTTTTTTACAGATGTTTTTCTTCTGAACATACAATATTCTTACTAACTAAAATCCTGCCCTCTTGATATTTCTTGCTTTAAAAACACCACTGGCATTTGCAGTCACACAATGGTGTATCATATGAACTATTATCATTGGATAGTGTTATAAGCAACATATCACTTTCACTATTCTATTTGCATATTTGGTATCATCTCTTCATTCATGCTGCCACATTTGATACACATCAGTCAAAACATACTCTAATCACATCAACTCTTTCATTATGTGCTTTCCTGTTTCTATTTCTTTTGAATTACTGAAATGCACCTCCTAACTTCAATCCCCCCCCCAAAATAAAATAAAAGAAATAAAACAATAAAAATCATCAGATATACCAAAGTCTGTTTTGTTATTTTGTTGTTTTTCAGTCCCCTTACTCCTCTCTCTGGTCAGTGATATTTGCTCTTTTTCCTTTGTGCATTCATGAAAAACTTTGTTACAAAGTGCATTGTACTTTGAACTCTGATGCCATAGAAGAAATTTTCCCCACAGATTCATGTTTAAAAAAAAAAAAAAAAAAAACTAAATTAAAAACCGTAAATCAGTAGAAAGTATAATTAATGTTTAATAACAAAATTTATGCTTAAATGTTTTTCAGGAAAAAAATCTACAGGTTGTGCAATATCTTGATGGCAGTTTGAAACCAAAACCACCAGATTTAAAAAGTAAATGTAGATACATTTCCTAATCAAATGAATTTTACTTCCTGAACTAAACTTATAAAGGACTTTTAGATTATTTTCCTATAAAACCTTTCTGGTCAGGATCAAATAAGGCTTACCTGTCTGTGTCCCCATAAATGACTTTGGCTTTCCACTCTGGTGTGTCCTCTATCAAGTGAATTGCATTTTCCAAGGTTTCACGTGCTTTTCTCACAATACTATCCCCCACCTAAACGAAACATCAATCGAAACATCCAAAGTAGTTTGTGATCAAGTAAAAAAATAATTAGATTTATCTCATTTTGTTGATCTGGGAAAGTACATTAGTGCAACAAAATACTGTTTCAAAGCCATGCAGATGTTTAAATGAGAGATTCAAGTTGCATCACTGGACAGTTTCAGCATCTGGGGTTTTGAGTTATTACAACAGATTGCATTTTTTATTTTACTGTTGTCAGGTGTCAATAGAAGAACACAAAATTCATTCATATTTAAGAGAACATGAAAATGAATTCAAAAAGAAAAATCCTTTAAATTGCATTTTATTTTTCATAAATTTTGTCAATAAAATTCTAAACACAAGGGAGATAATCCAAGTTTCTTTTAGTAACTTTTTACAAACGAACATAAAAAAAAATTGGCAATCTCTGCTTATCACACTGGGCAAATTGTTTGATTTGATCTGCAGGTTATTTAAAGCCAGAAAATATCTTCAAATTGTAAGATTTCCTATAGGAACTGGTGTTTCAACACTATGGAACTGGTAAAGATTTTATTAGTGGAGCGAAAACCTGTTTTAGACTAAATCAAGTTGAGCTGGTGGCATAAGATTCATTCACATTAGTTGCATATAACCTTGGTTACAACTGAAAACTTCATTGATTTAATAAACAGTATATCAAAGATTGAGATGCCAAATGCCTCTTAAAATTCCCTTCTTATATTCTCATCTTGATTCCCATCTCCCTCTCCCCCACAACCTATCTATCTGGGTGTTGTAAGTGATGATCATGGTAAGATGCTCCATCAAGAAATCTGAAATAGAGCTGAATTAGCCTTGATTCTATCAGTCATGGAAGAGTGAGTACTGCTGATTTCTGCAATGGGAGACCAGCTCTACACACAAGCACATTAATCTCAAAAACTTATGACGATATCAAAAATAAAGTATTTTATATTTATTCAGTTATTTCCCCCATCACCATCTAAAATTTCATTGAACATAAATACATTACTTTTCTTTATTTTTAGATGTCATGTTCCTTCAGAATATAGGTGATGATTGTTTTCCACTGATTCCTTTTCTTTATGAGAATTGTCAGGTCTTCTTGGGAAAGATAATGGAAGAGTTTTTCATTGTCTTCTCCATTATTTTTAAGTCTTTCTCATAGACTGGCTGCAACCCAAGGCTAAAGAGTCTATCCTGTTATTTAACCTATAGCTGTGGGTGAAAAAATGTAGTCTAGCCTTTTTCTAAGAGCATTGGTGTGAAAGTGAACACAACAGATTAAGCCAGAATTAAAATTTTTGCTCACCAATTGCACTAATATATTTACCATGAATATGCTATGCACATATCTTAAAAGCCTGACATAATAGAATATTTCCTGGTACACATTTGGACCCAGCATACTCAATTTAGAGTGTAGCAGATAAAGTATTTCTTTTTTCTCAGTTTAATTTATAAATTTTGAATTGCCCTTTTTTATAATGAATAGATTCTTAAAAAAATGGAGAGAATAGGAGGCATTAAAATCAATTCTAGTCATTCTTCAGCTAAAAGCACAAATCATTACCAACTTACTTCGATGCAAGGCATTCGTCCGGAGAAATTTGCTCCTGTGTAGCCATAAGTGACATTTGCAATTAATTTCAGTCCAAGTTGTCTTGCATTCAACATTTTGAGTAGGGCCTATAACGACAGCAAACACAAAAAAGAGATTAGGATCAGACTGAAACCAATTGTTTATTATTATTATTATTATTATTATTGAGATTATGTTTTCAGTCAGTTATGTGCCATGCGTGATACACACTTAGGTGATCATGTATCTTTTGATATATTACTGATGAGGCAGATTTTATTTCACACAGTAGGTTGCCATTTCTTTCTGCAGTAGACCAGTTACCATCCAAGTCTATAGAACCCAGTCTGTCCTGCTATTTATCCATAGCTGGGGGGGAAAAAAAGGAGGATTCATACCTTTACCAAGGGTATTATCACATAAATGAATGTAAGGTATTCGACTTGAATTCGAACTTGGCTCTCCGATTCCTCAATCCAAGTCGCTATGCATTACTCCACCGTGCCTCCCCAAATTATGTTTTACCTGAGTAATTTTGTACCACCTGTTCAGCATCATTTTGGTCACAATCAGAAGCTACAGACTTTATTTTCAATATTTAATTCCATTAGCAACAGCTTTATTATAATTTATTACAAGATTAATCGAAATGTGATGGTTTTCTGCACGGTTAAATCATTATCAATGTTGATCCTTCAAAGAAGCAATTTCTGCAAATTAGAGACTAAAAAAAAAAAAAAAAAAAACAGTTCTGTTGTGCTTAATGAAAGACAATATGCAAGTATTCTTTCTTTGGTGACATTACACAAACAAATCGACAAAACAAAATTTATGAGAAATCATAATAAAGAAAAATACTGAAAAATTGTTTTAATTTTTTTTCTTTGTGTTTTTTTAAATATGCCAAGGAATTTTAACAATAGCAGTCATAGATTAAATAGATGGGTTAAGTATAATTTAATTTCGTATGTTTTAAAGTTAAAGAAAATCAAAAGGGTCTGCATTTTGTTGCCTCCATTAAAAGGTATATGTCAGCAACAGACAAAAGGTTGGAATTATCAAAACAGCACAAAAAAGGGGTCAAAAACAGTACAAAATAACAAAACTTACAAACCTTGTCTTTGCATTTCTTCATAGATTTCTTGACCATAATTCGAGTGTTCAGAATATCTTCTACCATTCTATAAGTGACAAATGAAATTGCAATTAAAATCGTGCAACTATCTACCTCTCATAAAGGCAAATGAGAAAGATGAAGAAAACTCTAACAGCCTCATTCCAATTAATAAAAAAACTGAATTACAACATAGCAAACTGTTTCATGAGGAACAAAAAGTGGGGAGGGGGAACATTTATGAAGTCTGTTTGGAAAATAGCTATGTTAAATATCTTGAGAATTTATTATGCTACCTTGATGTAACTTGATAACTCATCTGAAGAGAATTTACTGAAGATGCTTGAATAGATACTCTCTCATAGGGTTATTCAGTTGACAATGAAATACCATGGGGTGAGCTTGTGTCTATGACTGCTATGTTAATGCATCAATTTTTTTTTCTTAAAATGAATTTAAATGATTAACAAGACTTTCAATGATGACTTAAAGAGTAAAATCCAGATCATATTTTGATCCCAATGCTTCAAATTTGGATGAGAATCCATTAAAAGTGATCCACATTCTGAAAGGCCTTCAACAAGTAGAAGCCTGAGAATACTAAATGAATGTGAACTGCAAACAAAGAAAAGAAAATGCAAGTTACAGAGCAATCATTTTAAGAGCTGTTCAGAAAATATCCAGTTATTTTGAATATTTATTCTTCAAGTTTTATGCAGGTGTTTTTTGGCAAAAAATATCACTGCAATTCATATTTGGCACCTTACAACTCCCATGCTTTTCCCAAAGCTACAATTGCCATTTTCATGCTAAACACAATTAAAAGAATACAACATGGATGCTGACAGTGATCCTGAAAGAAGACTTTGTAGGCGATTTTGCAAAGCAGAAAGGTGCTGGAATAAGCATTTTGAAGACTGAGGTGCCACTGCTCCAGGTTATCTACTTTTTAATTAATATTACAGCTAGATCATTTCTGATAGGCAGACCCCATATGTCTAGGAAATTCACAAAGCATTTTTACTCCTAAAAACAAGTACAAATTTACTTAAATATCACATAGTTCTTACTGCAATTTTTTCTTTTTTAAATAAAAATAATATCTGAAAATGATTATAACCAAGTTTTGGCATAAAGACTGAGGTTTTTTTCTGTTCAGTTAAAAAGATAAACCTTTACAAATTTATTAATTTTTGAATGCAAGAAATAGAATTGAATTTCTTCCTAGAGATTGAGAACTTACCGTGAAATAATCCCTTTCCGTATGTGCTCCTTTACAAACACAACTCCATTAGGTGATATGGTAACATCATTTTCAAGTTCCTGTAAGTACAGGCAAAATGTTTAGAAAGTTTTGTTCCTGATTTTAAGATGGACAAAATTTTAATTTATTTACAATCAAATAAAAAAACTTTTAAAAAAACTCCCTTTTCTTCAATATGTTTCAATTGATTTTAATCAAACTTTGTTTTGTGATTCATTCATTGCCCAAATTTTGTAAACAAGAAGTTGAGAAAGAAAGAAAGAAAGAAAGAAATAATAAATACAAAATTATAATACATGCAAACGTGGTACAATAAATCTCTGAAAAGACAACTTAAGAAATCAGTTCTTAAAATAGATTTTCTTTTCACAGGACTGCATTCAGTTTGTCTGAATTCAGTGAGTACAAATACACACTTTCTTCTCATCTTATTTAATAAACAAGTGAGAAAGACAATCACTTATATTATCCAAAGAACACAACTATTATATAACATTAATTTTTTTTAATGCCATGTCCACAGGTTCCATTTGAGAAAGTGGAGTGTTTTCCCATTACATTCTCAACAGTTTTAAATTCCTCTTAGACTATTGCTCTACCAGGACTAAAGAGACCAGTCAACTTTACTATTTGTGGGAAACGTGCATCAGTACAAACAAAAAAATAGGCCTCAGATCACATGCAGACATATTTGTCAACACCAGTTACATCCAGATTTTTCCCCCATTAGCAGCTACCTTTTAAGAACTCATTCTCAGAGCTTATAGATTTTGCAAGACTATTGAGGAGACACGGATGAATCGAATGGTTGTGCTTTTGTGTGTGAAGTTTCGCATTAGTCTCATCAATTGTGATTTGTAAACAAGACTATGAGAAGAAACAAGTGGGTTGCCTGGAGAACCTTTGTTACTCATGATTAACCCGCACTAAGGATTTTTGCTAGTTGCTCAAATTTAAACTACAAGCTATTTCGGCACTCCTGGCTGACGGCAAGTTTGACCTGAAGCTAATCCCTGAATTTGATGGTTCAGACCATGGTCTCACCATCATTGAATTGTTCAAAAAGGCTGAACTAGTCTGTGATCTGTGCAGCATGAAGAACATTGCTAGCGTTCTACCACACTTCGGGTGTGTTTGCTGTGCTCCAACAACTCCGCAATGAAGAAAGATGTAAGCTGTATCAGGGATGCCCTTGCCACAGATTCATTTGTAGCATATGCCCTATTCATAGCTAGGCACTTGAATGCACAGAAGACTAAGAAACCAATTAAAAAAAAAAAAAAAAAAAATAGTGTTTAATCAAATTGAGCCAATAATTTTTCAGCACCCTATTTTACATAGATGCTGAACTAAAATTTGTAGAAAAACTTATACTTCTCTCAAAACAAAATTGAGGAAGAATTCTATGTGTATATTCATTTTTAGGGGAGAAGTGGAGAATGGAAATTATTAAAGCAAAATTGAGAGTTCAATCCTTGATGCTTATCAGTCTTTGTGGGTTATTTAAAGCCAAAACATATTTTGGATTGTAAGAATAAGTTTTTTTTTTTGGTGCGGGGGGGGGTGAATAGTGCATTAATAATTTTTTTTGAGAACCTACTATTTTAACCCATAGCTGGAGGGAAATTATAACTTTCTCAAGGGTATTTGCACATAAATGAATGCAATGAACCCAGCTTTCCATTTTCTCATTCTAAGCCACTGTCCATTACTCTGATGCTGTAAGAAGTCCAAGTGTTTGCTGAAGCAAAAAGGAACATAAATCGTCTTCATATTTAAAAAAAAAAAAAAAAAAAAAAAAAAGAAAAGAAAAATTGGCCACGTCCATAATGTTTAAGTGAATTTGTGGGTCAAATGGTTAACACTTAATACAGTAGAACATGCATGATTCAATACAAAGACTTATTAGGATTTGAAATATAAATAAAAAATTCCTTACCTTGAGAAGAGATGGAGACACGTTTAAGTGTGTACAGCCAAACTCAACTGGTCCCTCACTGTAAAAGAAAAAATCATCTAACAAAATCAGAAAAGAAAAATAATGTTAAGATTTGTCATTTAAATAGAGAATTATAACATCATCTTTTATTTGCTCAGCATTTGTCTGAATGCCAAGCAAAGGTTTCATTCTTTAGAAAATGGGGGCCAATCCATCAATATCTGCTATCCATAACACTGTAGCAAACATTCTCACTTTAGCCTTTGATTGAAAAGCATTATCTTTTCTGATATTTGCTAATGTTAGCATGGATTAAGGTCACAATTACGAAACACCAAGAAGAACAAATCTAACTACATTAGATGATAGAGTATCATCTACTTTTAATCCAATTTCAAACTATATTTCAACACCACAAATAACCAAAAACAAAGACATTTTTTTTTTTATAAAACAGCTCAATAAATATACAAGATTTTATTTTTTAGAATATAAGTTAGAGAAATGCAAAAGCATTCTTATATTCCATTTTATCCAAGGGAGATCTACTGAGATATCAGTGAGATAACAAAAAACAATCATTGAAAAAGAATAATGATGAAAGACAGAATTAACAAGTTACTCACTGGGCAGCAGCCAAGTTTTCCAGCCGCCCAATGCAGGTTGAGAAACAATAATTGTATGCAATCATGATGGAAGGGTAAAGTGACTGGAAGTCCAGCACAATCACTGGGTGGCTGTAAAAACGAGACTCAGGTTCCAAATTCAAAGGAATACATTCAGGAGCTCTCATCTTGGCCCGTTGCTGAACACTTGGAGAGACAGCTATGAAGTTTAATGGTTTGGCAAGCCTAAGCATCATTGACTCCACTCGATACTATGAAAGGAAAAAAAATATTTAGTAATAATGATCCCAAAGGAAATGAGAAGAGAGTAAAGAGTAGTAAACTTGCAGGTGAGAGGCTTGTATCAGTTTACATATTATAGCAATTAAGAGAATTAGTTGATTTTAACTTTACTCTCCACCCCACCAAATACAAGATTTAAGTGCCACTCAAGGTAAAGGTACTGAATGAGAATGTTATAAAGGCGTATAGAAGGGAACAAGGTTGCATATTATGAGGATATATAGGATAGATAAAATTGTAGTGATCAGGGAAGCATTCCTTCAGAAGTCCATTGCAATAGTTCTGAGGAAGAAGCTGTCTGAGTGAAACTTCCTCCTTACCAATGGAATATGAAGGGGATGTGTTGATTCCATGTATATGTGTGGTGGGTCCTAGCTGTGAATGTCTGAACTGGTGAAACCAAGGAATGTAGTTCGCCCAACCATCTACCATGAAAATAGCAGTAGAGCAGTGAGAGGCTATCAACGTTCCACCTGTGCAAAAGGAATGAAGGGTGGAAAAACAGTTCTTCACCCACAAGACTAGAAAGTGAGGATTGGGCAGCTCCTGCCCAGATGTGGGACCACTACTCCATTTTTGATCTGATCTGACCTGACTCTTGTAGAGATAACAGCATGAACGGAGGAATTAACTGCTTTCCGGAGCAGTCAGGAAGCCGACCATCTTTAACAATGGATTGTATAAATTCTACTTGAGGTCTGGTGTGAGCTAACAACAAAATACAAATTTGACTACCAAAACTTTCTACAGAATAATATTGTATATTTTAATAAGTAACATTCATATAACAGAAGGTTCAAGAGCCACTCAAAGAGTTTTAATCACTATACTATTATTATTCTGCTTGTCACTGTTTACATTTCTCTGGATTTTTTTCTTAATCTCTAGTTATTCATTAACTAGAGATCATTATATGAAGTATAGACTAGTTTTCTGGAAATCCATTACTTAGGCAGTTCCTCCTCATTGCACATTTATGGATAGGGTCATGGCTATAAATAAAGGATCCCAAGTGCAAGTATGAGCTATCAAATGCACCTTTATTATACAAGCACAATTGTCCAACTAAACAGTTGTGACTGAATATTTCCCAAATTTAATAACTTCTTACCAGATTTGTTGTGAAGAAACAAACTGCAGGATTGATAAAGGAATCAAACTTCTCAAAAGAATTTCAAGAAAATATCTGTCAATCTAAGTCATGTAGAATAAAACATTGCTATCATAGACAGTATTTAAGGTCCATATTGATTTAGCAGACTAGTATCTTCATCTTTATTGTTTCAGTCACTACATTTCAGATCAGACACTCAAACCTTTCTCATATTATCATCCAGTACTTATTGATATGATGAAATTTTCTCACTTCACCATTTGAAACAGTGAAAATAGCAGTCCAAATTATTCTTGGAAGAATAAATAGCATTTAAACTTGAAAAAATTATAATCTTCAGTAAAACTGACCATTACTGGAAACAAGTTGTCAGTCTATTAAAATTCATAAGTTAGAAATTATCTATTTCATCAGTGCTGTGTGTGTGTGTTTTTAGAGGGGAGGTTCTCTAAAGTTTGATTCAAAGATCACTTTGCTATAACAAAAATGAATAGAAAAAGTTTTTTTTACCT
Organism: Acanthosepion esculentum; assembly: GCA_964036315.1. NCBI lineage: Eukaryota > Metazoa > Mollusca > Cephalopoda > Sepiida > Sepiidae > Acanthosepion > Acanthosepion esculentum. Next base: position 29,476,523 of record OZ038492.1, on the reverse strand, counting down.
TCATTTAAAACATTTCTAATAATGCAATTTTTCTGCAGTGTAGGTTAATAGAAAGTATCATGAAGGTTTTTTTTTTTTCTTTTACTTCAAATTCAAAGTTATCAAGACAAAAAATTTTTTCTTTACCTGTGACCCTCGAGAAAGAACATGGTAAAATTCAATGCCAAACACTCGTGCAAACTCACTGGTTTTGCCAATGAGATCAAGCTGATCAATCAGCTCAAGATTGGCTTTAGCTCGAAAGAGAAAATATTCCACTACTCTCCATCTGAAAATCAATAATTAATAAAAATTCAAGTCAAACTGTTTTAGAAAAGATGAAAAAAAAAAAAAAAACAGCATAAAAATTGTAAATCCTAAATCAAAAACACATACTATAATTGGATGAATCAATAAAAAAATGATTTTTATGAAATAGACAAAATGAAGTTTATCAAGTACAATCTTAGATAAGGTACAATACTAGAGAGAAATAAAATGAAAACAAAAAATTTGATTCCCTCACCTGTACAGGTGTGTTCTATGATTAAACCATGTTGTCAGAGAGTGGTAAGAATAACGAGGAATTCGTTGATGCAGAACATGGAAGACCACATTTTCTATAGTGTAAATGTTGAGATTTACCTTTGTGTAAAAAAAATAAAAAATAAAAATTGAATACTTTAGTCAATTCAATCCCAAGGCATTACTATTAAAATATTTGGGGGACTGAAACTAAATCAAAATTAGCATTGTCTACTTCAAGCAATCAAATGGTAAGAGAAAAACAATTTTGTTATGTAGGATTGAAATAAATTGTTGTAGCATACCTATGAACGATAATGGGTATGCCCCCATTCCCACAAATACAGTAGTGAATAATGTATGTGTTGGTCTGCGGTTGGAGATTCATTGTGGAATTCACTTGACTCACTTCTAGCAGTTGGCTACTTCTACACACTGCTGGCAAATCTTGTATGTGTTGTTCTTGTCCTAAGTATTATCAGTGCGATTATTCTATTCAGTAACCTTCCCTAAGTTACAACACAAATAAACAGTATTATTCTTCATATTCTATCTGTAAATCTATATTTTCTGTTTTTCTAAGTATCAACACCAAATTAATTTTACTAGCTTTATTCCAATAAATGATGCAACCCTTTCAAATTATTTTTACTCAATAAAATGAATGAATGTTTGTGATCATACTGCTGCTGTCCGAGTCTGCAATAGAGGTAGCAAGGCCTGAAGCAAATATCTCCTGTCTCAGAACAACTATGGTCCAATAAAGCATTTACTTATAACACATCTATTATTCATGATATATAATTACATCTTTGGATAAAAAATTCTCTGCTAATATCTAGCTGATTTCTTGGCCAACTTATTGGTAAATCAGAGCTTAAAGCAAAAATCCTCAGTTTGTAAACTCAAATGTTTAAAATAAAAACAATTCAAATGTTAATACACATTGGTATTTATAAGAAAATGATCATTGTACACAGTAAAGCTTGGGTGCTCACCACGGCATAATGGTTAACAAACTTGTTCCACAGACCAATTCACTGGTATTGAATTTGATTATCAAGACTGCTTCACCATTTTGGCCTTGTGCACTACATTTAGTAAATAATACTAAAGCCTTTTATTGAATAGCTAAGATTGGAAAAGGCTGACAAAAGTCTGTCAATCAGACGTGTGCTAATTTTCTGAAGTGAAGAGGCAGTTTACAGATCCAAGTATTGTTAAGGAAAACAAAATGAAAACATTAGTCCAAGAACCATTATGAATCATAAATAAGTTACCTTACAAAAAAAAAAAATATATATATGTGTGTGTGTGTGTGTGTGTGTGTGACCTGACGATTGCATCTAGCATGAAACAGACTGTCACCTCTAAGTGTTGACTTCTATGTTCACTTTTATATTCATATATATATAATATATATGCACAAACCTCATGTTTTATAATTCTCCAAAGATTAAGAACAATTCGTCCAGGTAAGTTTATGTCCATATCTTCTGAATTGAAAGGTGAAAGCTTGCTACCTGCCAGAGAAAGACACTTGCTATTAGATTCATTTAAGTAAACACAAAGATAATTAAATCGTCTGATTAATCAAAAACTCATGTCAGGTACAGAAGATCCATTAATAATCAATGCCTATTTCCCCGCCTCTTCTTCCTTTTGATGAATTGTTGCCTTTTTAATAAGGAATATTCTGCATATATATTCATCTTTGGTCACAAAACACTATTCTTCTTGGCAATGATCATTTGTATATTAAGAATAGTAAGAATTATTGGCTTACTTGCACACAACTTCCATGAACATGGGCGCTATGCCAATATATTTTTATGAATATTCACATTTTTTTCCCTGTGGCAAGGTAACTTAGTGCTAGTTTTATTACCATGAAATTGAATGCAACCAACTCATAGTAACCCATACCTTCTATTTCTACTACAATGCAAACATATTTTTATTTTCTCCAGTGGATAATTAAAAGTAAATAAATATATATAAAAAAAAATGATTGATTAAAGATTGATTTGTTTTTCTACAGCTTACCAACTATTTGCAGGTTATTTAAAGCCATAAAATATTTTAGATTGTAATAATTTTGTTGAGATAATAATGGTTTAGTGATACAAGTCTTACTAATTAACCCATAGCTGGGGGACGGAGATGAGGTGCATTCATACCTTTCCCAAGGGTATTTGTCTATAAGTGAATATAACGAACCCAATTGGAACTCATCTCACTGATTTCCAATTCCAAGCTGTTATCTATTACATCAGGTGCACATCCCAGGTTACAGCGCATGGTATTCTCAATCGGTCACCCATCTAGGTACTGACCAAGATTGATCTTGTTTAATTTCAGTGATCATGCAAGAAGCAGTGTTTCAGCATAATATGGCAGTAAGCCAGTTGATTAAAGAAAGAAAGAAAAATTTCAACTCTGAATACGAAACCAGACTCGAGGGTGTAGGGGAGCATTAATAATTATATTTACTTAAAAATTTTTGCACATTTATCTTTTAAATAAAAAATGAAAAATTATTGACCTGGAATTCTTGAGATTCTCGATGCAAGTTCAATGTTGAGCTGAGCAGCTCTCTGCAGAAGATAACCCCATGACATCATGCAGATCTCATACCCTACAAGAATATCAGGGTCCCATCTGAAATGATGGAAAAACATTGTAAAATGTGAAAAATTGCTTCAGGTAAAGACATGAAGTAAATAACAATTTACAGACATTCTCTCCTTATCACACTGATTTTTAATAAGCTTAGCTTACTCTGGCACAAGGTTACAACCATAGAGCACCTTTGAGGACTGAATTCTTTATAACAGAAGGATATGCAAGACTAACTTTCTAATCCTCCATGGCAATTCAGAATTAAAAAGAAAAATCCAATTAGTGAACCATACAAAATTACATAGAGGTCATCCCATGCAACAAAGCATACAGGGCTGTAGCAGCCAGGGAGTTGGGGACCTGGCCTTGGCTCCCACAAAATTTTTTACAAGGTTTTATTTTAACAAAATAAAGAAATACAAGAAAGAAAGAAAAAAAAAACTATCAAAGAAAGAATATAACTTTCATAAAACCCCAATGAAAGATTTCTTCTTTAAAAGGTGTACAATGATGGTAATTTCCCTTTACACCTGAGTGCATTTTGATTTTAATTTGGGATTGTGGGGAGTCCAATAAAATAAAATATAAAAATAAAAAAGTACAAACAAATAGAAAAGAATTCAAATTAAAACAAAGCATTTGCTTTCCCTTAAAATTCTTATCTTTTTTTCTATCTTTCTCTCTATATATTCCTCTCTCAAATAAAAAGGAGGAAGATGAAAGACACCAGATATTGACGATCTAGTGGCTAAATAATTTGTGGCGAAAACCTACAAAAAATGAAGTAGGATCCATTCATAACTTCCTCTATATAAAATAAGAAAGGAGACTGGAAAAGATACTCGGCCAATCAAATAATTTAACAAGAATATTTGCATGTCTTTGGAGCATCATCAAAAGGGATATAAATTGATGCCCGCAGGCAAGAACTATGCTGAAGGAACCTCACCATAAAAACCGGCCAAGTGTGTCGCATTAAGCTATCATTGACTCCACACATTTTCCATCCTCGTTAGGACCGAACCCAGTTTTAACAGATAACAGCAACACAACAATCCCACTTCTGAAATTGATCACTTTGATGGCTACTAACAGACTGACTTGTGAACTAATTTTCATTACCCCAAAATACAAAGGACTCATCACCTATATGTCAAAATAAATAAATAAGCTTTATTTGTTTATACACTTGACTTCAGTTTCAGTTTTATGACAACCAATTCAAACCAATTCATCAATAACCTACAGAATATCTACTCGTGTTATCAGTTGAAACAGCCGAAAGTAGTAAAATGAGTAATCAAGAGAAATTAAGAAAGAAGCAATCAAAAATACAATGGTCCCACTAAGACCAATAATAATGATACACAAGACTCAAGTAAATCATAAGTTCTTTTTTTTTTATTTTCCTAATGGTTTTGTTTGCTTTGAACTAATGTCCAATTTCATCTTCTTTAAAACAAGTCAAAAGTCAAAACGCTTCTTTTCAACTATCATTTTTTTAATATCTTTTAGTATATTTATTTATAAAATATTGTGAAAATTTTAATAACATTTTTTTTTTAATGTCAATCGAAAGAGAAATAATAAGACAAAAATTTTAAAGTTTAAATTGATTATATGAAAATTTAAAATCTAAAATTAACTTAAAAATGTAATTTTTATTTTCATAAGAACAACAAAAATTCTCCAAAAAACATAAGAAATCTTGAAGGATAGCAATATTTTATTTTTCAATTTTTAATTTCCAAATTAAAGCACCCATGGAATGGTAAATATGATGTTGGGAAATTATTTTTAATGAAATTTAGTTCTTTTAATCATTTATATTTAAAACCATGTAAATCTTAAATTTTAATCTAAAAGACTGCTAAGTAATTAGTAAATTAAAGAAATCAGGGCAAGGGCAGTATTTAGTGAATTTTCTTTGAATGGAGATTTTTTTTTTTAATAAATAATCATTTTTTACATAAATATTTAAAAAATTATTAAAATTGAATGAATAGTTTATTTTTAGTAAGAGATTTAAAATATAAACTTTATTCACGTAAATTACATATTTTTTATACATTATTTTCACATCCTACCATGTAGGTAACTTCAAAAATTCACTATGAAAAAAAAAAATAACTTGTTGAAAAAGACCCACAACTTGATAAAAACAAACTTTATTGTCAAAATGTTTATGTTATGTAAAATTCACCTGACACCCTACCTACGATATAAGCATTCAAAAGAGTATACCATTTACATAAAAAAAACTTAAATGAACTTTACAGGCAATTTTGCTTTATCAGTTTGATATTCATTCTCTAGAAATGTGGGGGGGAAAATACATTTTCAATCTTAATGTCTCAAATGTTTCACTACTTTAATAAATACTTGAAAGTTTTTCAACATGAAAATTTATCACAATTTCTACATTTTTAAAAAAGCTGTAATATGGTTATCATCAAACACTATCAGAAATACTTACTGTTTAACAAGTCCTTCCAACTCTGATATCAGTTCAAGTTCATCAGAAACGTAGGTGATTTGAACATCTTTAGGAGAGACTGTTTGATGCAGTAGCCCTTTAACTGGTGATGTCCCATCTGAGAGAGAAGACTTGCCATCTTTCCTCAGGGCTTTAGAATCAACAGCAATAATAAACAGATGATGATCAGATGGTAAAGAATCTTCAGAGACAGCCACAAACACTGCTTGAATGGGATCCAATTCAGGATCAGGAATGTTCTTCCCTCGACTCTGCATATGCATTTCAAGACTCATAGTACAAATATGTTGCACCTGCAGACAAGAAAGGAAAAACGACAATTTTTGCCTGAAGACAATGTATTTTTACTATTATTCATTGATTAATTCAATCGAATGCCCTTGTTATTTTAATCACATTTCAGCCACTGCATGACAAACCTTATGTATAAGGATTAGCTGAAAAGCTCATAAGCTGACAAAGATACTCTTAGGGAATATGACCTAATGAAGTTTATTTTTCAAGATAGCCCCCATTGCAGTCCATACACTTCTTCCATCAGTGTTACCATGCTTGAATCTCTTTAGTGAAGAAGATTTCATCCTGTTGGTCAAAAAAGTCATCAACAGCAGATATCACTGCAATACTGGGTCAAGTGGGTTTTTTTCCATGTTGGGGAACAGATGATAATCAGATGGGGGTCAAATCAAAGCCACAATCACACACAGCAGCCATTGAAATGAAGGATTTGTGTACTGGAGCAAGTTGGCATACTACTCTCTATTGATAGTGTGGCCATTTGAAGATAGTTAAACACAATGCCTTTTGCATCTGCCCTGTAGATGAGATGACCATGATCTTCTTTGGAGCAGGTGAGGATGGGGGGTTTCCACCACATAGATTGTCCCTGGCCCAAAGTGATAAATCCAACTCTCATTTTGGGTTAGGAAATGCTCAAGGAAACCAGCTTGATCTGCCTGAAGCAATGTCACATTGTCCAGTGATGTGATCAACCTGTGTGCTTTTGATCAGGTGTCAGAAGACGTGTCACCCACCCAGTAGAAACTTTTATGCCAAGTTCATTGTGCAGAATATTCTCAGCATTCTCACAGGACATGCTAATAGCATTGGCTCTTTGATTTATAGTCACCTGTCATCCATCACCGTATGGTGAACACTATAAATGTTTTTTCTCAGTGGTGTCAGTTGCACAACATCTAAACCTTGGGTCATCTTCAAGACTCTTCTTTTAATTCAGCTGCCCACTTTTGCACTGTTGATAAAGCTGAAGCATCATCCGTTAATATAGCAAAAATGTCAACATGAATGCCCTTGGGAACTAAACCCTTTTTCTGCAAGTTCTTGATTACACCACAACACCAAATTTTGCTACTAGTTACTTTTGAAGTCTTCTTTGAACTGTCATATGTCAGTTTACCTCGAAAGAAACAATGCAATTATTAAGAAGAATGGAAATTAATGCATGCAAGATTTCACAGCTTTAACATCACTCCTTCATGGTCAGTCTATGAACTCTTCAGCCCACCCTCGTATTTTTCCCATAGAAATAAAGTAACTTTTGTGCTGAAAGAGGCACCAGAGACATAGCAATTTGAATTGCCGCGTTCCTATTTTCTGACCAATGAGATTTCACAAAAAAGGATGTTACATTTTCTGTCACTTGCAAATGATCTTCTTTAGAAAAATTTAAAATCAAACCACTGTAAATCTTAATATCTTTTCCTCTTAAATAAAAAATAACATTTTTTAACCAATTGTAACTAAGTAATTCCAAATTTTAGGCCCAGTTTTGAGCCTATTATTTCCTATAAACTCCAATGACTAACCTTAGTTATCCAGTAAGAAATTTTTTTTACAACCCACTGATTACTCACTTTCAACATTGTTCAACTCTGAGTCATTTCTATACAATTCTTATATTTTATTCCTTTTCATTCTTATCAGCTTTCTTTAAAATAACTACAGAACTTCTATAATCACCAGCTAAATTTACCTATTGCTGTATTACAGCTACAACTGTTGATACATACACATGTACACTTACAATGTAAACAATTTCACATACACAAAAAAAAGGAAATTTTCAACACAAAGATCCAAATAAAAAAAAATATTTGACATTTGGATCATTAAAGAACTGATGATATTTTATGCCTTAATTCAATGCTTTGTAATTATACTACTTTGTTTTTCAATATTTGAAAATATATTTCTTGGTTTTTCCAATTTTGTTTCTCTACAAAATTGGTAACCTTCTAAAAATGTACTCTCTGATCTTTGTTCAAATGTATGTTACATTCAGTAACTTTTTGGGAAATGTCAAAGAGAATCCTTTATTTGATCAACTGGGGAAAAGAAATCCACTGTCTCTCTTAGGGAATTTCAAAATTCATAACTGTCAATTCTTTCTTAGACTTCAATCTACCTCTTTATTATCCATATTTCTGCCAGGGCTCAAAATTAATCTTGTTCCAGGGACAATAAACATTAGTTTAGAATGAGTGGTTAAGTTTGTTTAGAAGCCAAGATGATTACTATGAATACTATAATATTTATTCTAAATACAACTATTCTAAATGCAACTAATTTTTTAAAATAACAATAAATTTGCTTCTCAGCAATAATGGTGGACTTTAAAAAAAAATGGTGCATGCACATACACACACAAAACTTAAGCACTTGGAGAAAAAATGGTACACACACATCTTTTTGAACTGGTGAATGAAACCTGAATAAAAAATGAAGACTGACTTAAATTTAGATATTTGCATTCTTTATCTCTAAATGAAGAATATTAAGATGTAATTGTAAGAAATAATTGTTTTAATAAACAACAAATAGTATTTTTTGTCAATTTTTGGTGAAGAGAACTTTAATGAACAAGGTTTCTGTGTTATGTTTTCTAAACAGAAAATACAAAAATATTTGTATTTTTTAAAAATAATAAATAATTAAACATAAAAAATTTAATCACAATTTGAGGTGGCAGGTAATTGTAAATTAAAATATTTTGATAAAGACTTTACAGACTTTAAAGACTTAGTTGTAATGCACTAATATTCTTTATATGGAAAATTAATGCATAGAGCACAATTCTTACATTTGAGTCTAATAAAGTTACCATGAAAATTAATAAATAAGAACATTTACATGTAAAATTAGTCAAAGGGATTTAAACATTTTAATAGTGTTTTTATTACATTACTAACTATAAAGGATAAAGTTTTTAAAAAAATATTTTGATTTCAGGACATCTTAAAGAAATTTTTCAGGATAGTTCCAGAATGATATTAAAATGGTTAGTCTTGAGCACTGATTTCTGCAATACCTGTCTTATACAGTATGGCCTAATAAATAAAAATACCTATTTGGTTCAATGGAAATCTGGTTTAGGGAGTGCAGTTGACAGGTATAAAAATGAGAATAACAGAATGCTATAGAACAAAGAAAAGGTCCTGTTTGATATTTTTTTTTTTTAAGAAAGTTATGAAAGTTGTTGGTTCCAATCTGTATTGGAATGACTGCAAAAAAACATCCCCCTCTTCAAATTTATAGGCAAATCGCAGTAGATACATACAAGGATTTCTTGCTAAGCAATAAGCTAAACCACTTCTTGGTCTCATCCACCATATTCTTGTTCTTTCTTGTCTTGAAGTCAGAATGCCGCAATCACTTGTCTGTATCCCTTTTTCGTGTTAACACCATTCTTACTTTCTGAACTTTTTGCCTTATTACCGTTAATTTGCCTACTTTTGTCTTGCATATATTGTTTGCTTAGTATTATTTTTGTTCTGTTCTTTTCTTTTTGAAATTGCTTATTGCAAACTTTGTCAATTCTGTTTATTGGGGATTTCTGCTAATTACATTTAACCATGGCCAATTATTCTACAGAAGTTATGACATATATAAGAGGAAAATGAGGAAATTGGTCTGAATGTAGAATGGAAAATTAACACATTTCATAAAATGTAACACTCTATTTAATACACATTTTGACAAACATGGAGCTCCAACTTAAAAATCACTTTTCACCTCTCACTTTACCTACCCTATATTTTAGCATTGTAATGAAATGGAAGAAACATTTTAAAATCAAACATAGTTTTGTCATAAATGAAATGAAAAGTAAAAAACATAAAATGTCAATTTTATTTTAAAAAAGAAAAAAAAAATTGAATAATTCTAAAACTCAAAAACAATTTCTATCCTTTAGAAACACTAAAAGCATGAAGAGCTTCGAGATTCAGATACTAAGCAATTTAAGTATACAGCACATAAAAAATAAATGATGCTATCCTTACCTCAGCAATGGATTTAGCTCCTTGCATATCTAACTGGCTAACTTTAAATCCAAAAGTGTTTTTTGGAGTAGGTGCTTCAATTTCGGATGTTTCAGCTTTTCCTGCTAGAGACCACTGCTGTAAACATAGACAAGAAATATATATACTTCAAATTTTACAAAATTGAAAAAAAAAAAAAAAAAAAAAAAAAAAAAAATGGAAATAATGCATAATGGTGTGTCAAAGGGATGGCTATTCCCTTGACACTTACTCAGTAATGTTTATTTACAAGATTATAAAAATATACAAACTAAATACAATGGGATATAAAGATTTATTTACCATTTTATAAAGGAATAAATTTGAAAAGAAATATTGTTTCAAAGATTTTTAAAAAATTACAAAATTATCAAAATATGTAAATCAACTACAATGCAATATTTATTATTTACCATTTTATAAAAAAAAATTATGAAAACAAGTTTTTTATTCAATTTAATAAACAGTGTTTAATATTTTAATATTTTTTTTCTCAATTCTCAAGAACAAAGAAAATGTATAAATCCATTTTCATGTGTTTGGGTTTTATTAAAATTTTAATCATCACTTTTTAAAAACAATAAATATTGTCAAGGGAATCAAAAGGGAATTAATAGCAGTGTCAAAGAAATAACATTCCTTTTGACACATTGTTTTTTTAAGGCACGAAAATTAAACCTTGTCATATATATAAAAGGTTAATGGTCAAAGTTGAATCAGACCAGGAAACGGTAGTATAAAAAGTGCTCAATATACGTGTGAAAAAAAATAAAATAAAATAACATGGACAGCTTTAAACATTAAAAATTAGGAAGTCAGATAGAATACGCGACCTTGGTTTCAACCTTACGGTCTCATCAGGCTAATTCTATCAACTGACCATCCAATGCTTTATTTTTTTAAACTACAAAGAATCTATTCTATTACACTCAGCATTATGCATTTAACCATTGTCCATTTGTTTATTTATTTATTTTTGGAAAATAATATTGTAGCATTCTTTGTGGGTTTTTAAAAAAATAAAGCGTTGATAGAATTAGCCTGATGAGACTGGGGTTGAAACCAAGGTCACATATTCTATCTGACCTCATAATTTTTAAAGTTATATATCATAGATTTTATTAATCCAAAATTTTTAAAATTATTCTATTTTCACTGATTTCCTTTTCTTATGATTGCAATTTATTTTCATGGTTTATATATAAAACTTTCACTTGCTATCCTATAGCATACAAACAAACATTTTTGAAAACTTACAGTTAAAAACTGACTAAAGAAAGTGGTCATTATTTTTTGTTAAATACAATAAAATAATATAACTATGAATGCAGAAGAAAAACTCAATGCTATTATTTACATTCAGACTAATGTTCTCATCTTTGTTGTTATTACATTTCAGCCAATAAGAAAAAAAGATGAAGACATTAGTTCAAATGCATGAGTCTTCATTCTAGAAATTCAAGCAGAAATCAATGCAATTATTTAAATGATTTAAAAAAAATATTTTTAATGATATAAATAACAGTAAAATATAAAACATGATTCCTCCAACTTGTCCTAACATTTAACAATATATTTTGATTTGTTTTATACATCTGCCCAAAAATTGCAAATTACCAACACTTGGCCTTATCTTGTATATTTCAGTCAGAAAAAAAAAACAAAAAAAAAACACCCTATCCTTTAGTCTTTGCTGCAGATAGCAAAATGTACTACTGTAACTTTAATCCTCTTAAGATGGATGGATCCCCAAGTTATAATTTTTATTAGACTCTTACCTAATCCAAAGGCAAGAGAATCTGAAAAACAATTAAGGGTCTCTTCCTAAAAGTTTTCCTTACCACGTTCTTAAAAAAAAAAATTCCCTAAAATCAGGAGAAAATCATGTTTCTACTTATGATAAATCAAGGAACTTAAGTTCATTTATTTTGCTGCATTAGAATAAAAACTCCTTTATCTTCAGAAAAGACATTCTTGGAAGTTCATCATTCACCAATTCCAATTCAATACTCAGACTTTTGTAATCTATATCAGCAAAAATGGCAGAACAGCAAATTATGTGTTTTTTTATTTATTTTCTCCAAATAGATCCACATTTGTTGATTATTACTTTAGCATAGTAAATGTCAAAAATGGCAGGATTAGTTAGATAGTGAATTAGTGTAGTATCTGTGTGTTATGCCTAGGATCAAGTACTATACATTTGCAAGTTAATTTTAGAATGCAATTCAAACACTAATGCAATTGATATGTCATTTGCCTGCTTAGTTCTACGTCAGACATTAAAATTAAGGCAAAATTCACATTTTTAATACTAATTGTTCACCCAATACAAAGCCCAAGAGCCACTAAAGGTAGAGTGTTACTGAATGAGATTGTTGTATGAATGTAAAGAAATGTAGATTATGAGAATATGCAAGATAGATAACGGTTGACGCTAGATTTGAAAAGATTAAGATTGTAAAGATCAGGGTTTGGTTTGGTTAACGGCATATCAACTCCTTATGGGTCATTTAATGTCAGAATTTTATTTTATTGTGAGCTGTGGTACATTTCTTTTTATTCCCAAAAATGTATTGCTGGTAATATTTTTTTTTTTTTACTATGAAAATGTATTACTGGTAATTTTTTCTAATGTATTTTTGTATTTTCATGTTTGTATCCCAGTTTGAGGGTTCACTATTTACCCATAGCTGAGACCTTAACTAGTGCTACCACCCAGTAAAGATCAGGGCTTCTAGGCAGTCCGTAAAACAAAGTAGCTGTTCTTGTGAAGAAGCTGTCGAAATGAAACTTTCTTGTTTCTAATGGAATATGAAGGGAATGAGGATGATTCAACAGTGTGTACATGGCATAGCAGGTCTTAGCTGTAGAGATCTGACCTGGTGGAACTAAGGAATGTGGCTCATCAGGACATTTGATAAGAAAATAGTGATAGAGGAGAGAGAGGCTTGCGGTATTTAGTCTGTGATAAAGGGGTTGTCGAGTAGAAACTAATTTATCACCTACATGGCTACAAAGATGTTTTTATCAAGACTGAAGACTGAGGATTGGGCAGCTCCAGCTCAGCTATAGCAGAAATACTCCATTTTTGGTCAGATCTGACTCTTGTAAAGTATGGCAGGAGGAGTCTGGTACTTTCTACAGAGATACAAGCAGCCAATCATTTTACCAGCATCTTTAGTGATGGATTATATATACGAGTTCCACTTGAATTCCAGTAAATGTTCAAAGCAAGTAGCCTCCTGAGAGTACAATCATTCTTCATGATAAGCAGAAACCCAGGATCTGCTTAGTGATGATAAAAGGTTAATAGCTTGGTTTTGGAGGTATTGGATGTTACATGTCAATTTTTTTCTTTTATTTAGTGCTAGGTCAGAGAAGAGATCAACTGTTAGACTGGCCATCTAGATTTTTGAAGGTGTACCTATTATCTGGATAGATATTTACTAATGATTTGAGAATATAATTAATTTTATATATTAATTTGCTTTAGCATGACAGAAGTTACAGTGAATCACAGGGAAAAAGTTGTTGGCCATTTTTGCATTTCAAACAGGTAGCTAAAAAAAAAAAAAAACAAACTTGGGATAATCCTACTTTAATTCTCCTCTTCAAAATGAAGCTACACTTTTTAAATAACTAACATGGACAGCCTAATTATAAGATAATTTTTTCTGTAAACTTTATGCATTAATGATACAAACTTTAGAAAAAAAAACTTAAGGTCAAATGTTTTGTCAATCATAAAACAATTATATTGGCCAAAAGGCCAGGAAAGATACTGCTGATATATAAAAAAAATAACAGGTTGCCCCTTTTTCATTCCATTGTATGTATCTGGCATTAAGTTCCATATCATGGTTATCCTTTGGGTTCAAAGAAAACTTTCTCTTGCAATTCATCAGTAGATGTGGATGAATTTTCAAAACAGACCTGTGGGGGGGGGGTGAATTTATAGTGATGAAAATCATTGCACCAGAGTAATCCCATGCTCTCAGTCTGGTGTGTCTTTATCCAGTGGCACAAGAAATCATTACAACCGGAAATTTCCAGGCTGCAGTAGATGACCAGGACTTCTACCTGTTGTGTTCATGCTCTGATACACACCACGGCAATTGCTGCACCACCTTCATGGCCACTGGATCTGTTAGAAATCTCATATGCCCAATCAGCCAGAAATCAGTCTTCACAGGAAATAGGCCTGATAGACCTGAAAAATTATTGAGGGTTTGGTCCTGTCAACTACCCTCACCTGGTTTTTCTACCCAAGTTCTCTCTCTCTCTAAAAAAAAAAAATTGTAGATATTGTTGCCATTATGTAGAAATGATAAACTCTATGAGTTGGGATCAAACTACATGTGCATTAGGGATAGGAATGCAACTCTGCCTTTCCTTCCTGATTTCCCAAATGTCTTCAAGAATCTATAGAGGAGTTTAACTTTTAAATTGCCTTAGTAGATCTGATGGAGGTATGGTAGAGTAATGGATAGGGGCTTGGATTGAGGAATTGGAGAGCCAAGTTTGATTTCCAGTCGAATCCATTACATTCACTTAAGTGGGAAAGGTATGAATCCTCTTCTTCCCCCCAACACCCCCTTCCCCAAAGTATGGGTAAATAGCAGGACAGACCAGGTTCTTTAGCCTTGGATGGCAACTGGTCTACCGCAGAAAAAAATGGCAACTTAGTGCAGGAAAACATTTGCCTTGTCAGTCATGTATCGAAAGATACATGATTGTCTACACGTGTATTACACATGGCACATAACTGACTGAGGTGTGATAAAAGTTTCTAAAGTTAAATACCATTAAGATGACTCAAGAACCACCTCATCCAAAACCAAATTGAATGACCCTGCCTTGTATTTAACATAATTTTTTACACAATCTATAATCACATTAAATCAAATGCAGCTCAAAAGACAGACAGTGATAAGTGAAATAATAAACCCTATCTGTTAACAATATTTACCTTCATCTGTTTGCTTGCCAAGTGCCTCCTAAGATGATTTGTTTCAGGCTTTGCTTTAGAAGTGCTGGGTTGTGGGTCAACCATCTCCTGGTTGTCTTTAGTCTCTTTCTCCAGTAAAGCAATTGGAGTCAACACAGGAGCAGGAATTGATAAAAGCTTGCTGCGTAGAGGGGTGCTGTGCATCTGATATTTCTCAGGCTGATGACAATCACTTTTGAAAGCTTTTGATAATGGTGATTCCTGCTCAGATAGCTCTGGTGTTTGGTTATTCTCTTGACTAGACTGTACATCCACTAGATGAGATGTACTTTCAGAAGAGCCTGGCAGTATGGGTGAAGAAGAACAAGGAAATGAAAGAGCCTCAATCAAATCTGCCTCTCTGCTCTGCTCTTGTGGTAGCATTTTTATGGAATCATCTTTGGTCAGAAGAATGGAAACTTGTTCTTTTTGTTCTGCATTATCATCAGGAGCAAGCAATGTTGAAACACCTTGAGGATTCTTGTAGGAAGCCACATGCTGTCTGGCAGGTGGGGGCACACAAGGAGTCATCACACGTTGACAGTTACCCACCAGACTGCAATGAACTACAGGGTCAATAAACAATTTGTTGATGCTATTAATGCTGTCCTCAGTAGATATGATGCCTTGGCTGGCAGCCAGAATAAAGCGCCAGTTGTGAAGAGTCTCACCATCCAATATACTGTTAAAGGCAGCCAGGTCTTTGAGCTGGACACCAATAAATAGCATACAATCACCAAACAAAAAGGCTTCATTAAACAATGGTTTATAACATACACATTCAGATGAAGGCAAGAATAAAATAAAGTATAATTCAAATGATTCAAATGAAAAAAAATAAATAAGTTTCAAATATCTTCATTGAAAAGAATTATTGTTAAGTCCAAGAATAAAGAGAAGAAATTCTATAAAAATATTTAATGGTCTCAGCATCAAGTTTTAACAAAGAAGTTTTTAAGAAATAGTTTATATTTTTTTTTTATGTATTTATTAGGTCAAATTCTACTTTATTCCCATGCCTTGAAGTTAATTTCTGCAAGGAATTTCTGTCAAAGAAATACTTAATGTTCAGCAAATATAAGCATGTTATATACACATTCATTTTTACAAACATTATGAGTAATAGTATTAGAATAGTAATAGAATAGGTGTTACTCAAAAGTTTAGGGGATGTTAACAGATTGATAAATCAGTTCATCTATGAAGTTAGTTTCCCATATTTCACTGGATATTTCATACATCTCTTGAAATCACTCCAACAGGAAATAAAAAACCTTGTTTTCTATCAATTTTTTTTTCAGCAAACATGGACAATCATGCCTGTAAAAAAACTGAGTGCCAAAAGGACGTTTTTTTTCTCATGACACCATTTTTATTTTAACTACATTTCATTCTTCAGCAATGTTTAGTTTTAAAAAAAAACAATGATTAGAATTGTAATAAAAACTAAATATATGATGAAAGTAAATTTATACATTTTATTTGTTCCTGAGAATTTACAACAAAAATATTAAACATTTATTAGATTGTTTATTTACAAGAATAATTTTATTTTTACATTTTAAAACTAATACAATTAAAACTAATGCAATCCAATATTTATCATTTACCAATTTATAAAGAAATAAATATAAAATTTTTTTTTATTCATAAATCTATAAACATTTACTAAATTATTAAAATAGATGAACAAACTATAAAAAAATCCTTATTATTTACCATTTTATAAAGTTTGAATCGATTGGCAATTAGCCAATGTTTTGCTAACCAGTCCAATAAACAACATAATAGTGTTTATTAGTTTTGTTGTCAATTGGCAAAAACAAAGAAAATGTATAAATTCACTTTCACATGTTTAAGTTTTATTACAATTCTAATCCTCACTTTTTAAAAAATAAAAATTGCTGAAGGGTGAAAATAGTTAATAAAAATGGTGTATGAGAAAAAAACATCCTTTTGACACATTGTTTTTTTGGCAGGCATAAAGATCTATGTTTGCCTTTTTTCTTTCTTTAAAGAAGCCATTTTGTATTTCAGAAACTTTTGAGTAACACCTTGTGTATTAATAGATAGCTCAGCCTCTAAAAGACACACTTTATAAAAATCTTTGAATTAGGATATAAAAATTAAAAAAATAGAAATTTTTTCAAAAATCCTTAAACAAAATTGTAAGACAGAAGATCAATGATACAAACAAAATAGCCTGCCACATGGCTGAGATAGTTGCATATTTTACATTTGTGTCCAGGGTCAGAATTTAAACTGAGATAAAAGTCAGGATTCACACCAGTTCATATTTTGTTATATCTTTCATATAAAAATTGTTCATTGATTTAAATATTAAGAGCCTTCTTTTGGAAATCAAATTTATTTAATTTAAAGATTTAAGAGCTTACAATACATAATTTTATGTTAAAGGATCATCTTGGTAAAAACTTAGTCAAGTTCTATAATTATTTTAAAACTCCAGTTGTATCTGATATTAATGCTGCAATAAAATACATTGTTGGTAATTGTTATACACAAGCATATAAACAAATTCTCTCTGTATCAGGCCACTTTTAATAGAATTTTCAGAAGCTTTAACAAATCTTTTGTATAATATACTAGTTTATTTATACAATTGTATATTTTAAGATTTATAAAAGGAAATATTTTAAAATACACAATAAAATTAACTTTTGTACAAGGAAGTGCTGAAATGTTTTCATCCTAGCCTACTTACCAAAATCTGACCAAATGGTGAAACATGAGATTTTTCCCCCCCCCCAAGAAAAGCTTTATGGTTGGGCTGATCACAAACACACAGATACTTGAAAAAAGAAACTTTCCTCTAAAGAAACAAGTGTCAATTCTTCAGTTAGAAAAGGGTTTTACTTTCCTAAAAATGTAGTTTTTTTTGTTTTTTTTTAAGTAATTGTTTTTTTTTCAAAACAAAAAATAAATACATCACATATGCTGACAAATATGTTAGCAAAGAGTTCTGTTCTGAATAAACAGATTTTACAAGCATCTGACTTTTGTACAAATATTATTCTTTTCAGAAATAAAATGTCTGCAAATATAAAGAAATCCAGTTAAAGACACAAACCGATCCTGCATTCATACACAAGGATTAAAATCAAGTTTCACCATGATTATATGCCAATGTCTATTCAGCTAATAAAATTGGGCCCAATAGTATTAAAGAAAACAATGTTTTTTTGTTTTTTTTACTTGAAATCAAAAGACAAGTAAATGATAATGCAATTTCTTTTTTATTTAGTTTTTTAGTTGATTTTTCTTGACACTGCACACTCCCAAAATAGAAGCTAAGCTTAATGCCCGTTTCAAGGCAAAAATGATGCCAATTTTTCTATATCGTGTGTGTCTATATATATATATATATATATATATATATATATATATACACACATACATACATGTATGTATGTATGTATATATATATATATCAGGGACTATTGCTATAGTAAAGGAGTACACAGAGTGAAGCCACTTATATTATAAAAGCTCAGTAAAGAATTACCTGGAGTCATACTGAGAAATGTCTTACTAAATATACCAAGCACAGCCCTGACTGACCGAGAACTTTGTCACTCATACACACTATGTTCTAACATTCTCACTCACTTCTGTTGTTTACAGTAGTGCTTGGAAGGATAGTATATGAACGTGGTTTTCATCACAGAAGTTCCATCAGCAAATTATGGCATGTGCTGCAGTTTTTAGCCAAGACCAACATTCCCCAGGTCTGACAACTACCATATTCCCCAGATCTTGTCCCTTGTGACTATTCCTCTTCAAAATCAAATCCCACTTGAAAGAAGCATGATTTCAAGAAAATCCAAGTGAATGTGACAAGGCACCTGATCACTATCCCAAAAAAGGAGTTCCAGGAATGCTTCCAACAATGATCGATAAAGTGTTAGGCTTCAGAAGGGAACTACAAAGAGATCAAATGTCAAATTTATGTGTTGTAGTTTCCTTTTTATAGCACCAGGTCCAATACTTTTTGATCAGAACTTGAGTGTGTGTGTGTGTGTGTGTATGCGTATATACATGCTTACCCATACAAGAGATGCTCCAAAATGAATGATTACTATTTATTTCCATGGAAAATCAAACATATAGAGGAAGCAAAAAAAATACTGAGGGGAAAAAATTTTTCCACATGGTTTCTACCATTGGTTATGCTTATTCACCAGCAATAAACAAGACCCTACATGCTCTCTCTATGTGTGTGTGTGTGTGTGTGTATATATAAAAGCTGTACAAGTAAAGGGGAACCACTTTGTATTTATTACCACAACAATTCTGAAACATTAGCCAAAACTTAACTATGCACATATTAACTGTCTGAACTCTGAAAATATTAAGTGTCAATGAATGTGAATAGGTACAACTTTTCTGCATTAAGGAATTCAATGAGACCTTTGCTTTCTACACATTTTTATGTAAGATGCAACATTATCAGATTGCTACTCAGCTGCTACCTGCAACAAGGCAAAAAATTATTAGGAGCTGTTGGCAGAAAAATTCAACAACTGCCATATTACTAATAGCTACCTCTGATGTTGTTGGTCTATATATATATATATATATATATGTATGTGTGTGTGTGTGTGTATGTATGTATGTTAAAAATATAAAATAATATATTGTAAAAAGAGGCTGTAAACAGCCATGCTTAAGGTGCAAACCAAAATAGCGTTCAATACAAAATCTGAAAAATTTGAGTTGTAGATAATACCTCCTTTACTTCACAACCAATTCTTTAAAAATTGCAAAAATTTAATATTAAATATTCTTTAAGGTATAAATGAAAGATCGGAGGTGTTATTTAAGTGCAGACACCATGGCAAATATTTGTGTATGTATGTATGTATGAACCTGGATGAAAATATAATTTTTTTTTTTGCCTTTTCCCTCTTCTGTCCCCACCCAACTTCCGGTGTTCATATATAAAGGTGGTGGAGTCAACTAAAATCTTTCATCCTACCTGCCTGAGGAGACCTAACACTTGAAACCTGGGTAGCATGGCAGCTTGAATTTTATTCCTAATTTTATATATATATATATATATATATATATATATATATATAAAATATATATATATATATATATATATATATATAAAATGGATTAAATCTGATAAATTATTTATTTGTTTAAACATCATTTTTTAAATGGATACTCATATTTGAGTAGACATTCTGTTTTTATTTATTTATTTATTTATTTATTAAACAGTATATTTATTTATTTACATCTTACCAGCGTGAATATTTGAGAAATCTTGATTCAAACCTGCGACCCGAGGGGAAAACAGTCATTAGATCCAACATGCCTTAGACCAACTCAGCCATGTTAAACAAAGTTCAAATAGTGCTTTTGAATACACACCCTCTTATGATTATCAATATATACATCGCTGCTCTGTTTTGTATCCTAGGGGTTCGAATTCTGTCAGAGGTTGCATATTTTCTAACAAGAATTCTCAAATATTCAGGCCGGTAAGATGTAAATAAATAAAAACGGAGCATCTACTCAAATATTAGTATCCATTTCAAAAATTATATATATATATATATATATATATATATATGGCATGGTGACCTTGTTTGACATAATGAGATAGGCTCATGGCTAATTTAGATATTAAATCCACATAAACATTTGTTAACAGGTACATTAGTGTAACTCTCTTAAAGAAAAAAGTACAATGAAAATCTAACTGATAGACATTTTCCACCTTATTACAAATGTTATTTCAATTTTGATAGTTTTATAGCCAGAATTTGGGATTATACAGGGTGTGGCAGAAATATCTCCCACATAATGGTAAAATATTAGCTAGATGAAGACACCATTGCTACTAATTACGTGGGAGGTATTTCTGTAACACTAAGATGAGAGAATTGAAAAGTTCTCAGCCCAACCTACTTCCTCAAACCAGATTTTCACCCCCTTTTTCAAAAGGGGCTTGTAGGTTGGGCCAAGAACTTTTTAGCAATTATACATACATAGAAAGTCTAAAATTGATAACTGCACCTGTAAGCAGAATTAAATCTCACTCTATCACAGGATAGACAGACATACTAACCACTATACTACCAATAACATTGGTATATAAAGCTGATAGAAGAGTGTCACTAATCAATTAAGTAATATGTTGCCCATAAACGATTTCAAAGCAGCTCCTCATCCTTAAATTAACATCAGTTGTACATTAAACATTTGCTTTTATCTAAGTTTAATTCTGTTTTGGTTAATTTTTATGCAAAAGATTTTTTCAGCACCAGTGTCCAAAATAGAAGTGTTGGTCAGTCCATCAGCTCACAGAAAAACTGCACACATTTTCATCCTCCCTCTATTGTTTAAATCTTCTATCTTTTGTAGAGGTTAAAGCAAGCATTTTATAAACTCTAAACTACCAATCCAAAATAGATCTAGACACACTTTTCTATTTTTTTTGCATTTGATTTTTGCCTATTCAGCATTTGGATAAACTATCACATAGCAAAGTTGTCACCTGAAAGATTATATGAGAAATGAAAAGAAACTGTAAAGGTTATTATATATGTTATCTGATTCTGAATTGAAACATTTTTCTATTCCCCAAACTACTTAGAACACTATCTTCCTCAATATTGTTAAGTGCAGCATTTCAACGAATATATTCTTTGGCCTTCCCAATTATGAAGACAAAAAAAAACAAAACAAAAGTAGTATATTAAATAAAACTTCATCTCCGCATATCACAGAAGTTTTTACGCATTCATTCTGACAGATAAGTTTTAAAATTCAAACAGTATGTCATTAAGTCTGCAACCTCATTATGAAAAAAGCATTTATTTTACACAAATATTTTTTTTTAACAATGTTTCTTGTCAGTGTGCTTCAGAGATAAATATACATCACATAAATAAGTTAGTGTGTTAAAAAAAAATATCTAAACATTATAAATTTAAGCGCAATACTAAATTGGAAGCAATGTCTCATAATCTTATAGTTGAAATGGCTAAATGCAACTGTAAGTTCTATGCTAACAGTTTCTTCTATCACACTTCTTGGTTGTGGAACTGTTCTATTTTCTTGCTTCCCAGTCAAACTTTGATCTTCAAAAATTGAAATGCAATGACAATTGTTATCATCTGTCTTCTTAAATCTTGTTCTTTTCCTCATATTCTCTAACACTCAGTAACCCCTTGTATCAGTGGGCTTATTGCCTTGCTTGGGTGAAATGATAAAAAAAAAAAAAAAATTTCAAATCAAAATTCAGCTAATAGCTATGTCAGTCTATACATTTATTGATCCACTATTTTGTGTGTGTGTATATGCACACACACACACACAAAATAGTGTGTGTGTATGCATATATATATATATATATATATATAAAATGCAATGTAGGCCGTCCTTGGTTACGCTTCAAGGACAAACTTAAATACAATTTAAATTCTGCAAACATCCCTATAGAGGAGTTCGAACTTGCTGTTGAAAACCAAGCAAACTGGAGAAACACCTGTTCCCAAGGTATAACTTTGAAAAGAATCATCTCAACCATCTGAGAGAATTAAGAACCAACACTAAATCTCATGGTACTACATCAGCCCATATGACAGTCAACCCTTCAGCATGTCCCTCATGTGGACTTGTTTGCACAGGATTATTGTCTCATATGAAACATAAACTGTACAGGATTATTGTCTCATATGAAACATAAACTGTACAGGATTATTGTCTCATATGAAACATAAACTGTACAGGATTATTGTCTCATATGAAACATAAACTGTACAGGATTATTGTCTCATATGAAACATAAACTGTACAGGATTATTGTCTCATATGAAACATAAACTGTACAGGATTATTGTCTCATATGAAACAAACTGTACAGGATTATTGTCTCATATGAAACAAACTGTACAGGATTATTGTCTCATATGAAACAAACTGTACAGGATTATTGTCTCATATGAAAAACTGTACAGGATTATTGTCTCATATGAAACAAACTGTACAGGATTATTGTCTCATATGAAACAAACTGAACTGAAAGTCACTCACATGTCAAAAATGATGGGAGAGTCCATCATATATATATTTTTTATTCAGATAAAGTTCCTCAAGAGATGAAACAAAACACTCTAGTAAGGAAGTTTTCCTTTTTTTTATATATATGTAAAAAGTGATGAAGTTTTATTAATATGACAGATTTTATTACTTAAATGTATTTTCAATAGAGACTCATATTTGAATAGATGCTCCATTTATTTATTAAACAAAATATTTTTGTCTACTGGGCTGAATATTCAAAAAACATTATTAAACAGAAATATTTTCTCTCCAGCAGAATTCGAATCTGCACTACTAATCTGGGCAGGGGAAGCCTTCATAGATCTGTCTTTTCATCTTTTTATTAATAAGATTTCTCAAATATTCTGGCCAGTAAATGAAAATAAATATAATGTTTAATAAAATGAAGCATCTACTCAAATATGGATATCCACTAGAAATAACTTAAGTAATAATAATAATTATAATGTGTGTGTAAGGACACACTTCATCCTCCTACCCCCAAGAAAATTTTTCTAGTTCAGGTAAGGATTTATAAATATGTACAGCATAAGATTACTAATTTATATAAACAAAATAAACTGGAAAAAAATTATTCCCAAAATATTCCACTCCAGTTTTTAAATGTTTATTTCACTTTTTTTCAGCAATTTTATCATTTCCCTTCATTATAAAAATTCATTGACAGAACTGAAAAATTAGTCACAGTTTCAATTTGTTCTTGTCTCTAGATACTTAAAAAAGCAAGCAATCTATAGAACAGAGGTTTTTATATATATATATATATATATATATATATATATATATATATATATATATAAACACTGAGGAGCTGTGATACAGTTTGTGGATGACTATATATATGCTCCTAGAAATTTGGTTGGGCTCTCTAGGGAAAGGGAGTTTTAAAAACAGCAGCTCCTACTGTTATTAAGCATTACTCTTCAAGTATTAATTGAGTTCTCTGACCCACTGACGTATTTCGTATAGAGAAAAATGTTAAAATTCTCTTCCTTTCTGCTATGCAATGACGGTCTAGAGGTAAGATATCTAGCTGATGTGAAATCAGTTAGGTTTAAATCCCAGCTTGAGGCAATCAGATATGTAGCCACACTGAGGAGCTGTGATATAGCAAAAGAGTCTGTGGATGACTATATATACAATGAGACCCGGATATAAGAGAGATTTTCTCTGGTCCCAAATTAGAGCCTGTGTTAATAAAACAAAATAGACCAAACCCGGATATAAGATACTTCTTCTCCGGCCCCGACAACTCTCTTATATCCGGGTTACACTCTATATATATATATATATATATATATATATATATATATATATATATATATATATATATATATATATATATATAACATTTGCTCACTTACCACACAAATTGTGTGGATCACTTTACTATATATTATGATTAGGATAAATAGCAGAAAAAAAAGCACACAGGCAAAAAATAATATTTTCTATCAATGATTATATCGCAATTGACATATTTTGTCCATCATATTATGACCCAAGATTACAAACATAAAAATGGGGAGAGTGGGAAGGAAAACATTTCACTGTGGAAGTCACATTTCAAAACTATCCAGAGCAATTCAATTTAAATTTTTATAGCCATGTTTATGTCAAGAAGGAACAAAATTTGATTTATATATAATTTCTATGAAATTTCTAAACCTTTTTTTGTTATGACCAAAAACATCAATATTCCTTCAATGCATTGAGAATTTCTTTTCTATGCAAGTTCAATTGACTTTTTAACATTAACAAATTTATTAGTAAAAGAATTAGTGGAAAACAAATGTTTATAGGTGAGAGTTTTAAAAAATTTTGCCAAAATATCCAAATAGGTATTGAAGAGAAGTTCCAATCAATTTTACTTGAATACATTCTTCTACAAGAATGAATAATAATTTTTTTAGATCTGAATTTGGAAGTTTACTTGATATCTCAGTTGTGAAAATAAATGATTGTCTGCTGTTCTTGGGTGATATTATGATTATGCTTTGTCACTTCTAATCTATAAGCAAACCAATAATCAGAAATTAGTATTTGCAGTTCACACTACAGATTTATCATCAAGTTATTTAGATTATCTTTTAAGTAGTTTCTTTTTAAAATTCCATTGAAGTATGATTTTTAAGTGGTTAAATTGTTTTAAAAGTGGTGCAAAAATTTATCCGCAAGCAGAAATTCTTTACTATTTCCACCCACTTTTTCTAACATTCAAATTCTTAAGAAATAATTCTGAAATATTCTTGATTAAAACTGAATTTCGTCCAAATGACACAATGTAGCTTCAAGAATATAAATGCAAAACTATCTAAATACAAATATAAGCAGTGACTAAAAGGTTGGCCAGTGTAACAAAGAGATTCTACACAATTAGAGATCATTCACTCTCTTTTTTTCTTGAAGGGTCACTGGGCATTTAAACTATGAATTTTCCACTCGTTACACATATATGTAATACTAAAAACATCTTAATTTTTTCTCTTCTTTAAAAAGGACTGCATGAACATATAAAGGATATTTAGCAATAATGATTGTTTTTTTTTTCAAATGCTAATTGCCTATATTTTTCCAACATATCCTTCCTTGGATTAGATTGTAAATTCACTGAATTTTTCCTCTATTCTTACTACATTTGTTTTAAAAATGCTTCTTTTATTTATAACTCCCAATATTATTGTTAAGAATTTTTGCAATTTTTAAGGTCAGTTTATTTTCAATAAATATCACTCATCTTTTTAAAATTATTTTCCTGTCAGTTTTAAATAAGCAAACAAATAATGCAAACTTTAAAAGTAAAAGATTATTTACTTAAAGGAAAGTGACTTAGTCCTTGTCTGAAACATTCTTTCTGTACACAAATAACAATGCACTTGCAATCAAACCGCAACTTTCATCTCATACTTACTAGGTCTAGTACAAGATCACAAAAGTGGGGCGCTTGATGAGGATCAAACTCATTACAATAATTAGTTTGTTAGCCATTGCTCCACAGTGAGGAGCCACATAGATATTTATTATACATAGCTTAGTACAAGGCTAAATAAGTAGAGAGGAGTAGACATTAGGAAAATTATAGAGCAACTTTTTTTCAAGTGAATCGAGCATTTAAATCTAAAATCCTGGCTTTTTGAAGCTTAAATATCAACCACTGGCAGCAGCAGAAAATATGCAACTATCTCAGCCACAAAGCTGGTTAGCTTCTTTTCCTGTGAAGCCAATTATTCAGTTTCTTTGATGTAAAATTATGTATACATAGCTTTTTTTTTTTTTTTAAATAGAACCAATTGAACAGCTTTTCAATGTTTGTATAGAAAAGGGAAACCAAAATTGAGAGTAACTGTATTGATATTGTCTATAAATTTGAGAAGGTATTTCAAAAGTTTTTCAAACAAGTGAACCTATTCTTTGTGTTGCTTTTTGTTACCATTACATCATTTCATACAAAGCTTGTTCAATTATACAATCCATAAGGGAAGGGTTTCTTTATTTTTCATTTTACAGGAAAAGGTGGAAAATAGAAAAGAAACACGAAAAAAGAGGAGTTCAACAGTCCAACCAAGAAAAATTTAGAGATGATTTATCTGTTTTCTTTTACTTTATATCCCTAAATTATAATCACATTTTAACTGTTTCTTTTCTAATAACTGGGCTCTGCAATGTGTCTATTGCTTTAAGCTGATTAGCAATTTCATGAATTACATGCAATTGTATAAAAAGAAAAATAGGAGCTCACCAAATGAGTTTGAAGCCTCAAGATTCTGCCCCCAAGTTCCCTACAAAACATCAAGCATGCACTTACTATAAATATTATGGCTTAAAAAGAAAATAAAGCAGTCAACAGGGACAACATGGATTCCTTCAGAAAAAGATGTGGATTTGTGCAATGAGAAACACACATAGACAGGAATGACTAAAGACATAAAAAAATTGAAGAAACATGATAGAAGTTTAAAATCCATCTTTCATTTCTTCAAACAAATCCAAGATTTCACCAGCATAGAAAATTTCACCAGTATTTCTCTTTACACGTCAACACAATTATTTAAAATGAAAATGTCACTTTTCAGATGTTGCCATATTACAAGAAAAAAATTGCATTTTTCATAATCTTTTTTGAACTAAAATAAAAATGAAAAATGCACAAGAGAAAAACTGAAATTTGCACATTAGAAAAGCATTTCTAAGAAATAAAACAACTATTATTTTGTGAATGTATAAAATTAGAGAAAGAAACAAACAATCTTACATATTTTCCAATTGTTTCTCAACAAATATCAGTTTTTTTTTCATAGTTGATCAGCAAGTTCAAACTTTTTAAAAGATATGTTCTTAGTGCTTTCCAAAAAGAATTAGTGGTTAACTTCTGCCTGAATTTCTGGGATATGGTGTTATTTACATTATTTATAATTGAACTAATATATACATGTTTGTGATTACTATCACAATGGTTTGGCTGTTGTACCCTCTGGACTTCTTCAGTTGTCTGTTGATCCAGTTAAGTGTAGAGGACACAATGGTTGAAAAGGGATAGTAACAACAAAGATGAAGGCATTAGTCCAACTGTAAATGATTAATATTGATGCTTTGAGCACTATAATTCTTTGAGGAAATATTATACCCATTTATTCCTCAATAATAAACAAAAACATTAAAAACTTATTTTAGGTCACTGTATAAAAAGATGGAAAAATTTTTAGCAGACAATATTAATGTATAAATTTTTTTTCAATAGTTTCAGCTTGATACAAAATTTATTTAATTTCTGATCTCAGGTTTGCTTTTCATTGGCAGATTTGTTTTTTCCAGAACATCAAAATAAATAAAATAATGCCTATAATTCAAGAAAAGTGTTTTTGCAATATATTATCTGAAAACTGAGCAGAAAATAACTAATACAGAATTTCATAAAATACATATCAGTTAATGCTCACCAAAAGAGAAAAATGATATGGATGAAAAGAATAAAATAAAAAAATAAAAAACTTTAGTTTCTCTGAAAATGGAAATTAGTATCTTTTTAGAAGTATAAAATGATTAATATTTCAGAGATGAAAGGACTAACATTGATTGGCTTAGCGCAGCATTTACAAGAATAAAAAGCATGTGTATTATTTGTGATCACTGCATTATTCTTTTTATCATTTCAACCAAATTTATGACACTTATTTATAATCTTACAATGTGCAAGTAGTATAACTCTAGTGGGAAATCAAGTTCAAATTCCATCCTAGTCAGTTGCATTAACTTTTATACAAATGCCCTTGGGAAAGGCATGAATCCACATGGGTTAAATAGCAGGGTAGAAAGGTCTCTTTAGCTTTGAGTGGCAACCATTCTAAAAGAAGGGAAACTGAATTTCAGATCAGATGGCAATAGGAATCAACTACACTACAAAGAAAGTATGACAATTTGCAAACAATAAAAAAATGGAATCTGCAGAAAGCCATGATTGCCAACATCATCAACATGGCACATTAAAAAAAATTAAAAAATAAAAAAATTGCTATCTTAGAACAAAAAAGATTTAATGTCAAAGCTCAAGTTGAATACCTGAGTTTATTATAAAAAAAAATGTTACTGCACTTCAAAACCTAAGCTTGAAGGAGTTTTCTTTTTGTTCCATTTTTGATTTTGCAAATATTTTCAAGGTTAAAATCATATTAGGTTTGGGACTTTTGTCTTAAAATAAACCAATCTCTCAAAAGGTATTTCAACTCAAAACAGACTTAAGCAATATATAAATTACACAGAAGTTTAGTTAAAAATCAATCTAGGCATGTTTTAGTGTCTGTACAGGAAGCGAAACATATCAAACAAAAGATTCATATGTAAAAGAAGCTACTTTCTCTTAGGCAACATTGCTTGGTCTACTGTATATCAATCCTGAAGAGAAGAGGATGAGCTTAACAAAAACTATGGTGGAAAAAAAAAAAAAAAAAAAAAAAAAAAAAATTTCTTTTCATCTTATAATTTCTACTTATTCAATATTTTCAGAAAAGTTATATATACATATTACACTGTTGCTTTCATTATTGTTTTAATATGTTAGTCTAAATATACATTGAACTTTTTTCAGAGGAATGTTGCATCAAATGGCCTTTATGATCTTTTTTCTTTTTCTCAGCTAAAATATCACAGAATCATGAAACTGATTGTTAAGTTTTCATTAATTCGATTAATATGGAAACAGGAGATATTATGAGAATTTCATTTGTTTTTAGCAATTTGGGCCTTGTGTTGATCCTATTGTTTGGAGGTTTTGCACGGATTCTTGATAAACAAGATTAAAAAAGATATAAAGAAAACTGTAAAGAATGTTAGCTGTAACATACACTTTAGGAAGGCCAACAAATGTAACAACTAAAATATTGCATCAAAAACAAAGATGACAATTGTCAAAAACATATCAAATGTTGAAATACTGTCTTAGAAAAGAAGTCAGCATTTCATTTTCTCATGAAAGGGGAGACATGAAAAATACAATAGTAGAAACAAAATCCCCATTTTCTTATGTAACATACTCCATAATTTTTTAATAAAATTAAAAAGTATCCCAAAATTGATACTTGTGTTTATTATGTCTAGAAACAAGATGCTATAGTAATTTTGATAATTCCACATTTCACGACAGCTATCATGAAATGACTATTACTTTTTCATTAAAGTTCAGTGTTTTTTTCCCAAACTTCAAACCATTAATGATGTTAGTAAATTTTAAGTGAGGCAAGTTTTGGATTGATATTACCAGGAAAAAAAAAAGAGAGAGAGAAGAAATGTCAAGATTCAAATTGAAAAAAAGAAAAAAAAGAAAATAAATGGAATTCTCACTGGAATGAAATTTAAATCATTATCTGAACATTGAAAAAAAAAAAAAAATGACTGAAAATTTACCATGCTTTCTAAATGAAACTAAACTGATGAAAAGGACAACATAAAATCATTAAAATCAAATCAAGTCACAAATTGTGTCTTTTGTAAGTTTTGATCTAGAGACAGATTTGAAGGTAAATGGAAAAGTGTTCTTTTTGAGGTAGGAACCCAATTCTCTTCACCTATAATATTGAATGCTGAGAAAAAAGAAAGTTGGAAGAACACAGCAATTGATTTTTCCCTTGTATGTAAACAAGTCCAAGATTTTATGCACCACAATAGGCTGAGTTTTAGAATTTCAATTTAAATTATGAATCCACAAAGATGTTGAGGCATAATTTCATACTATTATTTTGTAATGAGCATCATACAGAAAAGTATGAATGAGTTTGATCTTAGACAGAAAGAGAAGGGTTGAGAAAGTAAGATTGAAAATGTAATTGATAACAGAAAGTGAGGAAGGAAAGCAGAAGGAATGACAAAGAGATACAGAGGGAAGGAGTGACAAAGAAATACGGAAGAGAAAGAAAGAGGAGGAGGAAAAACGGAAGAGAAAGAAAGAGGAGGAGGAAAAACGGAAGAGAAAGAAAGAGGAGGAGGAAAAACGGAAGAGAAAGAAAGAGGAGGAGGAAAAACGGAAGAGAAAGAAAGAGGAGGAGGAAAAACGGAAGAGAAAGAAAGAGGAGGAGGAAAAACGGAAGAGAAAGAAAGAGGAGGAGGAAAAACGGAAGAGAAAGAAAGAGGAGGAGGAAAAACGGAAGAGAAAGAAAGAGGAGGAAAAACGGAAGAGAAAGAAAGAGGAGGAGGAGGAAAAACGGAAGAGAAAGAAAGAGGAGGAAAAACGGAAGAGAAAGAAAGAGGAGGAAAAACGGAAGAGAAAGAAAGAGGAGGAAAAAACGGAAGAGAAAGAAAGAGGAGGAAAAAACGGAAGAGAAAGAAAGAGGAGGAAAAAAGGAAGAGAAAGAAAGAGGAGGAAAAAAGGAAGAGAAACGGAGAGAAAAAAGAAGAAAAACAGAAATGTGAGAATGATGTTAATAACAGAGATAGAAAAGACAAGGAATAATTGAAGAATAATTAACATAAAATTATAATTTTTGCCATAATAGATTTTTTTCAATGACCAAATGTAGAAAATATGTACTGCATCCTTTCTTTTGATGGGGATGAGAACTTGCTGTTTTTTCCAAATCGGAACTTTATTTATTTCCTTTGCTCCTTCTTTCTCTTCTGCCATTCATGGGTGAGTGGTTTATAAATAGATAGGTAAAGTGTTTGAATATGAAGCAAATGAAAACGCCAATAAAAAAAAGGAGAAATATTTGGGAAAGAGTGATAAATGATTTGGGGATATAGTATACAAAATAGAAAGCATGGTAAGATAAAAAAATTTTTTTTAAATCCTTATCTAAAATAAAGTGAGAGCTAATAGATTGTACAATACTGTAACACTAGTACATTTTTCAAGGTCATAGAAACCAAGTACAAAAAAGCAGACAAATTTTAGAGTAGAAGTAGCTACCAAATAGCTGAAATAGTCTTCAATACAATTCAAGCAGTAACTGCCTAAAATGAATATTTATTTTCAGTTTGAAAGAGATGTTAATTGCAAAATATATTTAGTTTCTTTATTTTTGTTTAGCTAATGTATTTCTCACTATTTTAGGTATACTTTAATAATATAAAAAATAAAAGACAACTCCAAAAATCAACCTGGATTTTAGCTAGGTTATCAGCACTGGACCAACACCTAACGACCTGTATTACATATTAGTCCTCTAATGATCTCAGAATTAAATGTATGATTATAAATGATTTTAATTATGATTACAAATCAAAATATAAAAATCCATATATAAATCATCAGTTCAATATTATTAGTTTTTATGTTGGTGTTTTTTTTAAATATCCCTTGTCAAATTAGGTGTATGTTATATGCTAATGTGCTATATAGTAGGAAATATGGTATTTCTTTGCATTAAATTCAATGTTCTTTGCATATCAACATGGACACTAAAGACACTTTGGAATGAATGTAACATAAAAATGAATAACAGGTCAACTAATCTTTAATTTTCAGCTCTCAGAAACCTCCAGCTAATATCTGAAGAAGTATTCTTGTCTACAATCATACAAGAACCTATGACCATGAAAAATCCAATGTCTTTAAATATTTCATGAAGTACTTAGAAAACCTTGGTTTCATAAATACTAACAAAACTAAATCTTAAGCTAGCAGTGACAATATAAGAAAATCAGGTATTAGAAATCATACACGTGTGTATGTATATATAGAGGACATACAGAGATAATCGAAGTGGAAGAGCTTTTTACAGGCAATGTGTTTCGCCTGTTTGCTAGGTAGCCATTTTCAGGTCGGAATGAAGACCTGACACATGCTTAGTACATGGAGGCAAAATGCTTTGTCTGTAAAAAGCTTTTCCACTTTCTTTCATTTTTGCCACTTTTGTTTGGATACTATTCTACATCCTACTAATACTTATATATCTCTCATTCAACAAGAATAAGATAGGAACAGAATCACACACAAAAGCAGAAAGTCACAAACAAGAAAATTCACAGGACAATACTACAACTACAGAAAAGAATAAGAAAGATTGAGTTCATTTAAACATATTTTAATTATTATTTCTGTCAATTTTTTTTTTTGTGGTTTCATTTTTTTTAAATTTTTTTTTTTTTTTTTTTTTTTGGTAGTACTTTGTTACTTATATCCAAATCAAAGACCTACACCTCCAAAATACAGACGGTTTGGCTCAACTTGACAATTCAATGAAACATGATAAAAGATGAATGATCTCCAGAGCACACACTATTAGCACTTGTATGCTGGAAAGGACTGGGCAAGTAGAGTTCAGAAGTGGTCAGGGGTCTATTTCCTTCTTTTTTCTTTTTTTTTCCATAGGGAAAATGCAAGGAGGGTAGTTGGTTGATAAAGTGGAATCTGACTGTATTAATATTAATAAACAGAATAATTGTAGTAATCGTATGATGATGATGATGATGATGATAATGATGATGATGGTAATGAGGAGCATGATTATGAAGAAGAACAAGTAGAATATAGCCTGCCATTCTGTGTTGGCAGGTGGTGTGCAAAGCCAGCAGCTGGCTGTGATGGTGTCAAGCTGCCAATAGTGGCCGGAAGGTCAATAGAAAGTTGGTAGAGTGGCCAGCAGCCAAAGGAGCTGATCAGCACATGGACAACAGGGACACAAGACAGTAGGCCAACAGAAAGGAAGATAGATAGGGGGAGAGGGAAGGGTGATGGCTGGGAATAGAAGTGGCTGGCTGTGTAAATAAATAGCTGAGGGATGAGGGAGATTGAATGGAAGTCACTGCTTCAAATATGTGTTTGTCCATGTGGACAGGTAAGAGCAGGTGACATTTTGGCCCCTGAGAGTGCCAGGAGGGCACCTTGATATGCGGTTATGCACACACAGTATATGGCACAGGCAGTTAAAAGACAACATAGTGGTCAATGTGCACAACAAAGACAATGTCTCGCTACTCAGTTTTAATTCTCAAATATCAGAGACATGGTCACCTTTCTTCAGTGGATGATTACATTACTGAAATTTGTAAAATGATTATGGAATTTAGAAGATTATACCAAATACCCAATGGGATGGGGAAGGGAATACCTGTCACAAAATTCCAAAACCAGCTTTACCTGGATTCAAAGACAAATTAATTGTATTGCAGCCAGGTACACTACTTACTGGTCAATGGGAATGCCCCCAATTTTTTTTAAGTAGTTGTTGTCAATAATGCATGCCAACATATACAGTGCGTGTGTGCGCGTGTGTGTGTGTGTGTGTGTGTGTGTAAAATATTGAATCTGATCCTAATACTGTCAAGAATTTATACTATTCTAATCAAAACTAACAAATTTGGAAGCCAAATGCTGTTGATGGATATAGAAAATCAATTTTGTCCTCTATCTTGACCAACTCCACCCTTTGGTGGGACAGCTATACCACTGTGGAAGAAAAGGAGTCACATACCTACCCAGCAATCACCATTTGGAGGAGGGGTGGGGGATTAAATTTCTTTTAACCTGTCTTTTGGGATATTAACAGAGAATATACTACATGTGTGTGACTTGAGTACAATTTTTTTTTTTTTTTTTTTTTAATTTTAATTTTTTTTTTAAATTTTTGCAGGGCAGTAACATTTTGAAATTTTTATTTTGAAATTGGCCATCACCTTTGGCTCTGGTTTACACGGTCATTGTATGTAAGCCTATATATATATATATATATATATATATATATATATATATATATATATGTGTGTGTGTGTAGGTAGGTGAATGTGTATGGGGAAAGTGTATGGATATGTGAGCACAGGAAAGAGACCAAAAGAGTCATTTATTGTAACAGAACTGTACATAAAGTAATATCTGACATGGCTTGCAATTGCAGCAATGCAGTCAGGCAGAGCCCGTTATGGACACGGTCACTCCTACTGCACTGCCTTATGGTCAGCAGTTCAATATCAAATCCAGTGAGCAGCATCCAACTGGACTGTCCAATATAGTTTGTCAGTGTCCAGTAAAAGTGTCCAATATTATAGATCAGGTCGGCTTAGGGTTTAGTGAGAGGTTATATCTCCACAGTCAGAAGCCACACAATGAGTAGGACAAACAGAGTATTGCTTCCTCTCACTTTTCCTAACACACTCCAAGTGTGTAGTGATAGGTGGGGGAGTAGCTCACCCCAATGCAGACTGACCAAAAATGGTGAAAATGATTTTAAAAAAAATCTTAAAAATAAAATAATGGGAAAAAAGGGAAATAGCTTTAAAAGATAAGATGAAATCAAAACAATAGTTTGTAATACCTGGGTGTGTCGGTGATGTCTTCAGGTCGCCCACAGAACGGGTCGGTGACCTGAGATATACTGAGGCCATAGGAGGCTGCAGTGTGGCAAATTGAGTCTTTACTAGGTGGGTTGTCACGGGGTCTTAATACAACACTTTTATCAGCTACTTTGCTTGATGGGCAACTACTTGCTCCTTCAGACTGATCTCGCTTGTTCTGGTTACTCAAACAACTACCACCATTTTCCCGGTTATCATTTCTCAGCTCCTGACCATTCCCCACACTGCTCCATTGTGGAGTTGACGTATTTGCAGTATCCTGTCGATGGCCGTGTGCTTGTAGGCCCTGGTTGTCTCCTAGTGACAATAGAAAATTACTGCTTCTTACAGATGACTCAGAATCCACAAAACCTGAACGTGACTCTTCATCATGAACCGTAGTGATCCAGTTGGGCTTAGTTGTTGCAACTTTGGCACGTTCATCCATTCTAGGATTGTGTTTCAAGACAGCATCATCTGATGGTGCAGCTGGAGTAGATTCCTTTTTCTGGCTATATTCACCCTCTTTGTTGCCCTCAGGGAGATTGCCTAAAGGGTAAAAGGTCCCTTGGCTATCACAGTTGAGCTCTTCCTGAAAGGCTGCACTCTGCAGCAACTTGTCAGACCAGTCACTAATAGTGGGACTTGTGGAACATGTATCTGGTCTAGATGAAGCAGGTTGGGGTTGAGCTGAATTTCTTAAAGATTGTACAAAACTAGCACTGGGAGAATTGACCAAATCCCGTGGCTGAGTTGAACCACAATCAGTGAAAGGTTTTGGACATTGAGCTGGACTTAGATTAAAAGATAGATCATTTGAATTGAGCCACACAGAGTTTTGTACAGAATGCTCCATATCCACAACAATGTCCCCAAATTCATCAAACTTCTGGCCACTAACTGGAGCTATGCTGTGTCCAGCTTCAGATTCATTTCCATTCTCTGTCTTGCGGTCAGCTTTAGATTTTGCCCCAGACCTTGTGCGTGGGATGAGCTTCACAACTGCTGTTTTAACAGCATAAGGAGATTTTTCAAGGGGAGGTTCACTCTTCTTTGAAGTGGGCGGTTGTTTGCTTTCCAATATTTCTTCCTGCTTTGTGGCTGGTGGTACCAATTCAGGCAACTGTTCCGTTTCAGAACCACCCAAAGAAGTGAGGCCAGGAGATTTGGCAGATTCACAAGATCGCTGAGTCTCAACACTTGACAAAGGAGTTTCGTAAATTGAGTCCACAGATGTCTGACACATGAGCATTGATCGTGCATCATTGGAATCAAGAGCAAAATTGCCATCCCCTTCCTCATCAGGGTTTCCTTCAATTGTACTAAGCACTCCATTCTCCTCAGGAGACAGTGGCTGAGGAGGTGATGTGTCTCCTTTTTCAGAAACTGGAGGTGAAAACATGGCTAATTTTGACATGACATCATTGTATGTCTTTTTGAAATCATCAGAAGTATCTGTGTAGGTGGAGGTGTCAGTGAGTTTTGCCAGGGTGGCTTGGTGCAGCAAGGAGAGACTGTTCATCAGTTTACCATGGTTCAATGGTAAAGCTTTTTTGCGACGGTGCCTGGTGGTCAAGAAAGCAACACCCAAGCGCTGGTTAGGGGTGAGGTTCCTCTTCCGTTTGTTCTTACCTCTTGACTTCACTTCAAATTCTTCCTCTGTACTAACAGTGGCATCCTCACCAGAGCTGGAGTCAGTGTTTGTAATGCGAGAGTAACTGTCATCATCCATTGACATTAACAAACCGGTCTCTCCAGCTTCATCTACAGTCCCAGTGATAGACACGCCAAGGTATTCATCTTGAAAGCAATCAATGGAAGGCCTTTCATAATACAGATCTTCAGTGTGATGAGTGAACAGCTCTAGACGACCATTCCCACCACCCACAGAGCTGGAATAGCTCATCAGAGAGAGGCCACCCCCACGTTGCTTGTTCTTATTGGCCAGCTGGATCCTCTCCCATCCAACATTCTCCATTCGACGACTTATCTTATTACCCGTACACACACGGCGTCTCACAGAATCATGGGAAGCCAGAAATTCACTGGCCTTCACAGACTTACTTGGCAGGTTCAACTTTTCCAGTTTGACGACCAAAGATTTTTGCCGAGCTCTTTTATTGACAACCAAACAGCACACGTTGTTGGAGCCAGCCTTCTCAATGAAACTGTCATTGTCATCATCGTCGTCATCATCATCATCGTTGTCATCATCATCATCGTCACCATCATCAATATAGTCATCATCATCTTCATCAAGGTGATGGTCATAAATACCATTGAAATTCATAGCAGTAAAGTTGGTTGGTGATTCTTTGTAAGTGTTCCCATTATCTGGACAAAATTTGCGTTTGCGCTGCTGCTGTTGCTGCTGCTGGGTGTTATGATTGGCTGACAGATGACTAAACTGACCTACACCAGATCCCATCCCACCAGACATGTTGTTGGACTGCCAAGAAGAAGGACCAGATGAAGGAGGAGGAGGAGAGTTACTCGGAGAAGAGATGCATCCCTGGAAACCAGGCTGATCTTTGCAGGAATTCAGAGGTTTTCGTGGGGGGTCTGGAGAATCTGGCTGTGATGTGACCCCATCTTTATTCTCTTTGCAGGTCATTGGTCTTGACTGCATGTTTGTCTGCGGAACTTGCTTAGTGTTGTTAATGCAGGATGATGGCATTGGTGCACAGCTTGGGTCAGGACCTGAGTTACACATGGGAACAGGTGGTTGTGTGTGAGGAAGTGTACCTCTTCCAAGACTTTCATTGCCATAATTACCTGACCCAGCAGTTTTTATATGGGGAGAAGCCATGAGAGAGGACACTATCTCCTGTTTGGGAAATGGACGAGTTGAACGCCTCACATGAGGTGTGCTTCTGATTGGCATCAAGGTACTTTCAGCTTTCTTGGAAGACAGTAGATTATCTGGTTGCACATCTGATTTTTGTTGTAGCTGCAACTGCACTCCTGTAGCTGGTGAAGATGAATGAGACTGCAGCTGAGATCCAGGAGGAGAAAACTTTTCCTCATCACTGCTCAACAAACCAGACATGATCGAGCCTTCAATAGCAAATGGATGATCAGTGTAATCCTTCAGTTTTACTGGACTTTGCCTCTTTCTCTTTGCAGTTGTGCGCATCCTCATTCTGCGAGGCCTCTCGTTGCCTTTGACCTGAGGGAGTGTGTCTTCACTCTTTAGAGTCTTCTCACTGACCTCACTGACCCTGGGATGATTTTGTAACAGCATGCGCTCATACTCAAGCTGGAATCCAGAAGGGGCACTCTTAGATGCAGCTTTTGAACCAAGGGGGAGTACTTTCTTTCCAAGTGGCAACTGTTTGCTATCAGCATCGACTATTGATTCTGATGTCAGGGGTAAATGACTGCCTTTGGAGATGTTTCCACGCTGCTCACTTGGCCCCATCAAGCTGCAAGCAGAATAAACTCCTGTAGCCTTAATCTCTTTCTGAATCTTTTCAATATCACGTGGCTCAAGCTTGGGAACTTTCACCAGCTCCCGACCAATCTTGAGTAAACTATAGCGTCTCGCATCCATAGGATGCATACGCACAATACACACAGCATTTTCTTCAGAGATGGACGACTTTTGCAAAAATTTGAGGCGTTTGTAGATGGGAGTTGGTACATGGAAAGTATAAGTGTAGCGTGAAGCCTGTGGATCAAGTGGCATTGATGGTGTGCACTTGGCCATGGTGAAAGAGGATCTTTTACGACCCCGCTTGCTCTTCTCCATCGGCATTCCAGGAGTGACCACCTGTTGGGGTTTCTGCATCGAACAAGCCCCTGGCTGATCAACTTTAGGATTTGGTGGGTAGTTTTGATAAGTAGTAGGGTAGGAATCCATATAGCTCCAGTATGAAGGATTGCCATAATTTTGGCCTGGTGGACCAGTTGGATGGTTCCAAGTGCGACCCTGTTGCTGATAGTAGGAGTTGGTATAAGACCAGTTTTCTGGGTCAGGACGTTTTTTCTTCAGAGCCAAACGACCCTGCTTGTGAACAACAGCATCCTGTTGTTGATATCCTTGTTCAGACATGTTATAAGAATGAGGTCGATCATGGCTTGATGTCATGGGATGAGCTTGAGGAAGATTGTGACTTTGCATCATATTGTGACTTGAAGACATGGAGTGACCCTGGGCAGTGGTGGAAGCTGTCGCCATAGTATGGCTAGAGGGAGGGGCCAACGTGGGGTTAGATGCCATATTATGGCTAGGATGAACATTATGACCCTGAGGCGGCATGGTATGAGCATGAGAGGTGAGGTTATGTGCCAGCCCATGGCTGGAGTGCAGGTTATGTGACATACCCTGAGCAATTCCTCGACTCTGAGTCAAGTGCTGACTTTGCGACATGTTTATGTTAGGCCCAGATTGCATGCTATGAGTAGGGATGTTATGAGTGGTGAGATTGTGACCTGATGACATAGGAGGAATGCTATGTCCGGTTGTGTGGCTGCGCCCTTGAAGGTTATGACCTGGTGGCATGCTTTGACTTGGGGGCATGTTTTGAACAGGGGGCATGTTTTGAACAGGGGGCATGTTTTGACCAGGGGGCATGTTTTGAACAGGGGGCATGTTTTGACCAGGGGGCATGTTTTGAACAGGGGGCATGTTTTGACCAGGGGGCATGTTTTGAACAGGGGGCATGTTTTGACCAGGGGGCATGTTTTGAACAGGTGGCATGTTTTGACCAGGGGGCATGTTTTGAACAGGTGGCATGTTTTGACCAGGAGACATGTTTTGAACAGGGGGCATGTTTTGAACAGGTGGCATGTTTTGACCAGGGGGCAAGTTTTGACTAGGGGGCATATTCTGACCAGGGGGCATATTCTGACCAGGGGGCATATTCTGACCAGGGGGCATGTTTTGACCAGGGGGCATGTTTTGACCAGGGGGCATGTTTTGACCTGGGTGCATATTAGATCTGGGAGACATACTTGCTCCTACTGGCATGTTAGATCCTGGAGGTATATTTGGTCCTGAACTGATGTTTTGTCCAGGGTTTATATTCTGATTTGAAGGTATGTTTGGACTTTGAGTGATCGTTTGATTAGGGGGCATATTAGGGCCAGAAGGGAGGCTTCCAGTAGGAGGCATGTTAGGGCCTTGGGACATATTAGGACCAGGTGGTATATTTGGACCAGGTCCAGGAGGCATATTATGAAGCGAGGACACATTATGAGGTCCTTGAGGACTAGCACATTGCCAGGTTCTATTGGTGTAAGTTGGGTAATCGTAACCACTCATATCATATCCTCCAACATTGGACACCATCTGCTCCAGGCTGGCTATTGCCGAATGACTGCGGTTACCACTACGGTTACCAGTGAACGGCATGGTCAGCGACTGGTAGCTGGGTGCCTCTTCTTCACTTGTAACTGAGCTGCAGCGTTGTGAATGGGTGGAATTTTTAGAGTATCCTGTTGCCATGTAGCCACCAGTGCTTGCTGGATCCACGTTGCTGGGGTGTCGACTACCCTCAGCTGATGTGAAAGAGTCTGATGACAAGTCAGCACAAGAATTAAGAGATGGGCTGCCAAACAAGTCCTCGTGGCTCATGTTAAGTGATGAAACTCTTTTTTTCTGAGAGCTGCTATTGCTGTCCAAAGGAGTCAGAGAGGCATTTCCTGTCTCCGAAGGAGGATGGTTTGAAGAGTCAACACTTGAGCGTCCTTCAGCAGTTTCATCCACTTTGTCCATTGCAGGCATTTTCTCAAATGTCTCTAGACTTGTGTCCTCAGACACAACTGGTTTGGCCATGTTTTTGAATGGGTCAGGGGTGGTACTTGCTCCCATGCTCATAGATTCACTTGAATGAGTTGAACATCGACTGATACTTCGCTGGAGAGACTGGTGAGTGGATATGTCGGCTGATGGGGTCTGCTTAGGACTGTCACTGCAGGTCAACAGCTTGTGAAAGCTTCCTTGGCTTTCATCTGGATGGGGTAATGGTGGGGTCTGATTGTACAGTGCACCAGCTGACCCTTGCAGGCTACCTACATTGCCAGATAAAGGAACAGGAGATCTACTGGTCTCAAATCCATCACGAGAATAGCCAGGGGACGGGGAGAGATGACCAGCAAAAGGGCTATTGCGAGCATCTGGAGTATGGCCTCCTTCAGCTGAAGTCCGGGAGCGAGAATAAGTGTCAGGGCTGTACATGTTGCCCATATCATATGGGTAAGGGTTAGGATATTGCTCCCCACCAGAATCACTGAGAGAAGCAACCTGTTGCTGAGGCTGAGACTGTGGTGGCGGTGGCGGCGGCGGTGGCGGCTGTTGGTTAGGATATGGACGGGAGAAACCTTCTGTCATGTAGCTGCCATTGTTGCCATGTACACTGCCTCCTCCGGGATAACCAGATGGTTCACCACGCGGAGAATGCAAAGAGCGTGACCAGCCATGATTCCAGTGAGATGCTTGTTGATCCACTGCAGGTACACCCCCAGTCATTTCTTCACGGAATGGGAGAGAGTCCCAGCGGCGGTCATAATCAGGATAATTTGATGGGTTTTGGTGGTAAGCTTGCATACCTGCATTAGGAGGCATATAGCTGGGCTCATTTTGATAAACAGAACCATATGATGGGTAGTTAGAGGGTTGGCTCTCTGAGACAGCAGGTGATGGATTATTACCAGAAGTGGTGACAGGGCCTCGAGCACCAAGCCTTTTACGCATCTTAGGCTGTTCCTCTGCAAAAATATGAACATTTTATTATTATTCATATTCAGGATAAAAAAAATACACTATATAAAATACATGTACACTCACAATTTTTATCTTCGGAAACAGTAAACTAGAATAAACGTGTCCCTCAGGACATTTTGAAAGAGAAGATGGATAACATGTTTTGAATAATCAATGTCTGTACAAACATGATAGACAATTTAGATATGTTTATTTCAATCAAAATAACAAGGAAATAACCTCCATGTCAATTTTTAACTGTATGCCCTTATAAATATCAAAAACAGAACAAATAAAATTAAAAGGAAATGATTGTAGCAAGAGGATTAGCAACATCTAAAAATTAGAAAAGAAAGAGAATGCATAAGATTCACAATACTTGCAATTATGAGTTAAACATTGTGTATACTATTTTTAACATGACAGTATTATTACTGATTATGAAGCTAGTTAGTAAAAATTTTAAAATAAGTTTAACATCCGTTTTATTGCTACTGCTTCAAGTTGGTTATATTGATTACCAACGAACATGTTATTTAATTATATATTAAATACACTTTCCATTTCTAATGAGTGGTTATTGTTTACTAATGAAAACTATATTAATAATGATATTCCTTTGGGTGGTAGCATGACAATTGTTAACAATTTCTTAAAAATAAATAAATAATATTAAAATACTAGCTTTTGCCTTACAAAAAAAAAATAAATAAAATCATGTTTGCTTACCTGCAGG
Source organism: Acanthosepion esculentum (assembly GCA_964036315.1). Lineage (NCBI taxonomy): Eukaryota > Metazoa > Mollusca > Cephalopoda > Sepiida > Sepiidae > Acanthosepion > Acanthosepion esculentum. The sequence continues at coordinate 29,434,289 of OZ038492.1, read as the reverse complement.
TTTTTCATCTATTGGCCCATCAAACTGAGGTATACGAGCTTCCAGGGAATCAGTGTTTGGATCCTCATCATCACTGACCATTGAGCCATTCCAGCTGTGTCCAAACTCTGACAGATCCAAATCACCTCCTTCACTGTTAGGAAGAGTAGAAAATTAGATCATTTTACCCAAACAATCAGGATGACTAGAATCAGAAATTTTACATACTTAAGTTTTAAATTTTCATAAAATTTAACATTGAAAACAAAATGAATACTTACAGATATTGTTCATTAGGCTCTGAAATCAGATCATCTGAAAAAACTTGAGACATTTCTTGTTCCTCTTCATCTGTATCTGCATGAGATGCTGGCTGTGAAAGCAAAATGCTGTCATGGTCTTCATTAGGGAGAACATCTTGAGACAAATTACTTCCTTGACTGGCCAATAATGATGCAAGTAACTTAGTAACATCTGAACCTACAAAAGTACCAAGATTAATCATCAGAGATTTCTTATCTACAAAAATAGGTTTTGGCAAATGTACATATTTCAAATTTTAGAATTTCATTAGTGTGCAACTAACTGGACATAATTTTACTGAATTATTAAAACAAAGTAATTTTTCAAACTACAGACATTAATAAAAAATAAATAGAATAAAATTTATAGATCTGCATGAATATATCCACATTTTCCTCCTACCTTTTAAAGTGATTAAATAATAAAAGCTGAATAATAAGGATGTATAGGTGGTCAAATGTAAAAACTTCTATTTTATAAATACATTCTCCAGTCATATGGCAGCAATAGACACTAATAAAACAAAAAAGTAACAAGAATTTCCCCACTAATTCGTCAGCAAGTTACTATGAGGTTACATGCAGAGAAAAAACAAACAATGCAGATGGAACCAAAATTTAAAAAATGTTTGGCTTGAGACCAACTACATCAGCAAAACCTGAAGGAGAAACATGTACTTACAATTATACAATTAACTGCATGTCTACAACCAGCAGTTCACTCAAATACACAAATGAAGATGTTAATCATAAGACCATAAAAATCTTTTCCTAGTAGTCAACATGTAAAATTCTTTCCAATATTACTGAAACATCATATAATTCAGCTTGAGTAACAAGCAAAAATGTTCAACCTGTGAGGTACCTATATAGAAAAATCCCTATGCAATGAAAGCTCATCTCAATTTTCTGCAATAGAGGATTTATTTTGCAAAACAAATTATTGTATTACCTCACAGACAGATTTTGCTGGTAAAAGTGAAACTTATGTCTTACCTGCTGACTGAGAGGAATCTTCTTTGAAGCTTTGACTAGATTCCACAACTTTGTGCACACAGTCAACATTGACAACAGCTGGTACATTTTTATCCTCTTCATCTTCTGACTCTTGATCACCAAACACAATTGTCTTCTCTGATAATTCTGCTAAACAAATATATATAAATGTTATTTGGAAATCTATTCCTTACAATGATAAAATAGCATTGCATCTAATCAAATAAAAGTTCACTGTAGTAAAACTAGAAAGGCTAGCATGAATACTTCTAACTGCCACAAATAATGGCTTACCAGAAAGAGCATGTTTACAGAGCTCTAAATTAACTTTAAAACCAAAATTATCAATAACAACCAGATCTATTATAATGTTTTGTTTAAGATCAAAACAAAAACAAGAATTACATAAGATTAGACTATGGCATTACATGAGGCAAACTTACCATCAGAATTAGAAGAGTGACGATCAATAACAGAGGCATGAGGAAGGTAAGGAGATATGGAACTGACCAAATTTGTAGTCAAAGATTCCTGGCTATTAATGAAGGATAAGAGCATAAGAAATGGAATAAAAAGAAACAAACAATCTAAGTTCAAGGCAGCGTTTTTTCTTCATCTTTTATTATTCTTAACAAATTAGAAACTTTTATCATTGAAAATCCGTATTAAGCATAATTTCAAAATTTAATAATCTTATCAATAATAATTTAATAATCTCATCATTAATAATTGCACTGTTATTCTCTGTTGAGTATTAAAAATTTCACAAGGCAGAGAGTTTTTTTAAGGAAAATAGAAAAGCAATTTTACATAATTAGATTGGATGAAAGGGAAAAAAAAAAGACTTACCTATGGAACTGATGAAATTGAATGATAGTTTTCAATTGAGACCTGAAAGCCTCTTCACTAGTTGCTGTAGTAACAGTCTTTCGCTCTGAGAAAAAGAACAGGAAATTGACAGCAATTAAAAAAAAAAAAAATATCAATCATCAAAATATTCAAAGCAATCATTTTAAATAATATTAAACAGTTTTTAAAATAAATTTGAATATTGTCAATTAGATCTAGTTTTCGTTCAAACATATGGGCCAAGAGAATCAAAAACATTTAAAGATATAATTAAAGAAAATATGAACTGACAATTGAAAAAAAAAGTCTAATTTCAATAATTTAAAATATCAGAAATTCATGTTTGTATTAACATTGGTTTCATTATTATCACTAACTTCCTCCCAATGATTCACAAGATTCATAAAAAAGAATGTAAAGAAGATAGTTTAAATCCACAATATGTGGTAATAAGCGGATCAAGAGAATAAGAATGATAGGGATTTTTTCCCCAACCAAGGTCTTCAATCTTTTCTGATACATTCTTTGAGTATGAGGTCATGTATTACAATAGAACACCTCACTTTTGTGATTTTTCAAATTGAGTCTTTTTTTTCCTTCAAAGCAGTATTTAAATGCACTTACTGCTGACAATAAATGTCTTGGAATTACAGCATTGATTAATATCAACTCAAAATTAACCATACCAATGTAATCTCACCAAATACTTGTTACAACTTACCTTGGTTGGAGATCCATCCTGGATTGTATTTTAGCCTGTTTGTTTTTATTAGTCTACCATCTATAAGGTGATTGAAAAGTAACTCCCCCATTGTAAAATACTTATAATTTATTTATTACCTATAATTTCTACAAAAAATGGATATGAGAAGAAAGCGTTTAGCATGAGATTTAATCTAAAATTCAATATGAACACCAGATTTCACTACCAGCTTCTCAAGCCACGCAGGAATCATGTCAACTGATTTGACCAGGAACTCTAGTGGTTTGGAAGACATAACTTCTTGTATTTGCCCTTCAAGTTCTTCCAAAGTCTTTGTTTGGTATAGTAGACTTGCTCCTTTAACCAACCCCCAAAGAAAAAAGTCACAGGGCATTAAGTCAGGACTCCTGGTTAGCCACTAATACATAAAATATGGAGTTATTTTTCAATCACCCTGTATATCACTTTCCATTCTTGTAAAAAAAATTTTTTTTCATTATCAGTCATTAATCAGGGGAAAAAATAAAATGTAAATTAATTTAAAAAAAAAAAAAAAAAAAAAAAGTCTAGATGTGTCCACACTTGCTTTACAATTGGCCTCTGCCAAATCATGGGAACACTTTTTTCTAACTTCTAAGTTGTGGCTGATGATGGTGAACTGTGAAATAGTTTGAATTACATTAATTCTTCAACTGCAAAACACATTTTCTACCAAATTCAGACAAAACATATCATTGCTAAACTAAACATGATAAATTTTCTAAACCATCGAAAACATCCTTGGCAATTACTTTCATTTGAAGAATCTACCCCATAAACACTATCAATATTTGAAGTTGCTTTTGTAGCATTCTCTTCTAAACTGAAAGAGAATTACATGACATAAGTACTATAGACATCTTTGAGGGTCAAGTCAGTAACCAAGTTAAGTGAATCCTACTGTGACAACATAACTACAGTTTTGAAAGAGGAAATTATTTTAGAATAAGAAGGAGAAAAAAAAAATCATTTACTGCTTTCAGATTTTGAACATTACTTATGAGATGATCAAATAATGTCATAATAGAATTCTGAAAATAAAAAAGGAATTTCCTTAACTTTTTTCAGTTGAGAAAAGTCTACCGTTTAAAAAATTGTGTTTATTAGTAATTAGAAGTTCTTAATGATAACAGGAATAAAGAAATTTACCTTGTGATGGAGTTTCTCGAATTTGGGAAGATTCCTTCCTATTTCTTCGCCTCTGCTTCTCATCTTCCCAAAGAGCAACCAATCCAGGATTACTTCCTACATTAGCTGCAAGAGATAAAGCAACCAATTATCACCAGCAGAAAAATATGCATCTATGTTATTTAAAAAGTTAAAATCTAATCTTAAAGAGAATTATTATTATTATAAAGATGTTAGTTTATCATTTTAAATGGATTAACACCAAGGTAAATCTAATAAGAATATTACAGTTACAAAACCAATTGTGTAAGTACTTAACAGGGCAACATATTTGACAATTATCTACATTTTCTACAAATAAGAAAAACAAAAGAAAAACAAATTAAACTAAGTTTTGAGCCAAATAAAAAAAATAAAAATTCTAAACTCAAAAATAATTTTCAGTTCTCTTTTTTACCGGAAAGAGAGTGTATTTTACTTATTGTGAGTTTAAAATCTTTTTTTTTTTTTCTTTTTTTTACATTGTAAGCTTCGCTATTGGTTGGCAATGAGTAGTTTCCCCCTTATCAAATGGAGATATTTTTCATTTCAAAGAAAAAATTTTATTAGTACTTAAATAGGAATATTTTCTAAGGATTTTGAACCTATTGTTCTTATAAAACAGAACCAAAGAAAAAGGTTGAATAGTAATATAATTACAAAATAAATATGGAAGACTAGTTGCATTTAAATAGAAATAATTTGATTGGAAAATAGTCTTCTAAGTATTCATGAACAAATACAACAATGACAGGACTACCCAGACAAAACTAGTTAAATATTAAACCAATGATTTTTCATTTTCACACAAATCAAAAACAAGTTGTTGTTAGAGATTTTACACAAGTCTTAATGAGAAAAAGAAGGAAAAAAAAACAATGAATAACTAATTATTAGCGCATAGCTGAGTAAATGGATGTTAGCATTTCAACAATAAGGCCTGGGTTAGAATCCCACCAGGGTTGATTTTTCAAGGAGGTGACTTCTTCAGTGTGCAGCACCTTTTGGAAGTGCCTGAAGGTCATACTACACATTGATCTAAGCTTTGTGAGTGAAATTGGATAGATGAAACTGGGAACTAGTGATGGTTGTGCTTAGCACAAATTCACAAGTCAATGGTCTTATGCATACAGACTGAGCTTGTTCTAACTAGTAATCATGCCAGATTATGCACACTTTCCCAGAAATTGTTACTATGGTCTGCTCAGCACGATTTCAGTATAAACCACTAGTTGGCTATGTGAGTGTTAAACACAATGTGCCTGAGCACACATTTGCAACAGGAATTACTTAGCAGACATACCCAAAAACATGTTGCCAACTATACAATTATTGAATTAATACTTGCGTAAGTCACCAAAGAAGACATTTTTGTAATCAGAATTTCATCTAAAGATTTAGTGGCCATTTTAGTAGTCCCATCTGAAATAATTACTTACAGTCAACAGTTTTTCTGTTGAGAATATCAGCAGCCACAACATCCACTTCTAATTCACATGTACTCTGTCTGTGCACACTGTTGGCCAGCAACAGGTCTCTGAAAGAGAACCAAAAGACAATGGAATCAACATTGAAAGTCACAAAATACAAGCAAACCTACAAGATTTTTAAATACAGGAAATATAAAACAGACAAATAAGTTAATGCAGACAAAGTAGACTTTTAGAAAACTTAACACTATCAACAACTATGTTCATAAATAATGCTCGTTTATAAGATAGGTAGTAATATTATCTTTATTGTTGAAAACTATTAATTTTTAACTAGTATTTCTTTCACCTTAATTATACCTGCTTTTCATTGCCACTACTCAGGTCATCACTTTCTACAGTCAATAGTAAACATAAAATGTAAATAAAATATTTTTTTTATTCAAACCCCAAATAATTCAGGGTTCATAATCCTAACCTAAGTTTATGCAACTAGAAATGTATAATAAAATACAAAAATAAAACTCCTTTAATATACTTGATAAAAGTTAAGATATTTTACATAAAACAATATAACTTTGAAATGGTTAAGTTTAAAGAGAGTGTGTTTTAATATATTAAGAAAAAAATGTAATGAATTAAAAAGAACTGGGCCAATTACTTACTCAGGAATCATATTAACATTCCATTTCCGATTGTGTACATCATTATCTAGCCATGACTGAGAAAGAGTTACATTTCCTGAACTATTCTCGCCTATATAAGATGTTTGACTGCTTTCATTGTCTTCTTGAACCTTAAAGTTGATATTATCTGTAACAAGAAAAATAATTAATATTATAAGTAAAAACAAATTGAATTTGTAAACCAATATTCATTTTTCTACCCAAGATTGCAGATTCTTTTACAAAAAAACATTACAACTCTACCTTTTCTCTCTAAAAAACACCAGCAAATAACCATATAAAAATCAACTCAGGTCATTTTCCACAATATTTAATAGTTTAATCTATTTTAGTGTTATTTGAAGGTCATGGTCTTTCCTTTTGTCTGTAGTTAAATATTAACATCATTGTTTTAACAATTGAGTTTATTGTACAATGGGTGGTAGAAAAGTTAACATAACAAACCAAATTTTTCTGAGCAACTTTCTCATTTTCTCTTCATTTTCATTAAATCCTTACTTTATAATAATCACTTTCTTAAAATTTGACAGAAAATAACATGATTTAAAAACAAATTAAAAAAATAACAATTTTCATATTTCATAACTACAAAAACATTCTCATTTTTATAATGGTTTTTTTCAACTGGAAAAAGAAAATTTGGAGTACTGCAACAATGCAATCTTTGTTTATGCATTTGTCACAAAGCCCATCACAATGTGTTTTATTACAGTATCTTCCTTTTCCAGGCAAAATTAGATGCATATTAATAATCTTAGATGAATCATAATAGAAAAAAAAGATCAAAATGAACCAAAGATCTAACAAGAACATAGACTATTTCCAACAGAGCAAAATATGATTTTATGGAAGTAAAAGTGAAATAGTTGTCTAAGGAAATAAAAATATACTGACCATCAGGCTTGCACCGGCGAAACTTTGTATGACTTACACTAAGCAGATTCATACCATACAAGTTATAATCAATGAACATCTGAAAATGACAAAGAAAGTGAAGCTTAGGAAGAAAGGGAATGAATTACAAATAAAACATGATTGTCTTGTTTCAAATAAATTAACTTTGATCAAATAAAATTTACTCATTTGTAAAAAGATTCAATAAGTTGATAAGAAAAACAGGTTTACATTTAGTTAATTTACAAATAACTGAGTCTTTTTACAAATGATTAAGAAACTTTAGAATATTTGTCTTCAGATATAAAGTCATACAAAGCTAGGTTTTAATCTTTTATGTTTTACTAGAACTATTTAGCTTGCATATAAATCTTTTGACCCTTCAGCAATACTCAAGGACAGCCATTTATTTTTCATATTTTATAAGCATTTGAAAGTATGGTATCAAATTATCCTACAGGGAAGGAAGGTTCATATTAAAAGCTTTAATTAATTAGTTAGGAAAAATTAGTCACACTTGCACCAACCAAGGTAATACTTATTAATTTCTTAAATAAAGAGTGCATTATTTTAAAGATCACTAAAAAATTGTCTTGCTGCACCAGACTGCAAGTTTGGCAAAACATCTACTTTTATAGTATCATTATTAATTGGAATATTTTCAAACAACGCATACAAGCAAAAGTTTATGAGAAATCTGTTAAATGTCAAAGTTTAATAAGTTCTTTTGGCAAATTTTATCTTGGAGCTTTAAATCTAAAAATCTTACAGAAAAATTTTACTTTTTCTTTTTTTCTTAAAAAAAAACAAATTACATGTTTCGTTTAATTTTCTTTCTTTTTAAGTATCTTTGGATTTTATTTTTTCCATTTGTTGCTATTTTTTAAATCTACGTATTAAACTGAAAAGCCAAAAATTAGATACAAATACCCAATGATGTGTAAAATCTCTTAATTAATGGCAGCTGTACAACATGACAGATTGTGCAAGATGCTGGAGTCATTAAAATCTCTTAATTAATGGCAGCTGTACAACATGACAGATTGTGCAAGATGCTGGAGTCATTGTATAAGTATATCTATCCAGATATGTGCTAGAGCTTTTCAGTGAGTTATGTTTGTTGAGTGCGGATGTAGAGAATTTGGGGAGGGTTGCAGCATACTTCATACAAGGTCATTGGGGTTTAAATCTGGCAAATGTTCCTGGAATCAGATTAGTGTTACCTGCACACTAGGTGGTTATGTGGAGTGTTAATTTGCTGAAACTATCACTACTGGGAAATATAGCAAACATAAATAGATGCAAATGGTCTGCAATAAGATCTATATACATCACATTTGTCAAGTAGTCCTTGCAAACCCCCAAAGAATGCACAACACCATTACAAAGTGACTAGTTTGCACACAACACTGTTGACAATCTGAGACTATAGATCTAGACTCAGGCTGTCTCCTTGACACATGAACGCAACCAGTTGCCTAAAAGCTGAACATAATTTGTCAATCAGGTGACACAGCACCAGTTTTCTATGGTCCAATGGCAATATTTTCTGGCTTGAGTGTAGTGAAGTAATTGATGCCATGGTGTCAATAATGATATCCTTGTTGGTTGATGACTATAAAACCACATAGAATCCTGTTCTTATATTACCTATGGGAACCATCCATTTACACATGCCACTGATTTCTGTTCAAAATTTATATATTCCTAGTACTGTTGCTCAAGATAACACCTCAAGCATTTACCACCTGGAATATAGCGTATGCCATTTTCTTGTTGCAACAATTATTCTGTGGCCAAACAGTTAAATCCTGTCTGCATATAATGGCTGTCACAGCTACACTACTCCTAACTATTATGTCAAATATACATTATCTGGTTGAGTATTTCCATGTGTAAGAAAAAACAAAAACATCCAGTATACTGAAATCTTTATAAACCCATGATTACAATAGTATTTTCTTTTATTCTTAAGTAAATGATAATAAAAATCTCATCATTTACCAAAACAACAGGATATATAATTTTTCACTGACATAAACACACACACACACACACACACACACACACCCATTGGACTTGACACAACTGAAGACATTTTACTTGCATCAGATTGACAATCATCTGAAAAATTTCTTTATTGCATAGCAGATTACAAGGACAAAATTACAAACTCTGCAATAAAAATAGTGGCCACAGATTGATATTTATTGTTGTCAATAACAACCAGACTCCAAAGTAAATCTTGGGGAGGCTGAAAACACTGTCAGTTTTGTAAACCAAAGGCAAAGTAATTTTGAACAAAAATCTGTCCCCTCTCTCTCTGTTACCTAATCAATTCATCTATAATATATCCATCAGCACTTTACAAGTGTAAAAAAATAAATGAATAATAGAAATATGTGTGTGTGTGTGTGTGTGTGTGTGAGGGGGGGATAAATTGTCACCATTTTATATTTCCAATTTTGCATATGTGCATTGTTTGTTTTTGTCGACTGCACAGTACAGTAAGGTCAGTTAGGCACCATCTGAAAAAAAGATTACCATGACACAATTCACTCTGCCAAGAATTTGGAAACGCCATGCTGTACTGCTTGACATTCACACCAGAAGCTCCAACATAAACATTTCAGAGTGTTTGTGTGTCAATCTGAGGACAGTGCAGAGGATTCAGAAAGAGTTGGAGGAGTTTAATGGTGATTACAAAGATACAGCAGCTCAGAAAACTCACTCTGATCGTTCTGATAAGAAAAGAACTCCCAAATTTGTTGGCGAGATCCAGGCCATAATTGACAACGAACTCTCCGAGACAATCAGATCCAGGAATGCCTGAGCTTCTGGGTCTCTTATCAAGCAGGTAGTGTGCAGGAAGACATTCGATATTTCTCATACAAAATGAGAAAGGGACAATTTTTTTCCTAAGCCATGAAGGACAGGAGGAAAGATTGCACTAAAGATAGCATTTGAACAAACTTAAGCATTCTCTCCAACCAAACATGCTTTGCTTTTTCTCAGACGAGAAAACTTTCTGCCAGGATAATATGATAGACACACAGAACAATTGTTGGCTTGCTGTGACCCCAAAAGATGTACAAATATCCAGTCAGTATCATGAAGTTTGGAGAGATCACTAATGATGGTGATGTTATGCCTCCATTTATCTTCCCACAGGGACTCAAACTCAACACAGAGGCCTACATCAAGTACCTTGAGGAGGTAGTACTGCCTTGGGTCAAGAAGGTAGCTGCTGGAAGACCCTATATCTTGCAACAGGACTCTGCACCATGCCACACAAGCAGGAGAACTCAGTCATGGCTGTCAGACAATTTCTGTGACCACATCACCCCTTACATCTGGCCCCCTAACTCCCCAGACTGCAACGCTCTTGATTATTGTGTGTGGGGCACAGTTGAGTGAGAGAGCAACAAAACTCCTTGTAACACCAAAGATGAACTGAAGGAAAGGATCATGGCAACATATACAGACTTAAACAAGGAGACTGTCCAGAAGAGTTGCAGAAGATTCCGATGTCATCTGGAGGTCATGGTTGAAGAAACCAATGATGATTTTATTGAATAATTTACTCTTTAGTATTTCAAGATATTTTTGTGTAATTTCGGTAAATATATCTTTTAAAATGAGATGTCAGTGTTATTTTCATTTTTGCATAATTTAGACCACAATTTATCCATCACACCCTGTACATCCATTATTATTTAATACAATTTTTTTTTTCTTGAAACATCTATAACTACATAACTGATACAATTATTTGAAGTAGAAAATTAATGGTTAAAATGCAAATCAATTTTTGTATGCAAATACATTTAAATCTGAATAACTAAAAGTACAATTAAGGTAGCTAACTTTTTTTCTTCTTTTTTGGGGATTGGATTATCAATTTCTCTTATTTAAAGCTGAAGTTCAATGAGGTCAATGTATTTTCTGAGAAAGAATTTTGAGCTGATTAACTATTAAGTTTTTTATTAATGTTTCAAGCAGCTGGCTATATATTTTTATAATTAAAAAATACTTCTAAAGTCACTTTAAATGATAATGAGAGCTAAAGTAACTTCATTTTGTCATGATGGTAAAGAGCATGTCATCATGTTCCTGTTTATCCCTATGATAAAATGTCTTAAAGCATAAAGCCACAAGGAGAAAGAGTGACAGATGCAATTACTACTCTGTCATAATTGGTTGATTATTGCTATTAAAAAAAAGAAGCTTTTAACACTTTAGGCACCAAATGGCATTAACATTTTCACTACTTTACCTGTTCATGACATTAGCACCTCTTTTTGAAATTTGCTCCTTTGTCTTCATTTTGTAGAGTTATAAATAATACCTGCTTTCCAGTAATGTTTATTTAGTCTCCAAGGAACCCCCATTGTTTTATAATTTTTCTAGATATTTCAGAGTGGAGTGGAGATACAGTGCCTCAGAATATGTTAAGATTTCATTTTCTGATATTAAGTATGTATGTATGTATGTATGTGCGCGCGCGCACACGCACACACACGAGAGATTAAATTTCATCCTAAACTGGTATTTTTCCCCTTTGCTTTGATAGTAAGGTCTGTTATTATTCAAGCAGAGACTGACCATTCAAAATTTATAAACATCATAAATGAACTTTCATCAGGTATTGTTATAAATTCTTTCATGACTAACATGATACTTTTCATTTTTAATGTTTTCCATTTTGTTTTCAAAGTGAGAAACAAACTGACAGGAAACAGAGTGACCCTAAGTTCAATGCCACACAGGCTATTTGCTGAAGCCAATTCTATTGTTTTACAGAAAATGTTTTTCTACAATTGTCACTCACAAGCACCCAGATGAAAGTAGGTCAAATGATCTGCTAAACATTGAACAATGAAGTAAAATAAAACCTAAAATAAAATGAAAAATGATAGCTCAGACTAATTTGCAAATTGTTTCAGTCTAAATTTGCTTTAATATTTCCTACGGCTAAATGCAATAATTTTTTGAATGATACACTTTTATAATTAACATTTTTTCCAGATTTGACAAATTGGAATGGTTTTAAGGAATAGTGCAAAGAGGAAATGACAAACCTGTAGCAGATATGGAATATGGGCTTCATGAGGCTGGAAGACTTTATTAAATACTGCTCCTCCCAACAACAAGTCAGCAACTCTACAAAATAAAAAAACAATGTATTTAAATATATGTAGCATCTTCAGTAATTATTTATTAGATATAAAACTCAACACTTAACCTTAAATCAAGAAGAAAAATGAATAACCCATGAATATTACAAGAATATTAAAAAAGAAAAAGCAACACCCGTATAATATAACATAGTAAAACCAAAATGCTAGAAATGAAAGTAGGAAATATTATCTAAACTATTTAAGAAGTCTATGAACTAAAAATATCTAACATCTGTCTCATTAAAATTTAATATTTCCTTTTAAACAGCTAAAATGAATGTAAAGAATCACATCACAAAGCACATTAATTAGCAAACATAAAAAATTTTTATTAATGTTAATATATAAACATTTAAAAGTGAAACTTGCAAACTACAAATAGATCATATATGAATTCAAAGAAAATTTGTACTTAAATGAGCCAAGAAACAGAAAACGACAACAATAACTTAAAAAAAAATAAAAACATTTAATTTAAAATTTAAAAAAAATAGTCTCTAATTAATAATAAAAACGTCTTAAGTTTGCAGATTTTCAAAGTGATATTAGCAAAGGAATCACAAAGAAACAAAGGTTGTGTAAAGTATTTTGGCTAATGAAATACTGGACAAGTCCAAATCTAGTAAATGTAGAATAAATTCAGATATAGAGCAGCTGCTGCTGTTTTCCATCACATACATACTGAGAGAAGAATGTGTGTGTGGTTGGTATGGAAACAGTGGAGAAACAAGGCAAGTTGGCAGTAGAACTTGGCAAAGAGTTAAGAAAGTCAGAGAAAGAAGAGGAAACGAAGAAGAAGAAGTGGGTAAAATAAGGAGAAGGAAGCTGTAGTCAACAGAACATCAGGGTGAGGGTATTGATTTCTGGTAATTCCACAAGAATAACTGCTGCACAGCCAAGTAACATATGTGTGTGTGTGTGTGTGTGTGTGTGTGTGTGTGTGTGTGTGCGTGTGCATTCAAAGTGGGAGAAAATAAGAGAGACAGTGTGTGTGAGTGTGTGTGTGTGTGTGCGCGCGCGCGTGTGTATGGCTATGCAGACTAACTGTGCTGTACAAAATGGCAGGAAGGTAGGGAGGGAGCAAAGAAAAATGAAAGAGAAAAGTGGGAGATGGTGAAGTTAATGGAATGCAGTACACATCATCAACACCAGCCTCACCACTACCACTTCACATGGCCATCAGGAATTTGCATACTGAGTACAAGTAGGGCCACATCCACCACATTCAGTGCAACATTAGCAGCTTCTAGCCTAGGCACACTTCCAGTCCTCACTGGTACATGCACATCAACTATACACATACACACTGGTACATGTAAACACATACACAAGGAAGAGTAGTAGAAACATTACATTCATACAAGAAGTAGTTCTAATTTCTAAGACAAACACTTTAGATATTTATATGGTAAGATATCATGGATTTTATATATACAGTGAATGTGAAATCTTGAATGCAACCCACAAGCTTAAAAATTTATACTAACATGAGTAATTAAAGAAGCAATCTCTTAGCTTATATAGCTTAACACACCTTGCCTCACACATACTAGTGTCATTTAAAACACTAATGTTTAAACAAAGAAAAAAAAAGCTAGCACCTACATTAGTGTAATGCCTACAATGGAGAAAGATGTAATCTTCTATCAAACAGCTATACCATGACCTATGTTTTTAAGCATACATACATATAAATATATATTTACATTATATACTACTGGTAATTCATTTTGTTGTGACACACATTGAAGTGGTGATATGTTGTTATAACACACATGCACGTATATAGAATCAATATTGAAAAAGAGACAGTTGCAACTGTCATTTTATCTGCAAGAGGAGAAGGCATGACAAGCAAGCAAATTTATTTTTATTAGGCAACATCTACAGAAGGTAAATATCAAAATTCATTAATAATAAACAGGTTATTTCAAAGTGATAAACAACATTAACTTTTGTCCAAAAATAAATTTTTAGATGCAAAAAAGAAAACAAAATCACACACTAAGCTGAACTAAGTGATCATATGGAAAGTTACTATTTCTAACTGAGGAGAGTTTGAACAGTGAATTTAAAATTAACTTAGATATTTTTTATAAATTTCCTTAGTTCCTGTGGTATTTGAGCTGTGGAGAACCCTAATGCATGCATCAAAGACATTTGTTAAAAATAATATACAATGAAATAAAGATGCAGATTTAAATACTGAGGAATTTATGAATTTATTTTTATTCTTATTTGCAAAACATATGTTTATGTTCATACTTATTAAAACATTAAAAAAATGTATTTCTCAAATCTTATAAATCAGTATTAACAAATGCAGGTTTCTATTTTGATTTCTATGTTTGTTTCTGTTTTATGTGCAAGTTAATGAGCTTCAAAGTATTTTTTTAAAAAATAAGCCTATCTCTATACTTGTAAAATTTGAATTTATCCAGTTTGATTTAGTGAAAAAGAATTAATCTCTTGCATCATTTACTTAATTCTATGTCAATTTCTTTGGCACTATAAAACATCTGAGATTAATGCAACATCATGTAACTTAACAGCATAACTATTGAAAAAAAAAATACATTTTATGGGATTCACCTTTTAGCAAGATTCAGTAACTAAAAGCCACAAATCTCTTTCAAATTTCTTAGAACCCAAAATGTTTTAATATTTAATCTGAAATATTACAGTACTCACAAGAACATCTTATCAAAATATTTCAATTATTTATCATTACATTAAAAAACAATTCCCAAAATTTACTTGGTTTGCCTTTTCATTAGCAGACACTTTGATAAAGAGGTTGTTAATCATAACAGTTAAATTAGTAAACTTAATGAAAATATACAATTTATAAAAAGAAAAAATGTTTGCCCAAGATTGTTTTTTTTTTTTTAAACAAAAAATTTTCAAGAGTTTAAATTGTATTTTTAAAGTTCTAAGACCTCATAAGAGAGAATAAAGTGAGCAAATCAAGTTATATTTGGTATAGATTATCAAAAAGACTATCAGTTTTACACTTTCATCAATGTTATTCCATTGGCAATTGACTTTTTTCTTTCTTTTTTTAAAGAAAATAAAAAATTTTCTCAATTCTTAATATAAAAAGGAAATGAAAAACATTCACTTATATTCAGTCTTAACACTCATTTAATGTAATTTTTTTCCAAATACTTGTTATTAGACTCATCTGCAAACATTACCAAATTCTTTTTATTTTGATCATATTTTATTAATAGTGGTAGAAACTGTTGCCAGCTGAAGATCAGAAAATTTGGTGAATTACTGTTGTTTACAAGAAAATTGATTATTTTTTTTTACCAACAAATTCATTGAAAGATTTCCTATGAAGGAATGAAGCACAAGTTAATCTGATATGTATGCAAGCAAAAGCTAAATCAAATACTTGATTTTAATAAATGCCTAACCGAAAGAGCCTGTCTATCCTCCACTTCCAGCCATAGAAGTTTAGTCATATCACCAAATATAAATTTGCATTACTACTCTTCAAATAGGGATTGGCAAAAGATGGGTCCTTCATTCTTGCAGAGAGAAATGATGAAAGCAGGAGTGATGCAGAACTATTAAACAAGCAACTTCTACAAAACAGTGATTTGATGCAGACTGAATATTAAAAGGCTCAATAATTTACAAGAATAATAATGTTACAAGATAGGATTTTATTCCCTAAACATTTAATAGTTCTTATAACATTTGAGCCTTTTGCTATATTAATCCCTAATATCTGGTGTAAGCTACCTACTCAAATGTTTTTCCCCTTGATTCTATCATATACTAAAAGCATGGTTTGATTTTAAAAACTTATTTGTAATAATTATCATTCAAATTTCTATAAAATAAGTTTAATATACTACATGGATTAATGCAAATGACAGATTCCATAATGCAAGAAATTTGCTCAATAGTTGTTAGCAGCTTATATTATGACTGAATTACATTTTACATGCCATGTCCTTTCAATCATGGCTCTCCAAAATCTCCTGTCTTGTTGCTCTAATTTTTGCCCCTTTACATTCCCTCTTTGTTTTTGCTCTGCCATCCAATCACACAAACTTAAGTAGGTTACTTCTGTGAATTACTAGTCTTTAATACAGGCCTATATAAATATTTAGATAACTTAATTCTTATTTTTACTCATACAAAACTGACAACACAAGAGAAAAACATTTTTAAGCCACCAAGTGGAAAGCCAATTAATTATAACTAAATTTATACTGATAAACCCTCAACATTTACTAGAAAATACATTGGCTTAATAGGGAAAATTATTATTATCAATTATAAAAACTTGCAACCAATATGTATGACTAACAAGCAATAGTTCAACCTGAAATGGATATGACATTGTAATTACTACTTATCAAAGAAAATAACTTATATCATCTTCGGTTTCAAACAAAAACAACACTGCTTATGAAAAGACACAGTGCAAGCTAAAAATTATACATTAATTCTTGTTTTGATGTGCTTTTTAAATAATTTTACTCAACTCAATTTTGGCATACACAAGCAGCAAAGTTTCAAAATGTTTGTAAATTTAAGAAAACAAATTCATGGGTCACTACAAATTTCAATAGAACATTTTTATTCTTTAAAAGCTAGTACTTGAAACATTATAGTGGGAATTATATTAAGAAGAGTCCTATGAAGCGTATCATCCAACCTCAAAACTTGCTATCATATTTTGATAGTTCTATAGAAAAAAAAAATCATGAAAATCCAACCTCTTTATTTTTCTTTATGATCCAGCAGTGACTGAGAGACCTTCCAACAAATAAAACAGTAATGTTCTCTATATGTGAGAAATCATTCTCTTACATTTTCTCTTCATATGAAAGACAGTGTGCATGGTCAGGTAGAACCATGCATAATGTCTTTCCCATTTATTTGCTTTCTCAGCAAATAGGACAAAACTTTCAGAGTGGATTGTTGTTTCATTAACTGTATGAAAGATGCACAATTTCCAACCAAAAGAGATATCCTATGGCATGCTCATTATAAGCTTAAAACCAAGCTAATCTTATACAAAGGTACTAGAAAAAGCTACTTGTTAGTATTAGTAAAAATGCACAAACGTATTTTATTCCATTTGAGAAAAGGAATCATACTTAATATCATAATTTTCATTTTTCTTATTAAAAGAATTTTTACTGCAAGAGAATAAAATTTTAACCAATATCTTTATAAAATGTTACACTTAATTTTTCAGAATATAAAGAGTTTTATCATTTTTTTAATTTAAAAAAAAAAAAAAAACCAGCTTAAAAAGGTTCTTTTATATTTCCAATTAGAAGACTTATTTATAGCATTATGAAAAAAAAAAATACCTAGATAAAGTGATTTTTCCTAAAAGCAAGCAGTACTTTCCAAAATTAATTAACTGAAATTGTTGCTTGCAATAACAAGTCAAAGGTGCAAATTCTTCAAACTTAAAATATTACAAAAGCATCAAATGCCTATCTACAAACAAATTTGCCTAAGCAATAAACACAAATATGTCTATTAAAATAAGATTTGGTGGTTTTTCATGTCTAATATCCATATTTGAGAGCAGTTTTGATAACAGTACAAGGCTCCTGTCAAAAGTCAAGGAAATTTTTTAAGAGCGTACACGTACGTACGTACGTACACACACACACACAAATAGAACTGTTCAGCTTTAAAACTTCTAAATCAGTAATAAAATCCTAATGGCCCAAGAACACAAAAGTTTAAAAATTAAAGAACCAGTTTTTAATTATAGAATATGACTAGGGTCATATAATTTCATTTTGAAAATAATGGAGATTCTTTTTGAATGTATACTGTATACAATTACTTACATAAAATAAGCTACAGAACAGTATATGCTAGAAGCCTAAAACAATATAAACTCACAGAATCCTATGCACCAGTGTAAGTTCTTTCACTTATTTTTCTTGTCTCATTTCTTTATGAATGTGTCTTATTCCCTACACACACTCACACACATTTTTGTTCAAATTAGTAAATTTGGTAACATTTTTCAATGCACTCTGAACTAAATCTCTCATTTTAAACTCTCAAATCACAGAAAAGTGAAATGGATAAAATTTGAGTCATAAAATGGATACAAGATAAAAGCTTTTGATAATATGCTTTTGTTTTTTTTTTTCTTTGATCTAGCATTTTAAATACAATCATCTCAATGTCCCAGATATCAAAACAAGTACTTTGGCATCTTTTTATGATCAATTCTGAATATACACACTAAACAGTTCGATGAAATCTTGCTCTTGTTGATCAAAGATTCAATAAACAGTACTTTTTCATAACAGTGACATTTTAAAGGAGGCTAAGAGTTACTTCTGCACAACTGTTATTCTCTAAAAGTTTTTATTATTATTATTATTATTATTATTATTATAATTCAAGTATCTCTCAGGAACCATTGATCCCCATTTCCAATGAGACAAGATAAATATAGCTTTGTCTTAAAATGAAACTGTTTATAGATTTTGATTCTAGAGTATCAAAGTGACTATGTATCAAGGTAAAAAGAAATATTTCTTGGCTCAGTGGCCTCTGTCACATTTACAGAACCAATTATATTATACCCAAATACTGGAGAAAATTAGATATATTGAACTTGGTTAAACCACTTACAAATACAATGATATAATCCACAAGCAGTTAAAATGATATTCTTTATTGCAGCTTAAATGAACATCTTATAATGAGATACACACTTCTAAGTTTAAACATCAGAACAAGGCAATTTTCACTAGGTATTAAAAGGATTTTTATTCATATAACCAATAATTTATCTACAATTTTCACGATATAAAAGACATGAAGATATGGATACTTTACAAAAGTAGACTTTTCATTCCACAAAGCACAAACCAATTATCTTTGTTGCAAATGTTGTTTTTTTTTAATATTATCAGAGTAACTAATTTAATGACAATTATATAAATGTCTACTATTTAAAGATTTTACCTCCATGTTTCAACAAATCTATTTAATACATATTGTCCTATTGGCATCAATTATATGGAGTGATATAATGTACCGAAAGCATTGTTTTGAAATCTTATCACTCTAATATATAATAATGAAAAAAAAGTTATCTCCCTTACCCTAATAACAAACAACAGTAGCAATCAACTAGAAAAGTATTAGAAAGAAAGAAAGGCGGATAAAACAAATGAACTTCCCAGGAAAATAAAATGTCCACTGTTCAGGTTTAAAAGAACAAATGGATAGAAATATCTTGTTATAACATTTGAAAAGGGAAAAAAGAGAACGGTAAAGTGAAGCATCAACTAAATCCTTTAGATCAGTGTTTCTCAACCTTTTTACCCTTATGGAACCCTTGAAATAGTTTTCATATCCCATAGAACACCTGCATTAAAAATCTATAATTTTAAATAATATAAGAGGTTGAAGCCTTTATTAGAATAACTAAAGATTTTCCAACAACATGACATACATGTATAGTAAAATTAAAAATATAAAATTAAACAAAATTACTCAAAAATGTATTAACCTATTTATCGGTTTCTGATGGAACCTCTAGTGACCCATTACAGAACCCTAGGGTTCCGGAGATCACAAGTTAAGAAACACTGATGCAGCAAAAAAAAAAAAAAAATAATGAAAAAAAAGAAAGAAAGGAAGTAGAATACTTGCTTTTTGATCACGTTCGGATTATAGAAGTAGATCTTCAGGAAGGGCTCTTCCTTATGATGATAGCCATACATTGATCTGAAATAAAATTACAAAGATTGTGTTAATAAAATTATCAAGAACATTTATTAGTAGATATTGTAATTCAATGACATTTTTGTAGTTGAATGCTGCTATAATGAAAAATACTCAGGTTACATTTATCCAGTCCATGTCAATATAAAATTGGTTTGAGAGAAAGACTCTATAGCTTTACCTATATCTTTACAATAATAATAGCACTTTTCTACTATCCATTGAAACCAAAAAAATACTAACTAAAAAGCATGAACAAAAAATTTCTTCATATCAATTTAAAGTTAACCGGAATAAAAGAAATCTTTGAATTTATTTTAATCCAATATTAAATGACATTCTCAAATTTCAAATGAAACTGATTTATAATGGACCCTTTTGGGAAAAAAGAAAAATCTTATTTTTGTTGAACAGGCAATGAAAGGCTATTAAAAAAAAGCTTTTTTGTGAGTGTGTGTGCGCGCATATAAAAATGAACTTATTAACATGAAAGATTTGAAAAAATAAGTAGGATAAGGTTTTTGTAAAACTGTAAAAGAGGAATATTTAAGTTAGTTTTATAAAATTCCAAGATCCCTAAAAACTAGGGTAAGATTCGTCACAACTAGTTTTGTCAGCAATAAACTTGTCAGTAACAATCTATAATAATCTCTCAGTACTAAATGTACTAATGAGGTATTATATCTACTAAATGTCAAAACTAGTTTTGCCAAAAATATGGAGATGAAAAAAATGACAATAAATTGAAATCGATTTTTAATCATGCAAAAGTTATGGAAAAGTCATCTAAATATAAAAGATTATTGAACAAATATGGGTTTAAAAAATGTAAAATAATTACATTATTTAACAAAATGAAAATAGCTAAAATCACCTTTCCACAACTAATTTACAAGCTCAACGTTCTCACCAATATAATAATAACCACTAAAAAGCAATAAAACTTCATAGTACTTGCTGTTTGAAAGAAAATATGTTTTTGTCTTGTTTTATTAAAAAGGGGGTTAAGTTAGATGTACTCTACAAAGAGAGAATGTCAGGTGATTGAACCAGGCTTACAATTTTTAGTTATTCTGTGTTAAATGAACAGATTACCAATAGTTTGAAGAACATATCAGAAGCAATGTCCTAAACATAAAATTTATAGCATTCACAGATTACAAATAACAAAATATACCAAAAAAAGTAATATTATCGAGTATTTAAACTGTTTAATTATAATGTGTGTGTGTGTGTGTGTGTGAATAAATGTATATAAAATTTGATTCTCAATATCAAAGTAGAGATTATGCAAGACTGAATGAACTGTGGATAATGCCTACATCTGTTAATATAGTTTAAATGTTTGACCAAAAGAAATATTGCCCTCCTGATAAGGAATAAGATATCATGTACAGAAAAATAAACACCGTAGCTCTTCCATATAATTTTAAAATGTTAGCAGTTACAGTTAGATATTCACTAAGTTCACATTATACAATGAGAATTACTTTCAGTTAATATAAAATAAGGTCAAATATTTGAATAGAATTTGACACAGCCAAAAATGAAAATGATCTTTTATCAAACTAATAAGGCCCCAAAATCTGACAAGGAATTGGGCTCAAAAAAGAAAAATATTAGAGATAGAGTGAGAGAAATAAGCAATAGCATAAAAGAAAGATAAAATTCAAGATAAATTTGTTAATAGTATTTTTAAACATTAATAAACACAACTATAGCTCCAGATAATATATTTGTAGGACATAAAATATACTAAGTGTTAAACACAAACAATTTGTGGGGGGAAAAAAATAGGTAAAATAATAAACCAGATAACTAACAAATGTTATGTATCATGAATATTTTAAATTTAATTTGTTTGTCAAAGATGTTGCTATGTGCAAAAATTAATGGTGTTGTTAGTAAGGGTGTGGTGCTGTTGTCTGATAGAAGTATCATCCATCATTCACAGAAAGAAAGAAAGAGAGGAGGGAGAAGATAATCAATGGAATGACAGCAGCAGCAGCAGCTACTATCCACAGACAGTGTGTGGAAGGTAAGGGTTGGAAAGGAAAGAGGAATGGAAGAAGAGTAGTCATTTCAATGCAAGTCACATAGATGCACTTCACCTGGCCTCACTAAACACTGCTGCTGCTAACAGAGAAGTTGCAGGGAATTATAGCAGCTAGCTCCTTAGTATGACTATGATGGCCACAAGCAGTATGTCAACAAGCAGACACTACACTGTACACTAGTTTAGGAAATGGGGTGGACAAAATGCAACCAATACAAGAAAATCGAAAGAGTAAAATCAGAATGAGGACGTCACAAGTGACAGAACTATGGTGAGAGGAGACATGGTGGTGGTGGTGGTTTGGTGGTAATTATGTAGAGGCCAGACACCAGACCCACATCTAATATTGATTGGTAATTGGGCCATACTGGTGCTGACTACACATTACCAACACAGCAGAACAAGCAGTAATAGCAGAACAAAGAAAATCATTTTCCATAGCACTTAGTATAATTCATGTGACTCGCTTTTAAAGTAGTGACAAGAGAAACTGTCTAAAATACAAAGCAGTAAACAGGACAAGATTGGGGATGTAGTGGGCAAAGAGGAATCAAGGTAAGCTTGTAGTAATCAAGGCAGCTTGATAGCTTAAATGGTTACCATTAGTAACAGAATATAAATAAAGATTTGCATGAGTAAAAATAATAATTATGAAATCTGAAATTAAAAACAAAATGTAACAAATAAATGAATCAGCTCAACTTACATGCCAGACACCAGGTTGATTTTGTAAACATGTTTGGTGTTTGCATTAGAATTGCCAGCAGCTATGTTAATGGCTTTATCCAAACTGGCTGCAAATTGTTGCATGTAGGTGTTCCATGGCTGAGTGCCATCATAGGGCACATAGATATAAGGAAACACTCCATGAACATGCATGCACGTCTTCTGGCCTAAAAGAAGAGAAAATATAACAAATTTAAATTTCCTTTTCAATTGCTGAAATTAAAAATAGTTAAAACAAAAATCAAATTTCCATCAACAAACTTCTTATTGTTAATCTAATATTGTTTGACCAATATTTGAAGTCAAATGAGGTAAATATGATAAAGGACATCGTTTTTTTTTGGGGGGGGGGGGGTTAAATACCGTATGAAACTTTTGAAGCTAATTTTAAGGGGGGAGATGCATCATACACAATATATAAAATTAGCATATGTACTGCTGGCCCTGGCTATGCCATTGACCAAACTATATATCCATTTACTGTAGTCAAAAAGTGCGGCTGTATTTAAAATAAACATTGCATGTTATAAAAGTATATACAGTAAGTATTATTTTTGCCCTGTATATAAAAAGGATGCAAATAAAACATCAAAGACTAAATATTTATACATGAAGACTTTACAAATACTTATAAGGCACAACTCTATATTCATATATAACTAGGTACCAGAAAGAGAAATTATTTTGGTACAATTATTAATTACAGTTATATAAGATATAGCTGATAATAATTGAATATCAAGAAGTTTACTTTTGTATGCTGTTGATGAACGTCACAAAGAGATTTAATTGTTTATTTTTATAAATGTATGTTCTGCATCAAAGACTGAATCTGTTTAACTACAGAACTATTACAAATGGGAAAAAAATAAAATAAATAAATGCTAGAAATATTAAATGTAAAAAAAAAATAAAAAATAAAGAATTTCAATTCCATTAACAGATCATTTTGGTATAGATACAATTAAAACCAAAACCCAAAATGCAACAATTAAAGGTTAAGTGTAATTATAATTCCAAACATTTTTCCATTGCCATACCCTGAATGGGGGGGGGGATAAAAGAGAAAGTTTATCCTATGTGCCACTTAAAGCTAAAACCCATTAAGATATTAAAAATAATCTGCTCTAAGACAAAATTCATCTACTTGCTGCTGGATACAGTTCAATAAAAGAACAAGGCAAAGAAGATGTAAGTTATGATGCAGTATTAAAGAAAGGTCTAAATCAAGAGGAGAACAATTTCTCCTTGCTTCAAGTGCAGGTATTAATTTTTGTCAACAAAGCAGTGGTAAATGTAAACAACAATAACTGACCTGTAGGCGTAGCGCCAAAAATGCGGATGACAGGGACTTTGAGCTGAGATGATTGCAGGGCATCCAGACCAGAGATCGGATGAGAGACATAGTGATCAGCAGTAACGATACGAACTGAAAACATGATTCCAGCAGACAGGCTGCCTAGTCTTTCTTTCACAACATCCTCTGTCGTCTCCGCCTCCTCCACCACCTCCCCCACCTGTGCAAGAAAATAAACACATTCTTAAGATTGGAGAGAACATCATATTTAATTTATCATAAGAACAAGCAAAGCCAAATTGAAAACTGATGTGTATTTGTAAATACTAGCTAGAAAAGTGCCAATATAAAACAATCAAATGTAAGTCAATGAGTGAATGACACGTGCAACACGTGCAGACATACAGAAGCAGTGGAAGCAAATCCAGATTATTAAACATCACCCAAAATTCTCATTGGTATTGGTGAAGCAACTATTGCAGTGAAAACACACAGACCTACCTTATACTTGGTTACTATAGAAACAACAGATTCTCTCTTTGTTGTGTCTATTTGCTATTCACTTTGAGATTTCTTGAAACACTCGAAATATTGATTGCGTGTGACTGGCAGAAGTGGGGAGTGGCCCAATAGACATGACACAAGTAGTGTATTGATTACTTTAGTGGAGACACCTCCCACCCAGTAGGGTTAGTGTGTGTACCCAACAGAACTGTAATGTAGCATAAAGTAGCAGGTAAGAAAGGAGAAAGACTCTCCAAGACAAGGAAAAGATGACAGCTTCCATGTGTTGGTTTCAGCTTCATCATCACAATCACCATCAATAAAGTCCCTTTTCTAGCATCGATCCAAGGTGGCCAACCATCCAGAGAGCAAGGCCCAGCACTGACCTGATAGGTCAATGTGGACTGGCCAGTAGACAGTAGTGCAAGCTACCACAAACAAGGGAAATGGGTAGCAGAAAAGAGAAAGAGAAGCAGGTAGAGATGATGGTGCAGAGGGTGAGGGTGTTGATGGTGCCAGAATATAATTAGAACTTCAGTGCTTGCCAAGGCAGACACTACACTACAACTAAGACAGCTCTAGTTTGCTACAGGCTAGTTAATGGTTCACTATTTCTCTTTTCCTCTCATTCCTCCTTGCCTGAACATACCATTTCTCTCTACCACTCAGCTTGAAGCAGTCTCCTCATACAGCCACTACACAATAGGGAGAAACAAGTCAGAAATACACAACTAACTTAGCTTTTCTTTCTTTCCAACAAAAAATATTTTTTAAAAATGACAAATAAACAATAAAAATAATCCTAAATTCAGTAAAACAAATGACAAATAATAAAACAAAAACCAGTCATGTATAAGATATGGTGGGAGGGGTGGATTAAACTATAGTTTCCTTCCTTTCCCTGCAAGAGGTAGACATGACTGCTTCACACACTCACCAGCACAAGGTATTAGTGTCCAAAATAGACTAGAGTAAAAAGAGAGTTATTCTTGAACAGATAACAATAGATATTCTAAAAGCTTTTTTTGCCTCAAAATTATTCATAATATAGCCAGTGATTAAGCAGTCCAACCTAAAGTTCAGCTTGTATAATACATGTCTTGTAGGTACATGTAACTAAGTTTAATTACGTTAAATTATAAAACTATATTTATAATAGAAAATCTGCCAATGCACATGCTTGTAAAACACTCTTTTTTTCTAGTTGTTTGCTTTTATATGATTCAGAAATTCAATTTAGAAAACCTAAATTCTAATCTTCAAATGTTAATAATTCTGTATCAAATGAAGAAATTAATACAAGAATACTACTTAAAGATGTTTCATATTAAGTAAAAACAAAATTCACAATGTCATAATTAACATACTTTACAATGTTTTTATACAATGTTTGAAACTGCATTGAGTTCCAAGTTATGATTTTCATTTGAATTTTGTTAGGCATGTAGCAAATTGTAAATTTCAATCTGATTGCAATACAAGGAAAAAGGATTAAATAATCCCTAAAGTAGATCTGAATAAAGAATTTAGATTACAATTATATCAAATAAGAACTAAGTAGAACCTTTTAAATCAATCAAAATAAGCCCATTTTAGTGCTTACAATTATTAAATAACTGGGATATTTAAAATATTCTTCCCTATAAATCCTCATAAACTGCACTTCTTACCTCCTCCTCTTATGTGCATACATCATCATCAATCAGTAGCCCTCTACTTTGAGTGGCTCTTGGGCCTTATATTGGGTGAAAAATTAGCAGGGGAGAGGAATTAAAGTAAAATATTATGTGTTATTGATAAACATTGAATAAAATATGACAAAAGAGAATCAACTTTTTAATGATCAACCTGATTTTAACTAATGCTAAATTTCATTTAGTTCAGTGAAATAATTTTTTTTCACCAAGCACACCAGCCATCTGGAAATATTGCTTTAGGAAATTAGGATATATAACAAAGTTTCTGAGATTAAACACAGATTCTTTTGAAGATAGCAAAAATATTGCTATTAGAGAGGCTCAACATGGAATGTCTGAAAAGGCTACTAACACCTGAAGTAGTTAACAGTGATGGTTAAAAAGAAAAAATTACAAACAATAATAAATTTAATTTTCTAGCTCATCAAGAATTCTAGAATCATGACAACTGAATCACAGTCACTTGATTGTAAATCTCAATTTTCTTTTTAAAACATATTAAATTTACTTAGTACTAATAAAGAAACCATAAAATTGTCAAGTTCAAAGAAAAATTTTAAATTTCTTTTAAGTGTGGAGATAAAGCTATTTTTAGTGAATTTTCTTAAATGAATAGATAAATGATTTTATCAATTCTATCATGAGGGGAGAATTTGTATTCATTTGATCCTTATAATCTTACCCCAGAAAAAGACAAACATAATTCACAATTTTTTTTCCTTAAAAATACTTGTAGTTATTTATTATTATTATTTCTAAAATATTTTAAGAAAAATTTCTGGATAGCTATAATATGGTCTATGGATTAGAATTATATCATCAATGAGAATTTTTCTTCTTATAAACAAATTCTGAATGTATTTTTTTGTTTTGTTTTTTTTTTGGGGGGGGGGGTCTCTCCAATAGATTTTGAAATATTTTAGCAACTTGAGCAAATAATTAGAATTATTGCTATTCATTTTAAAAATTGAAGAAAAATTACTAACAATGTCATATGTGAATTTTCTGTTAATGTCATAATTAATGTCATTCAAAATTAATGAATTGTTTATTGATCTGTAGGTTCTGGCTAAATTCAAACCCCAGGAAAGTATGAATTCTCTATCAGATTTCCAATGTCAACATAAAAATGGTTATTTATCAAAGGTTAAATCAAACACCTTCAAGAATCTGCTTTCCATTTTGAAATTTTTGCGTGTGTGCATACAATTTTCTGGTAGGAGTTCATAGTAGAGGACTCCCTTTAAATCCTACCATATATACAGTCACTTTCTTTGAAGATCAGCCTTTGGTATACTTAATGATGAGTCATTTCATTTATCACAATTTCTGGTATTATAAAATACCCACTTTTCATCATTTAAAAATAAATTAGACCATTTTCATTAGCTCATGTTCAAAAATAAGATCCAGAAGGATTTTTTTTTTTTTTTTTTTTTTTTTTGCTTATGTAGAAGTCATAAAAGTGACTAACAATCAAGCTGCTGGAGGGATTTTCAGTGCTTGATTTGCATATTTTTAATGTTAGCTATCTCCTACTTTGTATAAACTTAATTTCATTATTTTGATTTGATTGCTAACATTATCAACCTCTGACTATCATACAGCAAGAAATCTCCAACATAAAACTTTGGAGAGTTTGATCCATACAATATCCACTATTCTGGTCACATACCAGACTTATATTCTGTTTTTCAAGTTGGCCTAAATGGAGAGGAGGATTCCAATTATTGCAAATCAGCTTTTATAATATTCAATACACCAACTTAAGTTTTGACAATAAAGTTAAACAATTCTCCTTAGTGCTTTATATTTAAAAGTGTAGAAATCATTTTTTTTTTTAATTCTTTGGTAGATGTTCTCACTTAGAAAATTCTGGTCTTCATGCTGTTGCCAAATGAAGATCCAATTTGGATGGAAATGAAAAGCTATTTTGTGAACAATTATCATTTTATATTTAATAAACATAGTGATCAGAATATTCTCCAAGTAGTAGTAGTAAAGAGACAATAAGTGATCCATTGGCACAGATATGAAACGTGAATGTTTAAGACTTCAACTAAGTGTAACAATCAACTACTTCCTAATATTCTGCCTTCATTTCAAAAGACATGAAACGGAAAAAGAAACTTAAATAGTATAAGTCACTGCAAAGGACAACTGACAAAAACAACTGCCACTAAAGACAGTTGAATAACATTTTCTAACCTTGGACAAAGAATTTTTATCTGACTCACTTAAAAGACATTTGTATCAACTTAGCTTGGAATCAAGAACTTGAATCATTTAAAAAGAACTTGAAATTATTAACTATTCAAACAGCTTTAACATTAAGCTCTTAAAAAAAAAAAAAAAAAAAAAAAAAAAAAAAAAAGAGGGTGGGTTTCTAAGACATTTAGAAATGGTGGAAGAAATACAATTTAACCCAAACTGATTAAATTAAAGAGAAAAATGTTTTTAATAAAGTATTCCATTTTTTAACATTTGTTTAAAATTAAATACAACCAAAATAGTAAAAGAGCTCCACTGGAAAAGAAAATTCAATAGGCAGATACATTTTTACTTCAAGACAGTTAAGCCCATTAAGAGAGAGTAGACTTTAATATGCAATAATAGAGACTTGTTTTTCAATTTTCTTGCTGGGTATTGAAAACCAGTTGTGAACAGTATAGAGAGAATATGTTTTTAAATTCTAGTACAAAATGAATCACTGGTTATGATACCCTCCATTGGTCAGACAGAACAAAATCTTATATATCAGCAGGTTTCCTACTTCATAGGATCCCATAAACAAGATAAATCCCCACCTCCATATACAACACGTAATAACTATAGCATAATAAATAATAGGACAAGTTTGAGTTTCTTTTCTCTTTATAAACCCAACAAAAGCATGTTCTTAGCCAATATTCCCATGAAAATCAGTTCCTGAACACTGCACCTAATTTAATGATTTTTTTATTTATATTTTTTTTTATTAGAGTCTAACGACACCAAATTTCATGATTAAACAAATTAAAAAATTGTTCTTTTCATATTTTTTTTTTTTCAATCAAATAAGGTTTTTTTTTTTTTAGTTTATTTTAAATACTTGCAGTTTTACATTAAGAATTACATTATATCAGATTATTCACAACACTGTCAAAGTGCTTACATGCATCTGCATACACTGATGGAAAATAGATGAAACTATCGTCCAGTTCACACTCCTCCCTAGTTTTTAAACAGGGATATAGGTTTATCACTTGTTTCCTATTTAGGATTAGATTTTCTGTCCCTTCTAAAGTCTACTTCAGCTTTATACTCCTATGTTTATATAACTCCAAACAATAACCCTGTCTTGTATTGAGTAAATATTAAAAAGGAAAAATTTATATATATATATATATATATAAACAAATAATCATACAATCATTAATTCTCAGTCATCAAGGAAGGTTTATTTATAAAATAATCTAAAACAAAAGCACTGTTCTCTTCTAAATTTGAATTTTTTTGCTGTTATAAAGAATTTGGGAACAAAAATAAAATTTTAATTGATAAATTAAACTGACAAATTAAAAAAAAAAGAAAAGGTTTAAAATTTTGTGTTTTTTTTTTCTTTTTTTTAAATATATCAGCAAATTGTAACTAATTTTTTAAGTTTATAATATATTCCCTGAAAAGCCAACAGTATTTTCATAAGCAAGCAGTATTACTTTTTATCATCTAATAAAACATTTCATTGCTGTTGTACTCATGTCCTGTCTAGATATTTTATTACTCTATTCTTCATTTCTGGTCCTAGAAAATAAGAGGAACTGTTGACAATAATCTGCTGAAATATCTTGATAGAAAAACCTATCAAATTTGTTTTGTTTTAGCTTTTTATAAGTATATTGCTTGGGTGAGCGAAAGTTCTCTACCCACTCAGAGAGATTAAACTTTAGGCAATATTGATACATATGGCACTGATTTATACAAAAATAACTTGCAGTCTTGAACTTTGAGAATATCTATGGATGAGTAAATGATAAAGAGTTGTTGAGTTTTTAGTTTTCAATACTATTTTAATGAGGACATTACTGAATATTTTCAGTAAAAATAACATTTTAAACAGTTAAAAAAAAAAAAAAATTGGTTGATCTCCTGAAGCAAAAGCAAAGTTCAAACACTTTGTAACAATCAGAGACAAGTATTACTAAGTTTAAAATTCCACTTGATCAAAAAACTTTGCAATTAAGATACTTCAAACTTGTAAGATTTGCATAAGATTTGCATTTAAGAAAACTTAATTCTAAGTGTATTAATCATAGTAAAATGATGTAAGATAATGTTGACTTTATCTTGAATGTTTATTAAAAAAAATATCCTTTACATTGTACAAATATGCCTGATATACAAGGTTGCTGTTTTTATGGGGGTTAATAATTTAAGAAACTTCAAAACTAAAATAGTTCATAGCCAATTAGCCAGAGTTGATGTCATAATCCACTATGATAATGAAAGAAAAAAAACAAACAAAGCATAACTTTTTATATTAATGTATCTGTATTTGCTTAATCTATGATCATAACTTATCAGGTGAAAACTAAATCATACATACTAGTAAACAGCTGACAAAACTTGATGACACTAGTGAACAAAGTAACTCCTAATTATGAGCTTGTGTCAAACCTACCTACCATTGTAAGGAAAGTGTGTGGGGGGAGGGGATCCCAACAATCAGAACAAAGTAGCCATTTAGTGTGGTCTGTTGAATAAATGTTACTTGACTCCGCTTCACACACAGATTTATAGCATAGAAAATAATTGCTTTGGGAACACTTTCAACCAGATCAAATTCTCTTAAACCAACCACAGAATGTCTTAAGTAACACAATTAGATCAAATAAGTCAATTAAAAATATTAAGATGCCTTAATCATTCAATAAACTATTGTATATTTTTAACTAATTTTTTTACAAAGGTAAATAAGAAAAAAAAATAAATCAAACTAACTGATATAGCAAACAATATCATAAACACATTTGTTTTAGTGGCATAAATAACAGACTTTCATTTCAATCTTTCTCCTCGTGTGTGAAAAGGTTCCAAGACAAATTCTGAACTGCTACACGTTCATCCACCATACACATTATTCTATTTAGCCTATTATTACAAGCTCAAATCTAACAGCCCATATAAATATTATTGAATCAATTCAAATACATTTGAATTAACTTTTGAAGAAATTAAAATTATGTACCTTCTATTTGATTAGCCAGAATCTTTTCATTTCAAGCGTTTTTTATTAATTCAATCACTACACAATAACAATTTTCTGTTGCCAAATTATTGATTGACCTTACAAATTAAAATGCAAATTTTTCCCCTTTAGCTTGTTCATCACAGAATAAATTTTCAGTTTTAAGCTAGTCATCTCCATTTCGTTATATCTTTTAAACAAATTGGGAAATATTCATAGTGAAACAGAGATACTCTGTTGTCAAAAGTGCAATACACATTTAACATGCGACAAGTTTAAATGCAAAACAGTGTATCAAAGGGTATCTTAACACTTGTTTATATATATATATATATATATATATATATATATATATATATATAAGCTAACAAGAACAAACCTTTACATATTAAGAAACTTATACCATATAGAATGTATAAACTGTCAAATATAGTTTGAAAAATTTGAATATTTCAATAATAGTTTTACTACATAAACACCTGCTGACTTGCACAGAAGACAAAAACTATTTTCATATTTTAAATATTAAAATTTGAAATTAATGAGTATCTTCTTTCATAACATTGTGAAGCTGTAGTTGATACACATTCAACATGACAGCCTGTTATTTTTCAAGCACTCATTCTCTGTCCTTGCAGAATTTATTTAGTTAAAATTTTGTATCAGCCACTCAAGTTAATCAGTTCTCATACATCACTGAATAGCCTTTGAGTCAAAAACTTTCTATCTTTTAAGCAATATTGCTAAACCTTTAAATCTAATTCAAAGAATGAGATTCCAAGCTTATAAATTAACAAGTTGTTGCTCAGAGGAAAGTGTTTTATTGAATATTAGGTTCAATCTTATTCTCCGTTCAGAGAATTCACTATTGTTTTTATTTATCTACTCAGGCGAAACTAAAGAGGAACAACAACAATGAACTGAACCCCAAAACATTACTACTTTTCTATTCTCATTCAAATATCAGAAAAACTGACAAATCAAAAAGAAAAATGACACAGGTTGTGAAACAGCTGAAAAGAAAAATGCAGGTGCTTTTCAAAATTAATCTTTTTGTACTATTAATATTTTAAGTGATATTAAAAAGCTACTGGGCATGTATTTATTTAGCCAGCAAAAATTATACTAATTATAAAGCTTCTAAGTTTATAGTAAACAGAAACTACATATGCTATATAAAGAAAAAAAAAATGACATGATTTTTATAAATGCCATCTCAAACATCAGAGGACAAGATGGGAGGCAATTATAAATCCTAATTAATTTCACATTTGTAAATTAGTGCTGAATTAATGTTAAATTTTTAACCAATTATGTGAAAGTAACCTTGAAAAATTAATAGCCCTATTTTGAATATGAAACTGAAACTAGTGATAAATTAAATAGTTTTATTCTAGCAAGTAAGCAGTGATTTGTTAAAAAATACTTAAATTTGTTTTGCTGAAATTACTAGATGCCGTAGTGGTAGAAGATGGTTAAGAGAACTTGTCAGTTCTTGTAGCCGAGGGAGAAAAGGCGGAGTATTTGAACGGCACATTGTGTGTAGCCATAAGGCTGCAGGTGAGGGTGGTGGAGATAACGGTGGTGTGAAAAAAGAGTGTCACTGCCAACTAGAAAACCAGGTGCAGCAAACATTAAGTATGGAGACGACGGAGATGGAGGTGGCCAACACTGCCCAGCAACTCAATAAAATACACACACACAACCGTTGTTTACAGAAGGTTAGTCGTCTTGCTAAATATAATAAACGGAGACTGTGACCTATAAAATCTCAAAAAAGAAGGTAACAGACCAACTCACTAGCAACAGAAATGGTAAAAATAAAAATGTGGAATTATCAGTGGTCGAGGTGATAGTAGTGGCCGCAATATACGAGACCTCGTCCAAAAAGTGTGGAACGCTTCGAGACAGAAACAGACGGAGGCGATGGGAGCGCGTACTTAGCTCGGTTGCTTAGGAAAAGAATTGACACTAGATGGCGTAGAGAAGGGAAACAAGCAATCCCTCCACCCCAGAGACAGAGAACGACACCAAAACGCAGCAGTAACACATTTTTGCTATGTAAAGAAAGGTTTTATCAGTTAAATACTTACTAAACAAACAGTGGATTTTTAGCCCGCTCAAGCACACACCCAAATCTCTAAATGTAAGAGAAAAATGAAGTGAGTGTTTCCCACGATTGACACACGATACGTGAGAGGCCGAGCTATAGAACTAACGTATTTTTTATTATTATTATTTGGGAAAAATGGAAGGGGAAAAAAAAAGAAAAGAAAAGAAACGGCACATACGACACGTGAGCCGAGTATATCTACCTAGTTAGCTAGTTAGTTGATGGCAGAAGCCGGGATCGGGGATATTCTTTTACCCGCAGGTAGTGGACCGACAGATGCATGACTTCCCTCTAATTCACTATGACAAAGTAGGTCAGCAAAGCTTGCCAATTTCAATTTCCCTCTCTCTCTCTTTCTGTCATGAGTGCTGGGCGCGAACAGCACTCACGCACGTGGAAGAAGAAACCGAAGTATGCAGTCAACCTACATTTCAGCATTTTTTTTTTTTTTTACTTCTCGTTCTCTTCAAGGAAGTTAGGGTTAATAATTGTTGTTTAACTTGTTTAGGTGCCAATTATTTTACTACCTCCCCAATCATTTATACAATATTAAATCATTTGAAAGGCGCTTTTAAAAAAGCTTTCAGGAAAAAAAAACTATTTGGTGCGCTTGATTTTTTTTGTAGGTTTGGTAAGTTACGGCAAGGTTCGGTTTTTACTTAGAAGAAACGTTGTTCAAATTTGGAAACTATCAAACAAACTATTCAAGGAATCTAATCAATAAAACACTAATTAAAAATTATAATTATATGCTGACATCAATCAAACTCAAAAATACTGATCTTTTGCTTTATCACAAAGTCAAAGATAAGGAATTCACCAAATAGCCGTGTCATACGATGTGCAAATTTGAAGTAAACTTTTGCTTACATACATTTAAAGTCAGACTTGCATTTTAAGTTTTTAACCATTAAAATTTAAAAAATAATAATGATGATGATTGCTGAAATAGATATAAATTTCTCCATCTCCGACTGAAGTGTTGACAATTATGAAGTAATTATTAGAAGACGGTGGAGTATACATTCTCATATTAACAGGTGGTTTTAAGTATTTTATTTTTACACAACGTATATATTTTAGGGCATTGATTTCGAACGTGGGGCACACGCTTTGCAAGGGACAATTTGCAGGGAGGAGCAATATGGAATTTTTATAAGAGCGAAAATCATTTACATGGCGGTAGTTCTTTTAATTTATGGCTTACGCTTAATTTACATATTTTCAAATGCATTCAGAAATTCACATTCCTTTTCCCCAAATTGTGCACTAATAATAAGTAACCATAGTCTTAATTGATGTTATTCAAGGCCACAACTATGGGAAACAAGCTCACAATTCAGTAGTAGACTCTAAGCAAAATTTAACTCGCTAAGCAAAAA
Organism: Acanthosepion esculentum; assembly: GCA_964036315.1. Taxonomy (NCBI): domain Eukaryota; kingdom Metazoa; phylum Mollusca; class Cephalopoda; order Sepiida; family Sepiidae; genus Acanthosepion; species Acanthosepion esculentum. The sequence goes on along the minus strand of OZ038492.1, from coordinate 29,399,322 downwards.
TTTTAACGAGACTACTTAAATTTTTGTTTAGTGTGTATTTGTTAAATGTAGACAAATATCTATTGATGATTTCACAATGAATCTTTTCCAGTCTATGATCACTTAGTTATGAAACCGACAACCTTTCTTAGCCTTGCTTTCCAGATATTCAAATTCAATCGACTTGTAGGAAATGAACATCCACTTAAAATTGCAGCCTGTTTGTTATCGAACTCCTTCTAGGGTTTTGGAGATAGACCCCCATAACTATATATATATATATATATATATATATATATATATATATACATACACTGAAACTACATTACTCAGGGTACTTGGATAAGTTAAATATATTTCATTTTGATCAAAGAGGGTTCCGGGGGGGTGCACAAACCCCACACTGAAATTTTTGCCTCCCTTTGATAAAAATTAAATTTAAATAAGGGAATGACGCCTATCCAAAATATACATAGTCCTATTGAAATGCATCATTTTTCTCCACAAATTATAACAATGATTTAAAATCAATCATCATTTTCTTACAAAAAAAAAAAAAAAAAGTGTGACACGCAGCAAGGCACGTGTAATTTGGCTAGTAGGGAGATAAAAATGCTATATTCAGAATATAACTTAGTGAAAATCATGTCATACAATAATATCAACATTTAGTTTAATTAAAGTGTAGTATTTATTATTATAAAGGTTGCAACTTTCAACCACCTTCATCCTCAGTGAGGCGGTCTGATCTAGGAAAGGGAGGTGGTGGCAAATATCTCCTATAACTCTTCTGGACAATCTCCTTGTTTAAGTTGGTGAACGCCGCCATAATCCTTGCCTTCAGTTCATCTTTGGTGTTACAAGGAGTTTTGCTGCTCTCTTGCTCAACTGTGCCCCATACATCAAGGGGGTTGCAGTCTGGGGAGTTAGGTGGTTAGATGTAAGGGGTTGATAATCGTTGCAGACATTGTCTGACAGCCATGACTGGGTTCTCCTGCATGTATGGCATGGTGCAGAGTCCTGTTGCCAGACATAGGCACCTTGATTCAAGGAATCACTACCTCTTCAACGCACTTGATGTAAGACTACATGTTGAGGCTGTGGGAAGATGAATGGAGGATTAACATCATCATCACTAGTGATCACACCGAACACCTTCGTTAGCACCATTAGACTCTTCCAACTCTTTTCAAATCCTCCACAGTGTCCTCAAATGTATACCCAAACACTAAAATATTTGTATTGGAGCTTTTGGCACAAATGCCAAACAGTACAACATGCCATTTCCAAATTTCTTGCAGAGTGAAATGTGTCATGGTGTTCTTTTTCTCACAGATGGTACCCGACTGACCCTACTATACTGTGCAATCAACAAAATAAAAAACAAACATACATGTGCAAAAAATCTTTTTTTAATATGTGATAGCGACAATTTACCCATCGCACCCTGTACGAAGAATAGTTTCTCCAATACACCAGCCAAACGTCATGTTTAGATGCCTTGACAACTGCCTAAAAAATTCATTTACTAAATAACAGAAAATTTACAATAAGGTTGCTTTTTTTTTCTTTTTCTTTTTTTAAGCAAATTCTTTACATTCTTTTACAAATATTTATCTTTTGGAATAAATTGTTTAAGAAACTCATCAATATTCATTTTGGCTTTTAACTTGCTATGTATGACGAAATAGTCACATGCCAACAATGTTTGATCATTTAATGAGTTGTAGTCACCTCGAGGTAGTTAAAGTCAAATAAATATCATGTCTATTCAAAATTGGAATATTCTGAATTGGTCTAACTAGTAAAAAGTTTTAAAATCAACTAATTACTTTCTGAATTAAATTGAAATGTAACCAATAATGGCAATCTTGAAACTGGTTACAGAAATCCTCTATATGTAGTAAAATCAGAGAAGAATTATAAGGAGATAAAGTCTCAGTAGAACAACATTTAGACCTGCCATCAGGCTGCCAACACAGCAACAGTAGCTGTGCTTTTAATCCAACAGGTTTAAAAACACAGCTACTGTCGGGTTAAAAAAATACATTTCTGTGATATTTTAACTTAAGTAAATATTTATTTCAAATCAGATTTAATTCTACTTTAAATCAGCTAATATTCCTCAAATAAAGTTTCAGAAAGTATATTTTATTTTTGGAAGATTTTTTAATAAAGAGAATTAAATTGCTTAAAAAGGATATTTTAGCAACAAAAAAAATAATTCCTTACAGTCAATTTAAATTAGTTTTTGAAATATAGCAAAGTATTTTGTTTGTTGGAAATATTAAATTTTATCTATTAACTTGAAATTAAAACTAAAATAAAAGCTCCAAGATTTTTCATTTTTAAAAATTCATTTTAAACATTAGGTATTGTGTTTTTGTGGAGGTCCCTATTTTAAAATTAAAAAAAAAAAAAAAATCAATCAAGGAAATTTACAATGAAGATGGATGAATTTACAGTAAGAAGTAACTATATTCTCTGAATCACAAAGAAATTAGTTGCCAAAATTATTTCACCAGATTTAAATGATATATAAAATGTAGACAGTAATAAAATGTATTAACTATCAATGCTAAGTGCCTTTTAAATCTGAGGATAAAATAGCAAACCATAAAAAATTAATAGAACAATTTAATTTTCTCAGTGAATTTTTAAATGATAAACTTGCTGAAATGTAGAATGAAGGGTCACTAAAGACTATATTTAAAGTAAGGGATGTGGCCTTGTGACGAGATAGAAACCCAATTTCAACCAGAGCTTTTGTTACTATTCCCATATTTATAGTGGGTTAGAATGTGTTTTCATCAGTATAAGAAACTTCCTCAGAAAAAAAAAATGTCACAAACAAGGTTTAAAACTAAAGCTTACTATATTAGAGCTTGAAATCAAAATCCTTTGTAATAAACACCAGACTTGGAGATCTCACTAAATTAACAAACTTGAAAATTTGTTATATTTTTTTTTAATGATATTGTAAATTGAAAACAATATTATTAAATAATTTTTTTTTTTTTTTTCAAATCACAACTTCATTAAAGATTTTCTTATAGAAATTATTTCTCATGATTTATAATTTTTTTTTATATATATTTTTGTAATTTTCTGATTTAAAAAATGAATGTATTATTGGAATGGAGAAATCTTTCATGCAGAAAACTTATAACACAGACAGTTTTGAGGGACTGACTTCTACATGTTTCTTATATCCCAATTGTATTTCAAGACAAAAAACAAAATCAGAAATTATGTTTTTTATTGGAAGGATTAAATGCAATCAAATTCAAACAGGTCTTAATTGTTCAGTGAATTGATAATTTGATTGTAGTTCATAAATTTAACCAAATTATCTTAACTTAGACATCTGAGGATAAATCAGAGGTGAACATCACCAAAAGTGCTGTCATAATTTACTGCCTAAAAATAGAAAATTTTTTTGTCAAATAAAATCCTTCACTAATTAAATAGAAACTGATCTAAAATTTAAAAAAAACTTTTTTTTTTTACATTTTTTCTCTGCTCATTATCTAATTCAAGTTGTTATTCCCAAAGACATCAATTTAAAAGTACTGATATCCCTTTAATCATAAAGCAAAATTGCCATTTTAGAGAATACTGAAAAAAGAAATCAAGAATTTTAATAGAATTGTCAACCAGTTTTCACACACACAAGTACAGATAACAATAACTGTCGTTTTTCTTTTTCTTTAAGCTGAAAAGCACTTCCCTTTCCCCATCCACACACTTTCAAAATCAACAAACCTATTCTTCTTATTAAACTATAGAGTTTATGGTGCTCTTTAACATTTGTAAACAGAAGTTATCTCTCAGTTGTAAAAATCTTGCAAAAATAAAATGTACTTTTCTGAGACTATTTGAGAAATATTAGTCAATTTAAAGTATAATTAATGTGATTTGAAATAAATATTATTTACTTTAAATTTAAAATATTGCAGAAATGCATTTAACTCAACAGTAGCTGTGTTTTTAACCTGAGAGTAGCTGATTTGACATGTTAACAGCATGATTACAGATCTAATGCTGTTCTATGGAGACTATCTGTAAAGCATAATTTAAGAAAATGACATGAGCACCACTTTTATTTAACTTTTAACTAGCCAGCAATCTTAAAAATTTAGGAAAATATCCTCCATAATCTAATGTTTTATTAAATTTTAGAAATGTTGACTTTAAATTTATTAGTCTTTCACTTATTTTCTGGTAATGTCATGTATGGTTGCAAAAATGGGCACATTTATACACACATACACACACACAAAAAACTTCAAAATTCTTTTTAAAATATTGATATTTGATTATTTGTATTAAGCAAATATTCTTAAGACAATACTGTTCTTAATAAATCTTATTTATAAAAAATGTGTTTTTTAACAAAAATAAAACTAAATTTTTCATAGTAACCTTTGGCTTACTGCTGATGCAAAAAAATAAAAAAATAAAAAAAATTTCAAATTTGCTAGAAAGGATAAAAAAAATTAATAATTAAAAAGTACCTTGGTCTTTCCTCTTAATAATAACAAACATTTTGTCAAAATTTTGTTTTCATAAAGTTTAGGGCATTTTTCATCATGTCATGCACATGTTTTTTACCAAAAAAGTGAGAGGTACCTACTTTATTCCATTTCAAATTATGGATAAAGAAAAAGTAAAGCTGATCATTGAATGACCAACACATTTGTTAATTTACTTTCCTTCTTCTGAAATCACTCTTCTACCTGATCAATATTCATCATGCAAAACAAGCAACCAGTAAAGGGACTTCAGAAGAGATTCAGAGAAACACAGACTTTGAATTTTTCAAAATAGTTATATGAAAAAATAAACAAATAACATATAATCTCTATCAACAGCTGGAGACATGTACACTATTTTTCTTTTGCTGTCTACCTTTCCTAATGCTACTCAATGTCTTGTGTAGCTCTTTGTCACATGACAAATTCTCCATACATATTGATTTCTGTGCCTCCATTCCGAAGAACCCTTTTCCTGCTTTCCTACCAAGCCAGTCAGTTACACTTAGAATACTGATGTCAAAATTGATGTGAATGAATTCCAAATGGTGATTGTTCACTTCCCCCACCTCCCATTCAGCTAATCACACAATAAAAGGGGAGGAGGAAAATAAATAACAAAACAAAAGAAGCAAAATGAGGAATAAATTAATTGAAATTTTCTAATTTTGGTCTTTCATTGATATTTTTGGAATTGCAATCTGTTTACAAGAACACAAAGAGATGTTTCCTATGAAAATATTCACAATGACATGCAGCAGCTCTAGACTTATGCTCTCAATTAGCAAAGACAAAATAATAACACATCACACTAAAAGGTGCAGAAAAAAAAAGATGTAACAGGTAAACAGAATTATTCATTGTATTTTTATTACTGTTCATATCAATTTTGACTTTTTATTTAAAAAGAAAACTTTAACATTATGCTTTACCCTATCTTTAACTCATACAATGATGGAACAACATTAAAATATTTTAAATACCATATTTTTTAAGGGAAACCTCAATGTTTTGGTCTATTAAAAAAAAATAAAACTTTTCTATGACCAGAAATTATAAATGTTTAAGGAAAAACACAAGAGTTCATGATTAGCACTATTCTTGAGCACAGAAAGGATTCAATTATTTGAATTTCTGAATAAAAAACATGTATAAATCTATATATTTCAAATTGCAATTTATACATTATTAATTTTTTTACTTTTGTTTCCCCATAGAGACAACCTACCTTTACCAACAACATGATTTAAATAACTAATTAGAAACAGAGATAAATATTTCCCTATAAATTAGTTTCATGGAGTACTATACATAATTAACAGGTCAAAGCGATGTTCATAGAATTCAGAACGTCTAAAAGATTCCTTTTGTACAGCTGTGCAATTAAGATTTTGTCTGTTCACATTTTATACACAAAATATACGACAAAACTTGTCTATGTAAATTTATTATCTAATGACAATCCAGATAAATCTTATCAGCCTTTTTAATAACCGTCAAAGCATTTTCAAATTAGCAACAGCCTGGGAATATGTTTATCAAATTTAAGTTGAGAATAAAAGGAACAAGTGGTATATATTTTTTAATTGTAGAAACAGCCTAGACATTTTCAGATTAAATTTTGACAAGGAATGCAAATTAATTTGCACTACATGTATATTTTTTTAAAATTATAATTAATTTTTTATATCTAAATCTATGAAATTAGAAGGTAAGTATGAATAAACAATTTACATTGTATATAGTGAATTGAGCAGAATTGTTGTGCAATTACTAAGAACTTTAAAATTGAGAATTTGCTCATCAAAAGAAAATTTGATTTTAACAAATCTTCCAAAAATAATATAAAAATGGAAAGCATTATTTCTGATAAGTTTATACCACATTAAAGAAGCTATTCTAGAGCAACTAAAACCAAAATAATAATTTTAGTTCAAAAAGAAAGAAACTTAATAATGATTTTAATTGCTATATTAATTTCTCAATCCCTTAATACTGAATTTTCATTGGCTTCTTTTAGTTTCTTGTCAAAATTTTCAAAAAACAATAAAAACTAGTTAAGCTGTTTAGAACATCATGAAGATAAGCATTGAACCTCTAAGGAAATGGCTTATAACCACAGTGGCTAATGCAACTTTAATAGAAGAAAAGGAAGAACATAATATATTACCTCAAGAGGTTGTGTGCTTATGTAAAGCAAATTACTGATTTATTAATTCAGTCATAAAAAAGTAAGTGTATTAAAAGTGTAAAAGGAGTATGAGTGAAACATGAATAAAAATTAAAGATATAACTTAAAAATATACTGATAATTTGCATTATTTACATTGTTTGGACTGTTGTCCTCATCTTTATTGAATATAGCAATAAAGATGAGGACAACAGTCCAAACAATGTAAATAATTACAATACCTCATATCAGAAATATAGACAGATAATTATAAATTAAAATATAGTTTGTTCTTTTTCTAAGTTTCAACTTTGCTCCCCAGCACTTTAAATACAAAACAAAAAAGAAAAAAGCAAGAGAATCGAAGTAGATCAAATGAGACTGCTTACACAAAATATCCAAACAAAATCTTTTCTGATTGTATACATTTAATTAGCACTGTTTACTCTGTTTAGATATATTAAACAGATTTGCTTTCCTTATTTATTTATGTGACAGACTTCAAAAGAAAAAAAGGTCTTGCTGCATTTCATTAGAACAAAATTAAAAGGTATTATTGACTAAATTTAGTGACAAGCTCTTTAGCAGATAAAATAGTATTCAACTTGATAAATAACTGACTTAGTTTTAGGCTGTTTGGGGTGGGGGTGGTAAAGGAAAAGAACAGTCTAAAATTAAGTCACTAATCACCTTAATAAATTACTTTTTTCTTTTTTTCTCACTACTCTTAAAAAACATAAATAAAAGAAAAAAATGAACATATTAAGCCTGATGATGATTCAAACATTTTATATTTCTTTTATAGAAAATTATAAAATCTTTTCCTGGAGTGAAGATAAAATTAAGTGGAACTATTACACTCAAATGTAATATCTAATAAAGCTTCAATATATTTTTACAGTAAACGGTTGTATGTAAATAAA
>OZ038492.1:29261967-29384015 GCA_964036315.1 Acanthosepion esculentum | reverse complement strand
AGGTCCAAAATTACATCATCAGCATCATAGATTAAAGCATTGGTTTAAACATATCTAGTTCCCTGACATTTCTGAGTTCAATCCCTGGGTCTGGTATTGCTTAAAAGTTGTATACACTGGTTCAGCACAAAGGTGAATAAAACTGATGAATATTAAATGATGTGAAATATCCCCTAAGCATGAAAAAAGTTCAGTTCAAAAATTCTGAGAAGGTTATTGAGTACAACAACAAACGCCTGAAAAGAATTGGAAATTTCAATAGTCAAAACATTGTAAGTATAACAACTAAGATGAACATGCTGGTCCAAATATCATGGCATATAATATTTTTAATACCATCTCCTTCAATGAAATTAATTCACATGTAAATATTAATTATATCGATCAAACATTATACAGTGAAAATTTCAAATCAAAATTCAGCTAACAACAACACGGCACATGATGGACTTGTTGTTCCAGATTCATATGAGTCTGTATTTATATTGCATTTCATATTTATCTATATTACATATTGTATTATATTTTGACTCCTAATATGGCATATATTAACTGCTAAAATAAATTTATTAGCACTGGTTTTCATATGGTTCAAAAATATACATTTTGTTAGTCTTATAGCTATTGTATCTTTCACCTTACAGATTGTGATTATTGTACTGTATCTATTATTTTTACCTCATCTCTAAAGGGAGCAATGTTTTTTTGCAACATTTCAACTGATACGTTTTTTGGCCTTTTTGTTTTATCTGAAGTATTTTCCTTATTCCATATACTTTTCAGTTAACTGCTTTTGTTGCAGGTGGCATACCGGCCTACAAATAGATATTGAATGACAGAAGACAACAAACAAAATAAAGACTTGAGTAAAAAATACATTGCCAAGTTTATTTTCTTAAAAGAAAAAATACATCAACAAAAATAAGGTTACAATGCACTAAACAAAAAATATCTCTACATGCTCTTGTAGAGAGTGAGAAGAGCATTGTCCTGAGAGGCACAGTTTTGTAGTTGCTGGAGGGTGTTGTCCTGAAAAGGACAATTTATTGCATATCCTTGCTGCTGGTGAGAATGGCTGAAGATGAAGTTGATGAGGGCTGGCTGGCTAGCTGGAACTGCTGCTGATAGCTGGAGCCATGGCCCCAGCTACTGGAACAGATACTACGCTTTGATCCTAGTCATTATTGGCACAAGGCTGAAGGAGAAGCAGGGTGAGGTTGGTTATCACTGACTCTGCTAAACCTAGCTAACCTGATTCAGAACCCATTACAATTTACAGTGCTACTTTAGCTTGTTATCTACAACAAAAAAATATCTACACTGTACAAATTTTAATTTGGAATGATATCTACATAATAAAACAGGAGCTACTTTGGCTTTTTATCTACAAGGAAAAATATCTATGCCATACAAATTTTAATTTGGAATGATATCTACATAGTAAAACAGGAGCTACTTTGGCTTGTTATCTTTTTTTGTAGATAACATGCCAAAGTAGCACTATGTTTTACTATGTAGATATCATTCCAAATTAAAATTTGTACAGTGTAGACATTTTAGCCGATGCACATGCTGTTTATCGCCAGAATATAAATAAAAGAAAAAATTTTAATATTTCAATTACATTTTCTTTGTTATATATCATTCCAAAATAAAATTTGTATGGTGTACATATTTTTTCTTATAGATAACAAACCAAAGTAGATTTTTTTACCTTGTAAATAACAAGCCAAAGTAGCACAAAATTTACTTTGATGCTAGTCATATGGCTGAGGAACATGTTTTTTTTTTGTTGCTTTGAGACCTTTCCATATTCTGAATAATTCTTACAAAGATGCTGATTAAGCCTTTTCTTCTGGTTGTTTTTAAGAAATGTGGGAATGCTGACAGGATACAACACTTTCATTTTTTTAAAACAAGAAATATTGCTGAGAGAGTCAAAAATGTATACAATAATAGTGGTATCATAAGAATAACTATCATTTTGACACATCATTTTTTTGAAGGTTAAATATTACCCAAAAGGTGTTATTCATAAACTTAATAGATACATGATTTAAAATTCATCTTGGAGCAAAATTTTCAATTATAATATATTCTGCTGTTGTGTGTGTGATAAAAGATGGTGTATTGTTATGAGAAGCATAGAGTAATGTTGAAATTCAAATGATCACTGACCAAAAATGTTCAAAATGTTATTCTGAGATGCACCAGTAAAGTTTATTTTAGAGTGTGTTTCCTTATTTTTACTGATTAAAAAAGATTTCTTGATTTGTACTTATTAATCATGAGTTTTTATTTAGGTGTGGTATTAAATATTTTTTTTTACTTTTTCATCCTAACATTTTTATTTTTTATCTTTTACAAAATTTTTTATTTAATTGCACTCATGATGTGAGTGTTCATTTTGGACACTATAAGATGTAAAGTTGAGTTCATTACATTCACTTACATGGTAATACTCTTCAGAAAGGTATAAATCCATTTCTTCTCCCTCCAGCTATGAGTAAATAGCAGGACAGGCTGGGTCCTAGGATAGTGACCAGTCTAGGAGAAGGACAACTGAATTCAGAACCTGAAGGCCTAGTGTATGGACCGAGGGTGACCCACACCATATTTTGTGGTCTTTGGCTGTCAGTCAAGCGCTTGGAGAGGTGATGGGCACTACCAAGTTATCTAAAAGCCCACTGAAAGGAAGAAGAATAACACTGTTTCTTCTGTCCTCAGGGTGTCCTTTTGATTGAAGCAATTGAAGGTTAAAAAAAATGTAAATCTCTCACTGGCAAGAGAAATATCTCATTTGAAATAAACTTAAAAACCCTCTTATCATAGCAACATTAGACACAATTTCAATTTGTGATAACTAACAGTTACACTGAGTCAATATATAAATATTTGCAAATTGTCAGTAGTAATGTGAGAGTAATTGTTTGGTTTTCAATGTTTTTCATGACAAGCTATCCTTAGTTATGTCCCTTAATGTGCAGCTGGGCCACCCGTCACCATGTTATGGTTTAAATGCGATGAAATTATACCAGGCGTTATTTTGGCTTTAATCTATGTCGCCCTCAGTTTATCTGGTGTCTTTTTTTATATGGAATATGAAGGTATTGAAGATGTAGACAGCCACTGCAGGTAAGAAACAAAGAAATGGGTAAAAAAAAAAAAAAAATACCTCAATGAATGGATCTGCCTTTCTCGTTAGATTTGTTTGATTTGAATTTTCTTTTTTGACAAAAAAAGTGAAATAACCTTTTTTAAGGGTATCCTTCAGTTTAAGTATTTAAAAAATACTAATCATTCTAATACACAACACATAAATATTTGCACTAATTTTAATAATTAACTGTGTTTGTACCGAATGTAAGTTCTTGAGAAAATCGTTGTGGAAGACCGAAGGTGATAAAATTTGATAAGAATGTGAAACTTTAAAATAATAAAGCTATTTTTCCTGTCTAAATCGTAGTATTGAGGTTTTAAAATGTCATCGATTAAGTAAGAAGTGGGAAGAAAAAAAATAGAAGATAAAAGGAAATCTTGTGTTGATAAAAAAATTGAAATCGTAAAATTTTATTTGTCTCTATTCATTCAGTGTTCAACGATGAAAATGAAAATGAAACCACTAACGTAAACATTAAAAAAAACAAAAAACAATAACAAGTTCACCTCGTAGTTTGAAATCTCGATTCTTTCATTAACTTAAATTATTTAATTTAAATCTATTTATTCGCAACATTAATATCCAGAATTTACCTGATTTAACTTCACACATTTAAAATGAAACGAAGAAAACAAGGTAAACTCAGTATTTAAATGTCAGAGTTGAATAGCTGTTTTTGATCACATGAGCGATATTTTTGTACGTAAAGTGTACTGAAAACAAGTTGAATATTTTTGCACTGACAAGTGCAAAAAGGAATTTTAAACAATTGCATTTTCAATTCAGAAAATTAGGAATCATAAATTTCAATTAAATTTTTCTTCGCGTTATGATGTTGATTCAGTGATTCTACTCACTAAAAAAAGGAAGGACAATTTTTTTTTATTTAATTTATAAAAAAAATTAACTTTAAATTAAATTGATAATTTACCTTTCCCCATTTTCTAAATTTGCTTGGGTGAGGAATTCAGAATGTGTACGACTTCGTATTATTTTGGGGAAATTGAATTTAATAATCTCAAGTCTCAACTCAATCGAATCAATCGTCATTACTACAACAGTTGTTTTTGTTGTTGTTATAATAATAATAAGAAGAACATTAATAATATTATAAAGCTGAGGGAATTTGGTTACTAGGTTCTAGACTTCTTCTTCTATGTGACGTGTCTCTTCAGGACATGGGCGATCATGGTTCTTTACAACTTCCTGTACATTGTACAGGGTGGTCCGAAAGTATTGTCACCCACTACCTCTCTAAACTGTAGGTGCTCGTGTCAGCCAAAGGAAAAAGAAGATTATATTATGTAGGCGCGACAAAACTTTCAGACCACCCTGTAGTTTTTCTTAGCAATGCTTGTCTTTTTGCTGTCTCTCCTAATCCCTGTTCTGCCAGTAATTTAGGGACAGAGGAAAGCAATGAATAACCTATATAATTTGCTTGTGCACTGTAAGTTTTGGTTTTATTAAGTTAAAAAAAAGTATCCTATTTCTTTTGATGTACATTTAAAACTTTTAAATTAAATATAATGAACTCATTACCACCCCAGCCATAAAAAATATAATCTTTTTCCTTATTTTATCATTTACATTCGCTGTGATGATGACTTTAATATTTTTATCAGGCTTTTTTATGTCCAAATCCTTGGTCAAATTCGATTTTGGAACATTAGTAATAAATCTAGTTTTTCTACCCTATAGCAATCTATACATTCTTGTAATACTCAAGTGATAAATATTTAGTGACCTTTCTCGTGTACTGGATGCTGTAGACTACAGTAAATTGTAGCATACAAAGCACACATTTCTTCCAAAATTTTGACTACCACAAAAAGTTTTGTGCCCTCTAATGATTTATTTGATACCAGGAAAAACTCGCTAAAAGTTTCAATAGACATTTTATATTCAATCTCTTTAAATGTTTAAAAAGACATGTTCAAATGAATGATTGCTACCTAAATATACAATAATTTTTAAATATATGGAGGAATTTCCCATTTTTCGATGTATGAGGGTCCAGTAGCTCAGTTCTTAGAACCAGTCTACCCGCACATATATGATTTGATTATAGTGGTGAAGGCTTGTGCAGAACTAAACACACTTTTGGGAAGAGCTGAATAAAGAGGACTGATGCACAACATGCCACAAATGACTCAGGCTTTGTATTCAGAGTTGTTGTTCTAGTCTGGTTGCCACCCAAGGCTATAGGACCCAATCTGCCTTGCTATTTACCTATAGCTAGGGGGCAGAAAAGATGAATCCATACCTTTCCCCATGGTATTAGCGTGTAAGTGAATGTAATGAATTCAACTGGAATTCCTCAATCTTTTAGCCGCTATCCATTACTGCACCATACCTTACCATATATATATATATATATATATATATATATATATATATATATATATGGTAAGGTATGGTGCATCTCAATCCATTACATTCACTTACGTGCTAATACCCTTTTGAAAGGTGTGAATCCTCTTCTTCTCTCTCCAACTATGGGTAAATAGCAGGACAGACTGGGTTCTATAGCCTTGGATGGCAACTGGTCTAGGAGAATGACAACTCTGAATTCAAAACCTGCGGAGGGTTGTTTGGGGACCTTGTGGCATTCGTTGCACCGAGTCCCTGTATTCGTCCCTCCAAAAAGTGTGGATGGCCCTGCACAAACCCTTCACCACTATAATCAAATCCTGTGTGGGTGTCGGGCTTTCAGTTTCTGGGAACTGATCTGCCTGACCCTCATACGTCGAGTTCGACGGGAGAGTCCATCATGTATATATATAGAATTAATACAAGTAAAAGGTTGTTACTTAGCTGGTTGATATTACCTTTAACATCCTAGCTCCAGAGTTTTGTAGATCGAACTGTCTGTCCATCCACTTGTAGGGAGTATCAACAATTGTTTGCTTATACTTCTCAATTTTTCTTTTTTATATGCACTTATTATTGGTGCAAGTTTTTTTTCCATAATGTATGTGTGTCTTCACACATGCACATGTGTGCCCGTCTGCATGGATGTGTGTATGTGAAAGGTGTTGTGATTATTTATTCTTTTTGTTGTATTTTTTCTTTCTTAATGTTCAGAAAATAAAACAGGTTTTTAACCATTATTTTTAAAATGACAGATCGTATTTTAGAAGAATTTTTATTAATCAAAATAAGAACCATTAGATTCTACACATTTTTGCCAAGAAGAATAAGTGTAGTCATTCCCTTAGCATAGAAGTTACAAGTTTTAGAAGCAACAAAATCTTCAAAGGCATTTTGGGCAGCAACTGAATTGTTGAAAACATTTCCTTGTAAGAAGTCAAAATGTTTGAAAAAGTGGTAACCAGTTGACAAAGGGTCAGGTGAGCAAAGTGGATGAGGCAGAGTTTATCATTCAATTTCTGTAAGGTTTGTTTACAACATGTGACTGAGTATTGTTGTGCAAGAAGATTGGACTTTTTCTGTTGACTAATACTGGACACATACGCTGCAATTTCTGATGCATTTTTATTCATTTCTTGGCAATACTTCTCAGATGTGATTGTTTCACCAGATTCAGAAAGCTTAGGTGAATCAATCTCGCTTTAGACTATTAAACAGTGACCATAACCTTGTCTTGGTAGAACTTTAGCTTTGGGAAGGGTTTAGCGTTTTCAGTTTGATTCAGTCATTGCCCTGAATGTCATTGGTTGTCATATAGGATCCATTTCTCATCACGTGTCAAAGCGATCAAGAGCATCATTTTTTATGTACAAAAGAACTGAACAGACTTCATAATAACGAATCTTTTGGTTTTCATTCAATTTGTATGGTACTCTTTTGTCCTTCTTCCTAGACTTTCCAATTTTGTTCAGATATTCATAAATTGATCCAATACTTGCACTTAGCTTGCTTGAAAGCTCTTGAACAGTGGTGTGAGGATTTGCCTTTAATAATGTTCTCATCATTTGGCAGCACCCTGATTGTCCAAGCAGCCTTCTCTAAGGACAGAATTGCTTGCTCTGTATGGAGAGAGGCCTAGAAAAGGTGGCCTAAACAAAACTCATCTCCTACATTAACCAATTGGCTAACCACAGTCAACAGGCCTCTTCTCATGCAGTCGAACATCAGTAAAGAAAAGAATCACACCCACCTTTAAGGGTATCAAAGGACTACATGTAGCATGCTGGAACATCAGAACCATGCTGAACACACCTGACAGTGGTTGACCAGAACATCGCTTTGCTCTAATTTCAAGACTAAATGTTGACACCACTGCTCTCAGTGAAGTCCATTTCCCAGAGGAAGGCAGCCTACAAGAGCATGGCTCTGCATATATCCTCTACTGGTCAGGCAATTCAGTAGTGGAAAGTCGCCTTTTTGTTGGTTTCATGATTAGGGATTCCATTTCCTCCAAGCTTGAAAACCTGCCAACAGGTTATTCTGACTGCATCATCTCTATGTGCCTCCCACTGAGTAACCTTCAATTACCATGCTAATTAGTGTGTACTCCCCAACTTTACAAGCAGATCCTGTGGAAAAAGATAAATTTAACTCAGATCTGCACAGCCTACTATGAGATGCCCCTGCAGATGATAAGGTTATAATCCTTGGCGATTTCAATGCTAGAGTGGGACAAGATTTTGCAGCCTGGAAGGGTGTGTTTGGGAGATATAGTGTTAGTAACTGTAATGACAATGGGCGCTTGCTGCTAGAGTTCTGCACAGAGCATCAGCTCATCATCACAAACACCTTCTTCCAACAGAAAAACAGATTAAAAACAACCTGGATGCATCCTTGGTCTAAACATTGGCACCTCATTGACTATGTCATAGTGTGCCAGTGTGGCCTGAAAATATCATGCTCACACAAGTGATGCCCAGTGCAGAATGTCATACCGACCATTGTCTAATTTGCTGCAAACTCAAGCTCCACTTTAAACTCAGGCCAAGAAAAGGAGGGCCCCTCTGTAAAAAGTTCAAGGTTGACAGTTTTAAATCAGATGAAATGAAAGCTAACTTTTAAAAAACACTTGAGTCAAGGCTTGAAGATGTGAATGTCCCAACAGATTCTTCTCTTGAAACACTTTGGGAAAAACTCAAAAATGACATTCTGCAGATATCTGTAGACGCTTTGGGTTCCACTCAAGGAAGAACAAAAACTGCTTTGATGATAGCAATGTGGAAATCCAAGAACTGATGGTAAGGAAGAGATCAACTCATCTAGTCCACTTAGCTCAACCAGCTGTCCTGTAAAGAAAGCTGCATTCTGTTTCATATGCTGTGACCTGCAGCACAGGCTTTGAGAGATTAAGAATGAGAATTCACTGAAGAAACTCAGCACTCTGCAGACACTGGAGGCATCAGGGCCTTCTATGAAGCTTTAAAGGCAGTATATGGCCATATGTATCAGGTCCAGAGACCTGTGTGTAATGCAGATGGTCAGATGCTCCTTACAAAGAAGGCATCTATCCTAAACCATTGGTCGTAGCTTTTCCTGCCCCACTTCAGTGCAAATCACTCAGTCCAGGAACCATCAATTCTCCCCATTCTCCGACGACCAGTAAAAATGGAACTAGATGAGTTGCCCACTATTGAAGAGACTATCAAAACCATAAAGCAGCTGAAGTGTGGCAAGGCAGCAGAAGTCAATGGAACCCCACTGAAATTTGGGATCCAGTGTTGCATATGAAACTCCACAAGCTCTTTTGCTGTTGTTGGGAGCAGGGAAAAATACCACAAGATCTCCACATTGCAGTCATCATTAGCCTATATAAGTACAAAGGAGAAAATCTGACCGCTCCAATTACCGAGGGATTACTCTGCTCTCCATCACAGGAAAGATCCTTGCAAGGATTCTGCTGAACAGGCTGGTACCGGCTATTGCAGAACAGCACCTTCCAGAGGGTCAGTGTGGCTTCAGAACCAGTAGGAGCACAACAGACATGGTGTTTGTTTCCAGGATGGAAAATCATTGCCTGCCAAAAATTTTATTGTACAGTGAGCTCTCCATGGCAGAGGGGCACCAAAGAAGTGATTCAATGATTGCCTAAAAAAGTTTTTGGTGCCTGTCACATCAACCCTTGCCTATGGTCAATCCTAGCTGAGAACTGTGACACCTGGCATCTCCCCACCAACCATTTTGTCTCCTTCTTTGAAAATACCTGCAGGGCTGCTCTCAGGGACAAGAGGCAGAAGAGGAAGTACTGCAATGCTATATCATCGTGCCCAGGCTGGACTTTTAGCTGCAACTGCTGTGACCATGTATGCCTGTCCTGTAATTGGTGTGTACAGACTCCTTCTTGATCTTCATTTTGTCAAGCCAAGTCATAATGAATGTTTTCAATTTCTCATCTTCAATAGCACTGTATACACGTTAAAAGATCCTTCTCCCCAAACTATATTAATGTTTTGAGCTGTCTGAGCTACACTACAGCCAAGATTATTTTCATGAAAGAAAATTTGACATTTTAAACATATACAGTAAGTGAAAAGTATATAAAATACTCTTTAAAATAATATATCATTTTTGCTTGTTTGCATGCTTTTTTACATTAAAAAAAAAAAACTAGTTTAAAATTTTACAATATGGCCAAGTGGTTAGAAAGTTTGCTTTCCAACCATGAGATGCAGGTTCAAATTTCAGCACTGGTTATTATAAACATATTATATGTATTATATACATATTATATATATTATATGTATTATATACATATTATATATATTATATGTATTATATACATATTATATATATTATATGTATTATATACATATATTTATTTTATTACTATAAACGTTATTTTTAGTGGGTATCCTGTTTATTTTTAATTTTCTTAAACAGTAAAATTAATAAAAACTGGCCTAGATTGAGAAGTCCTATTAAAGAAAAATTGTACCTCCAATAGGAATTGAACCATCAGTGAAATCACTTCTTTAGCTAAAACATACTGCTACCAGTTTGGCCACAGAGCAAGGTTTGAATTATCTCTTTAAGGAAAACACATCTCTTGTTGGGACTACAAATCTATATCTGCTAGATTCAGTTTTGTACTCAAAACAACAATTTTTTTTAATTGATTTTTTTTATCTATCATATAATAACAAACTTATTTACATTATTCGGACTATTGTCCTCATCTTTGTCACCATATTTATTATATTTTTGGTATATCGGGTCTGTACAGATCCTTCAGTATCTGTCTATATTTCTGAGATGAGGTATTATGTACATTATTTACATTATATAGACAGATACTGAATAACAAACTTTTTTTGCATACATATCCCTCTGCTACTGACAGTTTCATGCAATTTTACAATCATCAGCTAGCAAGAAAGAACTATGTACAAAAAAAGTTTGTTATATCAAATTTTAGGTTTTGTATTTTGTTTTCTATTTAATATCAAGTTCTTCTTTGGCACAGTGGAGTAATGGATAGTGGCTCTGATTGAGGAATTGGAAGGCCGAGTACGGATTCCAGTTAAATCCATTACATTCACTTATGTGCTAATACCCTTAGGAAAGGTATGAATCCTCTTCTTCTCCACCCAGCTATGGGTAAATAGCAGGACAGATCAGGTTCTATAGCTTTGGGTGGCAACTGGTCTACTGCAGGAAAATATCTGACTCGTCAGTCATGTATCAAAAGATACATAATCGCCTAAGTGTGTATCAGGCATGGCACATAACTGAACTGAGTGCTTCCTTGCACATATATTATATATATATATATATATATATATATATATATATATATATATAGTTACCCCCCAAAATTTGCTAAAAAAGTGCATACAATGGTGAAAAAAAACCCAAACTTGATAAAAACAAAGTTTTATCATCAAAATGTTTATGTTATTATTAAGAGGAAAGACCAACATATTTTTTGATTATCTTATTAATTTTTTAATCCTTTCTAGCACGTTCAAAATTTTGGTTTAAATACTTGTTTTTCTTGCATCAGTGGGTGGGTCAAAGGTTAGTATTGGAAATTTTGTCATTTGGCATTAAAAACACATTGTTTTGGATATTCTTGCAAAAATCAAATTATTGTCAGATTTTAATGAAATTTTCAGGACTTATTCACAAATGAATGAAATTATTTGGAAGATTATTTTAATAAACAGAATTACATTGCAATGAAAGATGACTAAAAAAAAGGGGTGTTAATCAGCTATTTTAGCAAAAAAACATCCTTCCCATCAATTTAAATTAGTTTTTGAAATACACCAAAGTATTTTGATTATTTTAAATTTTAAATTTAATCTGTTAGCTTGAAATTAAATCTAAAATAAAAGCTTTAAGAAAGATCTTTCATTTTTAAAAATTCACTTTAAACTTATGTATTGCATTTTTTGTGGAGGTCCCCCTATATATATATATATATGATAAAAATATAGTTTTAAAGTATGCTATATTTATGAGTTAAAGTGCTTGATATCAGGGATAGAGCATATGTAAAAATTAAAAGTCAACATTGAGGTCAACCCCCAGTGGTGACAGTCGTTTTTCATGCTTAAACACAATTGTCAGGCCATTGCATTTAAGCATGAAACAGACTGTTGATGCTGGGTGTGGACCTTAATGTCCACTTATATATATATATATATATATAATAAAGTTTTTCAAATTTCCAAATAAGTTGTTTATATAATCAGTAAACTTTCAAAAGTTCATTTGTGTTTTTTGTTTTCTCCTGAGTACTTTTGAATGTTTCTACATTTGTTGTCAAGGATTACATTTTTTTTTTTCTGTTTATGCAACTATTTTTGTTTAGTTCCAGAATTCTCTCGTTTGCTGGAAACAGTTTTAAGTCACTAAAGATGATGTCATTTGCAATAGTAAAACTGAATTTTTTCATGATTTTTTTATACACATTTCAATATATGATCTCATAAAGAGAAATATACACTATTTTATGATGGTAGCTTTCTTTTATATTACAACAGCTTCTAGAATTTTAAGACTTTTTCTTTGACTGTTGTAAATGATGTTACCTTGACTAACTTGAAATTAGTTCTAGCAAATGAGGGAAAGCCAGAATTAGTCAAAAACAGTTATACTAGCAGAAGTATCTAGCCTTGCCTGTGTTTATAAATTGCTAAAAATAAACAGAATTGCATGACTTATACTTTGTATCAAGTGATTTAAAAAATGCTGACAATCTTCGTTGAAAACTTTCAAAATTGTTGCATTGAAGCAATTCAAAAACCAGCTCTATTTTACATTTGATAAAGATTTGCCATTAATGAAAACATAAACAAATTAAATCTAATTTTTGTTTCATTTCTTTGTCATTCTTTTCATCTGATTCAGATCTTTAAAAAATCTGTTGTGTAATATTGTGGCACGTATTCCTAAACACCAAAGATATACAGGAATTTTACATGTGTATAAAGAGTGGATAAAATTTTTTTTTTCTTTCCAAGAGTTGCATACAGTGCTGAGAAGCACATTGACACTTTTCGTGAGAAGAATTCCTCTGCATTTGTGGTTGGCTTCAGTGGTGAGGTTGGGCGTCACTTGCTGGAGACACTCGACCAAGCAAAAGTGTTTTCCAGGATTGTTCTGATTGGACGAAGAACCATCAATTTGGATCACTTGGGACCAGAATTTGT
The DNA here is from genome assembly GCA_964036315.1 of Acanthosepion esculentum. Lineage (NCBI taxonomy): Eukaryota > Metazoa > Mollusca > Cephalopoda > Sepiida > Sepiidae > Acanthosepion > Acanthosepion esculentum. Next base: position 29,371,271 of record OZ038492.1, on the reverse strand, counting down.
GAGTTCCGATTGCATTTCCTGTCACTTAGATGGATTGATATTTATCCATTTTCAGTTACTTAAATAATTCATTTGAATAAAAATAATCTACAATGTATTTTCATTATAAAATTTATTGGCAATGCATTATCATAATAGAAACTCATTAGCAATGCATTTCAGTAGTGAAGAAACATTGACAATGGAAAGAAAATTTTCATGTTAAAATAGAATTAACCTTTAGCACTCAGCATGCAGGTGACTTCATTTGTCAAACAAAATGTTTGTACAGTCACTGCATGCAACTCTGATCATCAGACAATAATGTGGTTGAATTTTGCGCTAATGTTGTCAACAGGAAAATGACTAAATGAAAATTGAAGATAACTCTACTGCTGTTTGTCTGGCCACTTATACCCAATGGATGAATTACTTATGAATATTGTAGAATGCTAAAGGTTAACAAAAATTTAATGTAAGGGTGATGTTTCTCATAGGTTTGGAATTCAGATCTTGTTGATATTATATTTTTATTTTTATTTTACATTATCCAGTATTTATGAAACTTGAATTGGGCAGTGTGTGCATTTTCTAAATGATGCATAAAAACATATTACATATTAATCTGCATGAATTACTGTTAGAGATTTGATAAGATTTCCTTGATTTATAATAACTTTTAAAATCATTATTAATTTTTGCATGTAAATTTTATTTAACCTTATTCACTTTTAAAAACGAGGTTAATTAATCATGGAATGGAAAATAAATTTCAAAAATATTCAGGGAAAAAGGAAAATTGTTTATTTATCTCTGTTATCGGTTTTATTTATCTTCTTGTGAATTACAGCAGAAAATGTTTTCATTTTTGTTGTGATGGTATAACCCAACTTCCCCATTCACGATAATGGACGGACGGTTTGCCGATTAAGGGCGACCACCGCAGGCGGTCGTGAGCGACTTCGTTTGTAACACCTATTGAGGTTAGCATACTCTCGACTCTGTCTCTGTACTACATCTGATTATAAAGTTATTATTGAAAACCTACATTCGGTTTACTTTGTTTATTATATCCTGCACGAGATATAACAATTTTAATAAAATGAAACATCTGATTTATTCTGTTACATTTTATTCAGTACAAGGTAACTTTTAACCTCTATTTGGTGGTTTATGGCTACATTACATTGAAACATTGGTTCCCTGTACAATCATTGAAGTTAAGCAATGTCAAGCCTGGTCAGTACCTAGATGGGTGATTGCTTGGAAATACCAGGTGTTGTAACCTTGGATATGTGGGTGGTGTAATGGATAATAACTCAGAATTGTTAATCAGAGAGCTGAGTTCCAATCCCATTGTGTTCGTTATATTCCCTTATGTGCAAATACCCTTGGGAAAGTTTTGAATCCATTCTTTCCCCCCATCTATGGGTTAATTAGTAAAAATTGTATCACTAAAACCATTATTATCTAAAAAAAAATTGTTTAAAAATATTTACATTTCGGCATTAAATAACCCATAGAGGTTGGTATGCCACTAAATGAAAAAAAAACCCAGCAACCAACCAATTTGGAAGCATTAAATTAATTAATTTTTTTCAATAAAATATCTTAGTCACTTTACTTATAGAAAATGATTCAGTCTTAGTTTTTCTTACTTTGCCATTTTAATCCTGGGTATGACAATAAACTACAACTATCAGCAAGGTCTCTGATCAGGAGATCGGAGGTTTTGAGGAGTGTGAAACCACTACTTAATTGCTGTTTTTTGCTGGGCCACCATGACCTGGGTTAGTAGCACCTATTAGGGTCCCAGCTATGGGCAAATAGTGAGCTCCCAAACAAAAACAAAACACTATAAAAGTATAAAAATATATTTTTATAGTAAAAATACCAGCAATTCATTTTTATAAAAAAATGACCAATAATACATATTTATAGTAAAACTATCAACAATACATTTTATCTGTAGTTGAAGGCATACAATTGTGTTCAAAATATATTTAATTGAAGCCATAAAATTGTCGCCAAAATATTTAGATTTCAGCATAAAACAACCCATAGAGGTGTTGATATGCCACTAAACAAAATCAACCAAATCAATTTTGACATTGTCAGAGACCATTGTGAAAAAATTTCTTTTGCATATCAAATCTACAATTTGATGATTTTTCTCCCATTATTTATGTTTTTGTTTCTATCTGTACATATTGATGATAAGTTTAATTTATAAATTAGTCACAATAATAACTAATAATAAAATAGAACAATTATAGTGATATACTGTAATAAATTATAGAAGATTTCTTCTTAGCATCATCAGATTACAGTTTGTTTTTCTTTCTTTATTAGCTGAAGAACTTTCACTTTTTCACTTAACAGAAACACTTCATAGCTTTTCTTTTGTAAATCCAAATTGCCAGCATCATTATTCTTGTGCTTTGGGATCAACTTTTTTTTTCTGTTTTTTTTTTTTTTTTTTTTTTGTAGGAACAACGCCGTGTAAGATTTGATCTACTTGAAGATTATGCTGACACCTTTGACGGACTTGATTATGGATTTTGCACATTGGGGACATCACATAGCTCTGTCTTGTCAGTATGTATACTTTCTGTTTTCATTCTATATTCTGTGATATACATTTGGGTTTAGCAGAAAGTAAATTTTATCATATCAGTAGGCACCTGCAGAAATTTTGCAGCATTTTTTTAATTTTTTCCCATTGATTTATCACACAGGTCAAGAAGTAAGAGGGTACAAATGAAAAGATTAAAAATTGACAAGGTTGTCCATTTTACTGAAGTAGGCTTTAAATACATGACAGCAGATCATTATCACCGTCTCTATCTTCCCTTTCCTTTTCCTTCTTTCTTAACCATATATGCTTTTTTCTCACTAAACCCAAATAAATCTCCGATATATCTTTTTCTTTCATTTTTCCTTGAAATCAAAACAGAATGGTCTATTATTTATCTCAGATAATGGCAAGGTATGAAAAAAAACAGTACTGACCACAAGACTTTTATACCTTTATTTCTAGCAGCACATATAGTTTTGTAAAAGTAAGTATTGTGTTTATCGATATGTTTGTATAATCAATACAATATTGTGCATATTTTCTATTTTTCATTACTGCATACCTACTTTTGCATCCCCCTATATACAGTTTTAACCTACCCCAGACTGCAGCTAGCCAGAAGTAAACAGGATCTTTAGGGATTTACTCTGTCCACTAGACCAAGAATTTGTAGTCAAGGGACAGGTAAGCTTTTACAGGGTATAATTCACGTACTAACTTACTAATAGAGGCACAAGCAGAATTTTAATATGATTATGTATGTGCAAAAGTTTCCGACATTTGTTTTTATTATTGTTGTAGCATACCTACAGATGATAATGGGTATGTCCCCATTCATATAAATACAGTAGTAAATACTGTATGTCGGTCTGCAGTTGGAGATTCATTGTGAAATTCACTTGACTCACTTCTAGCAGTTGACTACTTCTACGTGCCGCGGTCGAATCTTATATGTGTTGTTCTTGTCCTAAGTATTATCGTTCATTACCAGTCTTCGTGTGATTATTCTATTCAGTAACCTTCCCTAGGTTACAACAATTATAAAAAACAGTTTCCTACTGTATGTTTAGTTTATAGTTTTCAAAAATAGAGGATGCTGGGAACTTTTGCAGATATTAATTTGATTTAGTTTGCTTGTCGTTTTTTTCATTAAGCTAAGTCCAATCAGATTCAAATATTTTCTAGATATTTCATAGTTTAATTTAGCTTAGCAAAAGGGCGCCATGGTGGGACATGCAAGGTAAGGATTCATTGCAAATGACCTTTGTAAAAGTCTTGTTAACTGTTGTTCAATAATAGATGACTGCATATCTCTCACTTTTATATATCTGAAAGAATCTTTAAATTATCATATTTAAATGGGAGAAATCTCACTTGTGCCTTTTGAGATTTGGAGATAAAATTATTTCTTTCTGTCTGAACTTCTGGGATGAGGAGTTATCATTATTTACACGATTTATATTCAGACTATTGTTTTCATCCTTGTTGTTATCACAACGTTTCAGCTGTTGTACTCTCTGGTCTTCCTCAGGTGTATATCGATCTGGGTAAACTACAGGGAATTCTGAACTGAACCCTTTATTTAATCTATAGGGGTAGACTGTTCTACCCAGCAGTGAAATGAGAACAATCTACCCCCATAGATTTTTATTTAATCTATGGGGGTAGATTGTTCTCATTCCACTGCTGGGTAGAACAGTCTACGGTTCAGTTCAGAATTCCCTGTAGTAAAAAAAATTATTTGTATTAATTTTATCTTTGATGAGTTTCTTTATTTTTTATTAATTTTTTATATCACACGATACCTTTGGTGATTAAAGCAGTAAGGCATTGGCATATGTGGGCCTTGTACAAAATGGTTGCTTAGATTTGAATTTCTGCAATTTAATTCAGTAGACAAAGAATGAATTAGTCAAAAAGAACATTGAGTTAAAAAGTAATAAATTAAAAAAAAACTAATTAAAAATAAAAACCTGTGGATTTACTGCTTTTTATTTATTTATTTTAACTTATTGATTTCAGTGTCTTTTTGTGAATTACTTACATCAAAAAATGTGTGCAATTTAACAAAATGCAATAATCATGTTTATTTGAGATTTATTCTGTTACATTTTATTCAGTACAATGCAACTTTAAACTTTAATTTGGAAACTTTTAACAAATTACTGTTATTTTAATAAAAGATTTTAATGACTTTATGTAAAAAATTTTATGGAAGATCTGTTTTGATATTTGAAATGTGTTATTCTGTTGTGCCTTTTGAAATTTGGAGATAAAATTATTTGTATTATTTTTATTTTTGATGAGTTTCTTTAACTTTTATTAATTTTTTATATCACTTGATACCTTTGGTGATTAAAGCAGTAAAGGATTAGCACATGACAAGATTCTATATTGGTTGTGGGCCTTGTAGTCAAAGAATGTGCAGTGTGATACCATGGATATCGGCTCAGAATAAGAAATTGGATAGTGAAGTTCAGATTCATTACATTCACTTACACACAAATACCCTAGGGAAAGGTATGAATCCATCTTTTGTCTGCACCAATTGAATAGCAGGACAGACTTGGTCCTATAGCCTTGTTTGGCACAAAGTCTACTGCAGAAAGAAATGGCAAACTACTGTGGGAAATTCTTCTGCCTAGTCAGTCATGAATCAAGAGAGGCATGATCGTCCAAGCGTGTATCACATATGAAACTTAACTGACTGAATTAAAGAATGAATTAACCAAAAAGAACATAGTGATATTTTTATCACTATGTTCTTTTTGGCTAATAAAATTTAAAAAAAAAATAATTAAAAATAAAAAAATAGAAGAAGGATTTATTGCTTTTTGGTTGGATCAGATTTATACTTTATAAGTCATACAAGTATGCATTCTCATTTTTTTTTTTGTGTTTCCAGGCAGAATTCAATCGAGTTGACCATGATTATGTCTTGAAGACAGCTGAAGTAGCTAAATCTAAAGGATGTAAACATTTCACTGTTGTGTCATCACATGGGGCTGATAGCAACAGCAGTTTTTTCTTTAAACAAGCCAAGGTAAATAACATTTGTATCTTATTAAATCTTATTTGTAGATTAATTATTAAATCTTGTACAGAAAGCAAGTCATTTGAGGACTTTCAACAGCAGCAAGAACTAAAATGGATAGCATATGTATGTTGAAGTGAAAATAATGGCGTAATCAAGATGTTGACATTCCTCACTACTTTGAGCAAAAACTTAGGGAGGAAGTCCGGTCAATACTGGAAAGAATGATAACAACTACCAGATTTGATAAACCTATTGATGAACAGCACTTGGGTGAGGCTCATGTGGTAAGGTTACATTTTCACAATTAATAAAATTATGATCAAGTCTCAGTTGATTTGGGATTTACATGGTTTATTAAATTACAGTTCTCCAGATACAATTATTTTTTTCTAATTGGAAATAAATTCTCTGGTCAGAACTTCATCAGTCATTGTAAAGTGTGTCTTTTTTTTTTTTAATTTAAGAATTGCCTTTCTTGTTAAATGTGCTTCTTGTCTTGCCTCAATACAATATTTTAGATAAATCCAAGTTTTTTCTAAGTTTAAATTGGTACCAATTAGACTGCAGAGATTCGTTGTCCAGTTTGAAACTCGACCTTTTCCTTTAAACCTCTTGTGAGAATCAATTTCCGTAATATTTGTTGATATGAAAATCAATGCATAGATGTTTCTGTCTTTTCAGGGCCTCATGGAAGAAACTTTGATGGAAATGAAATTTGATCGTTTATCAATTTTCCGACCAGGGTGAGATTTTTATTGTCAGTTTCTTGTAGAGAAAATATTGGAGAGAAGAAGAAAATTCAATGGATTGGGAGTTGGATTTAAATATTAAAAGGATCAAATCTTGTTTTTCTACTGGAATCCACAGAATTTTATTTCTCAAATTTATCATAGAGTAACTGACCTTTTCAGCAGGCAGCTCTTTGTTGTGATCTGGAGATGTAGAGAGGCATGTGTGGGAAAGTGATCACACTAAGAGTAGAGCTGGGCAACACAAGAGGTACATTATATACAAATATAAATATAGTTGATATCATATATCAACTATATTTTAAGTAAATTCCATAGGACTAACCATAAACCTGGTATGGAACCCCCCCTGTAATTGTTCAGTTGAGGGAAAATGCAGATCTACTAAGGTGATATACCAAGCAACCATTTACCCCAAAGGAAATAGGTTAAATCATAATGTATACATTGGAATTTCCATGGGAGAATGGAAACAAAGACTTTACACCTATGGGAATTATTTACCAACCCCAAATTAAAATATCAGACAGCTCTTTCCAAAAGATTTTGGGAATTGAAGGAGAAAGGTCTGAACCCTCAGATAGACTGGAAAATTAGAGGTTTCACTCATACTCCTAATAGTCTTAGGAATAAGTGTGACCTATGTTTAGAAGAGAAAATTAGAAAAATAAAATTCAATAATGAAAGCAAACTATTAAATCAAAGGAATGAATTAGTTTTAAAATGTCATCATAGATGTAGGTTTAAACTTCTATGATATTAGTGATCTTACTTTATTTTTTAATTATCTAAGCCTTCTAATGTTAAACATATTACTATAGTTATTTCTATATTTTGCCTTCATATCGATCCTATCTTATAATTTATCCACTAATTTAAGAACTCCCTTTTCTTAGATTACTTAATTCTTTATCCTTATAATTAAAAAAAAATGTTTTTTTAAATGTTTTTTTTTTTTATATATATTATGGGGTATAGTTTGTATTCTTAACAATTTAACTTATCTTTAAAATTTTAAATGGATAATATTTTTATCATTAAATTATTTTTATTTTTATTCCTTAATAATATAAAATTTTTTTTAATATATTCTATCTAAATATGATTTATTGTTAATCTTGTTATATATCTTATTTGTAAGCAGATTTTGGTATTTTTTAGTGGGGACAATTTTTTTATATAATTAATAATTAAAAATTTTGTTTTATAAAATTCCTTTTTTTCAGCCTTCCTTTAGTTTCACTTCATCTTTCTTATAACCCCAATTGGGGTCTTAAGGATAACAGGTTGAATTTGTGGAGCTTCTTTCCTTTTAAGACAGATAACTTCTGCCCTCCCCCTTACCACTACCCGAGAAGTCTGTCCTGTGAAGGCTTCAATATGGATAGGCTCTGTATCAATTTTTCACTGCTGTCTTTGTTAAATATTAATTTTTAAATATCTAGTACCGACAATGAATATAGTCCATCCATCTAGGTTGAATACGACTGACATACTTGGCATCAGTTCAAATAGACTATACCCATGAGGTAATTTTGGACTTCTCTGTCGTGTAATATATATTTATATATATATATATTTCTTATTCTTTTACTGCAATAATTTGGGTTCATTAAATTCACTTATGCACACTTCAGAATGGTATGAATCCACTTCTTCTCCCCTGCCAACTATGGGTTAATTATGAAGACTTGTATTACTAAACCATTATTATCTCAAAAAAATTCTTACAATTTAAAAATATTTTCTGGCTTTAAATAACCTGCAAAGGCTTGATAAGTTGTAGAAAACAAATCAATCAATATGTTTTGATATGAAATCCTCATCCTCAGAGCTAACTAAATGATTTCTGCATTTTAAAAAAAATATTTAGGAAAATCTATTCACTAAAATCACTTGATTACAATATGTTTTAATTTCATTTCTCTTTTGTTTTTGTTTTTTTGTTTTTCAGTGTTCTCTTGTGTGATCGTAAGGAACATCGACCAGGAGACACAATCTTCCAATCTTTATTGCGTCCAATAGCTTATTTCTTCCCAACTGCAGTTACATTGCCAGTTGAGACAGCAGCCATTGCAATGTTGAACAATGTGATTGCTCCCAATAACAGGACTGTGGACATTTATGAAAACAAAGCCATTCATGTTGTGGCTGGGATGGCATCTCAATATTGTCCTCCTGAACTTGTTCCACTGAGGCACCATGACCATAGTTTCCATCATAAAGATCATGATTCAGAGTTCTAGCTCAGCAAGGGCTCTGTTGACAAAATCCTTTTGCCTCTGAATCTTTCCAACTGTTTTTTAGAGGTGTTTGGGTGCAATTATGCTGTAAAGTGAATCCCTGCTTAACTGGGGTTCTCTTTGCAGCCTGGTTTCTTGTATCAGATACTTTGGGAAACTATTGAAATGCTTTTTGTAAAGAATGTTCAAATGCCACTCATTCAAAATTGTTTTCTGTTTTTATGTCATTTGATGTTTGGTAAGATGGTTGTCTGAATTATACACTCCATCTTAAAATGAAACAATGGGATAGGAAGTTATTAGATAAGAGAATATTTTGGACCCTACCAACATTCTTGAGTGAAATTGAAATTGATTAATTTTTGTTAAATAATCCCTATTGTGTTGGACAAAATGTTCAGGATGCGGAAACAATAACTTCTTATCACATGACAACAGAAGATTTATCAAATAAGAAAAAATAAATATACTACTACTTTTTATTAAAAAATTATTTATGGTTAAATTTGCATACTGTTTGATCAAAATTAATTTATTTAAATCTGATTTTAGTCAAAGCCTAGTTCACTGAAGTCAGTTGCGTTATACCAAAGAATTGATATATTTATTTATTTATCCTTATATAGTTTATTTTCTGGCATGAAAGATGTACTGGTTTCCAATGTGTCCTCCTAATTTGTTTTGTTAAACAGTGAATTTTTGAGGTTTATTTAAGAAAAAAGTTTGTTTACTATGTTGGTAAATAAATGATATTTATTTATTTATACTCCAGTGATTTGGAGAATCTAAGCCTGATTGCTGTCTGTAAGTTTAAAAGTGTGTTATATTGTTCAGTTTTTGGAAAATTTAAAATTTATATTTTAACACTACTCATTTGTTTTAAGACAGAATTAATCAAACTGTTTTATTTTGTATTTTGAATGAATTTTACTTTGAAACCATTGATTGTGAACTATTTATGCTTTTGTGATAGTGTAGCTTATGTTTTTTTCTTGTTTTTTTATCCAATAATATATGGCCGATGGAACAGGATTAAATTTTAAGTTGTTCTGAAATGTTTCCTGCTCAATATGAGAAAACATTCTATTCTTTTCTATTTACTTATATTTAAAAATGAGTGATTTTTGTGAAATTTCAGTTTGAGTTGCTCAAAACATAGATTAAATTGCTAATTATGGAATAGGTGTTAAAGCAAGAAATTGCTTAAAACGTTACAATATCTGTTTTAGAGATATGGAGACAGAAAGTGCAAAGAATAACTATGCATTGTGGGAGAAAAAGGTGGAAAAGAGCAAATTCTGCTTAGATCAAATCAATTAAAAAAATATTGAAAAATAATACTGCCAATCCAAATCAATTATTTCTCTGAAGAAAAACTGCATTCTTTTCCCTTTTTTTGTATGTAGATTTGTTTTATTTTGCAAAAATGTTTTCAAAAGAGATTCAGTCAGTGATTTACCAATTTTCCATCACTAGAGACTAAAAGTGAACATAAGGAACATGTTCATTGCTTTTGCACATATTCTCTAAACTAGTATCTTCATCCTTATTATTATTTTTTTTATATATTCTGCTTTTCACTGGGATCATATTGCACCTGGGACTGTTTAGAAGACACATATCTTTCCTTTCTTATTTCCTCAATAAAAACACTGCAAGTGAACAAATTTATGGGATTGATCATTGTTGTAAGCTAGGGAAGGTTACTGAATAGAATAATCACATGAAGGTTGGTAATGAATGATAATACTTAGGACAAGAACAACACATAAGATTTGCCAGCGGTGTGTAGAAGTAGTAGTCAACTGCTAGAATTGAGTCAAGTGAATTCCATAATGAATCTCCAACTGCAGACCAACATACAGTATTTATTACTGTATTTACATAAATGGGGACATACCCATTATCATCCATAGGTACACTACAACAATCATCTAAGCAAACTCTTTAATCTGAACTGTTTTTATTGATGATATTAAAACAGAAATACACTTGAAGAAAGCTGAATATATATTTTAATTGAAACAACATCAGATAACAGCTTTGCTTACAGATTTTCTGCTATTTAACCTTTCCTTTTTTTCTTTGCATTTTATTTAATTTCACTCTTTTGGACTCTTTTTCATTGAAGAAAATGAAATTGAAATATCAAGAAATCAGCAATGTTTAAGCCACAAGAAATGCTGTGTCAAAAGGATGGTTATTCTGTTAACATTGCTATTGTGGTTTACACTTTTGACTCTCTTGACAATGTTTCTTTTTAAAAGGTGACGATTAGAATATTAATAAACTCAAACATATGAAAGCAGATTTATACATTTACTTGAGAATCGACAACAAACATTACATTATACATTTTCTTGAGGACGACAACAAATATGTTAAACACTATTTATTTATTAGATTGAATAAAAAAGATTTGTTTTTTATAAAATGGTAAATAATAAATATTGCATTGTACTTGGTTTACATATTTTGATAATTTTTTATAAATTTTTGAATAAAAAGATTTCTTTTCAAACTGGTAAATAAATCTTTATAAATGGCAAATAATAAATACTACATTGTACTTGGTTCATATATTTTTATAATATTGTAAATAAACATTGCTGAGGGAGTTAAGTGTTACAGTAATAGTAGGGTCAAGGGAATAACCATCCTTTTGACATACTGTTTTTTGTGGGCACGAAAATTAAACATTGCCAAAAAATCTTTCATTTGCTACACTTATTTTAATTAATTAAAAAGAATGTTTTTAGTTAACTTTTATTCTCTCTGTCTTCAAAGTGTCAGGTGGACAAGATTTTATCTCTTAGTATTTGCTTTGAAGATAATTTTCCCCTGACAGATCTTCAATTTTGTTATAAACACCTTTTCAATTAGTTCATAATTGCAGAGAAAAGTGACTTTTCACACTTCATCACTTCATTGGATGACATATTGAGCAGATGTGAATAAGCGATATAGAAATTCAGAACAAAAATGCCAATTTGGACAAGATTTAGTCTTGTATCCCATTATCATAAGAGGTTATCAACTCTTATGTTATTTTGGCCATGAAAGCTATGATGCATAAATAGATTTTTTTAATCTTATATTTCTTCCATCACTGTCTTTGTTCTTAAAAATATTAGTTGTTTTGCTAACTACTGCTGTAATAATAGTAATAACAGCAGTAGAGAAGTGTTTCATTGTATTATCTTAGAACACATTTTTGTGCTTAATTATATATATATATATATATATATATATATATATATATATATATATATATATAAAACAATAATGAAGATTGTATTTTGCCAAACAACAATTGACTAGGGTAATTCTAGAAGACAACATTTTAAAGCCAAGATGTCTTTGTAATTTTAATGGTCAATATCAAGAGATAATAATATATAAATTAAATTTACTTATCAAGTCAAAAGAATGGAAGTAATTCTGCAAAAGTCAAAGTAGAGACTGTCATAAATGAACAAATTTATTATATATATATATATATATATATATATATATATATATATATATATATATATACACATATATGTGTGTGTGTGTGCAAATTGTTATGTTTGTAAATATGGGTACTTATATAATATATAAAATAACTCAAAAATAATTTCAGTATTTGTCTTTAAATAGTCATTCACTTTTAAAGAGTGGGGGTTTGTTAAATTGTCCATTTTATCCCTGAAGCCATAAGTATAGTTTTCAAAGTTTGTCTCAATGTCAAGCAAAACAAAGCCAGCATATTTGACTTTTATTCTATTTGTTATTTATTATAAATCATGTTTTTGCCATTTTTTATGTTTTGGCATTTTCTGGTTTTTATCTGTTGTTGATGTGTTTGTCTTTTCCTTATTTCATGGCCAACAAAACTTTTATCACACCAGTTGCCACTGAAATTGTTACCAACCATTACATCTGTCCCACTAGGAATTTATTAAGTTAAGTCATAAGTAATTTCTGTTTTGTGGAACCAGTTGTAATATTTCGAAGAATAAAGTTAATAGACAAAAATGGAAATTATTTGTGACTCAACCTAATAGATCTGTATTTTCAATGATGATGAATAATAAATCAGTTTAAAAGGTTTAAACTGACATATTCTGCACAGGAACTTGATCTAATGTTAGGTTTTTCCTTTAAATTTCTCCACATTTTGGATACTGTATAGAGGAGAAGCAATCTAGATTTTATTACCTCATGTATGATCTTTATATAGGGATCATAATTCACCATAAAGTAGGAAAATCTCACACTATATATGTAAGTTTCTTCTTGGTCTGATGATTAGAAATCCTAGACCAGTTATGGGCAAACTGTAGCTCTTGAGCCACATGTGGTACATTTGGCTTTTTTGAATGGCACACCTAATTTATGCCTAACATTTCTTAAAACTTTCTTCTTGTTCACTCACACTTTCTCATATATAACTACTACTTGCATAAACAATGATTAATAATACGATGTTTCTTGATTTTTGTTTTTTAAACTTTCGATGAAATATTTTCAGCATTTTTAAACCATTGACAATTTTCACCAAGATCATATGTGTAAGCATCTTTTGTTTTAGAAACAGGAAACATTCATAATTTATTTTTTCCTTGGAGAAAAATTATATTCTTTTGAAAAATATTTTTTGTATAGTCAAATAAATATATTACAAACAAATTACTCATAGCAGCAGGTGTTGATTCACACTTCCATAATATTATACTAAAACTTTAATTTTTTAAAAATATTTTCTCCAAAGAAAAAAAAAAGAAGCAAGCTTTTCTGAATTTGTAAGGCAGATGCTTATTGTCTTGTCTTCTGTAGTGAAAATGGCTGAGATACCTTCAATGAAAAATTATCTTGATTTTCTTAGTAGTGTGTCCCACCTAATGCTAAAAAAAGGTTGCCCATACCTGCCCTAGACACTGATCATAATAACAGTAACTAATTAATTAAAGGAACATCTTTGACATACAAAATAATAAAAATCCTTTAAAAACTGTTAAATACGCATAACTATATCCAGCCCTAAATATTCAATTGAATCCCTCCAAGAAAATGTCCTAAACTCACCTCTTGATGACTATGACCAATTAGAACTTTTACACAGATTTTCTTACCATTAAAAACTGTCCAATGTTCATTCAAAAAATCCAACTGTGAATTTCAAAATTTTAAATTTCTTTTAGAGCAGTAATTATCAAGTTATTAGGAGAAGCAATGCTTACCTCCCTCTATTTTTACGACATTCCGGCGGATGATGTTTACATTAATAAAAAACAATTGTTATACGATTGTTTGACTCTGCCTGAGTGCCCAAGATACACATTACAATGATAGCCAATGCTGTTGGTCATATTGTCAATTTTTTTATATCTTAGTTATCCCTTTGATAAACTCCATTATATTAGTTATAAAACTAATCTCTTGAAATTAATGAAAAAATTGAAAATGTTTATATTGCTTATTCATCGCTGAATCAACATTATTTATTAAACTATTTATGTCTTGAACTTTTTATTTTTTAAAGTATTTATTGATTGCTCTTTGTATTTACCAATATTTATGTTTGAAATTTCCAATTTGTGATTTGCATAAAAGACCAAGTCTGAAGAAACCTGCCAGAAAATGGAAGGTCTTTTTTTTCTAATGCCTACTGTCATTCTTGTTCTATTTTATATTTTAGTTTAATATCTTTTTTATGCCATTCTACTGTAGAATAAATTCACTATATTCTATATAAGAATCATTGCATGTAAATTTGTGAATCTGTGATTTTTTGAGATTAAACTGATTTCAACCGGTTTTTGTGTATTGGCTACAAACTGACCAAAAATTTTGGGAAAATCCTCTTTGGAGAAAAAAAAATGTACCAACAAATTTGTGAAAGGTCAAATTTGGGTGAAATAATTCATTAACCCATTAAGTACAGATGACATGAATTTCTGTCATTACAGCTGTATGGTTCAACTGGGAATGATAGAAATTCCTATCAGTTAATGGGAGATAATGTGTTTTTAGTTTAAATTTTGATGGTATTTTTGTTTTTCCTCTTCTAAGCTGCCATTTCTTTTTTATCTAAAGGGTAATTTTTATTGCCTCTTTAAGAGTTTTGATTAATTTTAATTTTTGAAAAAATTCTCTTTGTACTACTCAAAAGATAATGTATAATTTCAGTAATTATATATATATATATATATATATATATATATATATATATATATAAGTGTGTGTATATAAATATAAATCTATATATATATATATATATGTGTAATATGTTATATATATTATTATCTATATATTATATGTGCGGCACTTATTAGAAAGTGCTCAATATCAGAGATAGAGCTAAGATATTTGGTTGGATTGATATGAGTTTGTGACCCATCTTTGAAATTCAACAATCAAATGTGTATGTATTTAGACAACAGCACACATATACATACATATGTCAAGTCCCATACTGTCCACATATGTTTATGTTTGTGTGGGCCCCAGTGGATGAGTGTGTGTGTATGTGCGTCTGCGTACCTCAATGGGTGTACGGACATGCATGTATGTTTGTGTTAGCATGAGTGACATTACGACGACGATTTCCCTCCCACTTCCGTAATAACACCAATACACGCAACCTACATAAATCCAAAATTTAAAAAAAATTAATCAGTTTGTCTGACGATTGCAAAAGTGTGAAACCCAGGGTCACAAACTCACATCAATCCAACCAAATATATATATATATATATATATATATATATATATTCACTTATGTGCATTTCTCCAATATTAAAAATTATATAAAATAATAATAATATTCACATTTACTTAATTATTTCTTTTAAGGACTGATTTACTCCAGATAAGGTTGTGAACTGTAATGCCTTATCCAAAGGTTTTGTTTTTTTAATGACATTTCAACTTCTTAAGGGTTATTTAATGCCATTATTTGTTTAATAGGGGTATTGCAGTTTTAGTTTGAAAGTTGGGTTAATTTAAAATTTTTGTATTGATAAGAGTACAACTTCCTAAGGTATTGAATATACCTGCATACTATGAGATATCTCAAATACTTTTATACCTATTTATCTATAATTTATAATGTTTTATTATTCTTTCTTATATTCTTTCATTATACACAAAAATGATTTGAATAATTTAAGACTGAAGTTAATTTTTTTAGCATAACTTTTGGTCAGTTTGGTTATTGAAGTAATTGCATATTTTCCACAGGTATTCAAACCCAGGTAAAATCTAAGGGTGTTGGACACTGGTTTTCAAGGCCTACAGATCTTTCTTTAGAAGACTGATACAACGCAATCTTATCTGCATTTAGCATCGGATTAATCTGACATTAAAAAAAAATTTTTTTTGCTATGAGTACATTTATAACTTTACATCTGCTTCTAGGTAGTTTTTAAGACGAGGAAACAAAATGCCTATCTTATTTTTAAAAAATCCTTATTAGTGATCAAATATTTAATTTGAACTATGAAATTTATTCCATCTTTTATAATTTGTTGTCTTATTTTTCTTGCAAGGTTTACTTTTCCTTGTCAAATAATTGTGTTGCAAAATTCTTGACCTTTTATAAATTTTATATGCAAAATAAATTTGTTTTTGACAATTGATTTTCTTGTTAAGAATTTTATTTCTTTGAATCTCATGTAATTTGATCTGCCCATCAATTTTAAAGGATTAATAAACAAAAAGGGAAAATTTAACTTGGAATTTCTATTTATTTGCACATGCCTTTAGTTATTGACTAGTAGATTTGACCAAAATTTTACATTACTCACATTTCAAATGTCATTGACTTTAAATTAAAATTGAATTGTTTATACTTCCCATCTTGTTCCATCCCTTTTAAACACCAAGTACAAGGTATATATATATATATATATATGGACAATACATATTTCGAAATCATTTTCAAATAAAAAGTCTCATTAGAGAATATGAGAAAATTCAAAAGAAAATATGCAAGACTATGTTGTCTTTAACATTCAATACTACATGTTTAAAAGAAAGGTTGCTGCCAAATTACACATATATATATATATATATATATATTCTAAGTAACTTGTAATTTTATTTATCTAATTTTCTTGGACTCAATGCCTGTTGGTGCCAACAATATTCTGGATAATCACTCTCCAAAATTCCTTATCATTCATAGCTCTAGTTAGCTATTCCCATGTTACACCAATGAATGATGTCATTTATCCATTACATCCTTGGTGTACCTCTTCTGTTGTGGCCATTTATGATCCCAAAGACTGCTAGCTGCACCAGCCTTGAGTTATCCATCCAGTAGATGGTGCCAACATTCTGGATAACCACTTTCCAGCATTCTTTATCATCAGCATTTCTTTTCAGCTCTTCTATTCCCATATTACGCCAATAAACAAGGTTGCCTAGTTATTGCATCCGTTTTCTTCTGTTATTGCCATCCACAATTCCAAAGACTGCTACTTTCACCGTCGTTGAATTTATCCATCCAGCTGATGTGTCCAAAGAAACCCATATCTCTTCAAATGATGGTTTGAATAATGTTCTTTCATTCCAATTGATTCAACTGATTTCAACATTTCGTATCCAGTGGGACCATCTGACATTGAAGATATGGTGGTAGTAGCAAAATTCAAATGCGACAAGGTGCTACATCTCTGTCTTAGTCCATGTCTCCATTCTATAGGGTACTTTGACAGGGTGTAATGGCTAACAAGATTGCCTTGCTAGATCAATTATGAGTAGTGAGTTTGATACTCACTGGGTGTTCCATACTTCTTGTCTTTTGGTACATCTAAGCTACACTTAGTAAATTGTCACTGAACAGGCTTTCAGTACTTGCAGCTGATTTCACTGCTCTTCCAGATTTTGTTGAATCCAGTGTAAGTCTTTCTGATATGTTGGTTGATGTCGTGGCTATTGTTGTTGTCTGATCTGATAACACTTCCAACTCACTGGCTGCTTCAACTGTGTTGCCACTAATAGTGAAGTTAAAAGGTGGAGGACTGATGCCAAATTCCATGATTTAATTTTTACATATTGATTTTTCCAAGCTGGCTAACTCTCTATCTCTCTCCATCAACAGCAATTGTATCTAAGTCTTCCTGCATTTTCATGCAGTCAGTTGAAAGCTGGTCAATATCAACAGCAATTTTTGCAATAAAAAAATAAAACGCACAAAAGAAAAATAATTTTATTAAATCTTGTGGTTCAACAATATACAAATTGATGCAATTTATGAAATCGTTTTGGGGAACAAGACAAAGTTTTGTTTTAGTTCATTTGTTAATGAGTTACAACCCTAATCTGCCACTCCCTTATGGTGATTTTCATCAAATTCAATCTCACACCTATTTCATATTTTCTGGTATATAAAAATACATCTGTCTGCATAAATCCAACCTTGAAAAATCACAGTGATACACAGTGAAAGCCAAGCATGGAACCTACAAATCCCTCTAGTTTAATGATCCAGATAACTTTAGAATGAACATATATGTAATGTTACTAATAGTCTAAGAAGATCTCTATTACATAAATGTAAAATACTGCATACATGAAGAAGTTAAATTTGATGAAATTCATAGCAAGAGGCTGGCATATTGAAAACATCAAACCTGTAAATCAGTAAAATATGTTTGCAATATACCTCATTGTTTTTGTTCTTAGAAATTTTATCTTGTGTTAGTAATAGTTTTGTGAGATTAATACAAAATTTAATTTGATGAAGGTAACTAAAGGATGGATGCACTATTTCATGACTATTTTCATATATTCATGATTGATTATTCCAAGATAATGGATCATCATTGATTGCCCAAGTTGTTCGGAATTGGATCAAAGAGCATTTTGAAAATTTTTGATGAATGCTGTGGTCACCACATTCACCTGACATGAGCTCAGTTGAGTATTTATGGGATGAAGTGGTGAAGATTATTTGCATGCAAGATCCTCTGCCTCCAAATATCAGGGAGCTGTAGACTGTTATAGAGACGATATGATTCAACAACTCTTCAGAGGTCTTCCAACCACTTTGTGAAATCAATACTGTGACAAGTTTCTGCACATTGTAAGGCTAGAGTGAGTTCTATACAATAGTAAGGAACCTATCCCATAACTTTCATTATATTATGTATATATTGATGTATTTTTCAAATGATGATGCAAATAAACATTGAAATATCTAACATGTAATTCTTTTGTTAGAAAGAAAAAAAAGTATCATCTTTCATGATTAACATATTAAAATAATGTATCTTTAGAACAAAAGCTTAAAATCTATGAAATCATGTAAAACTTTACAAGTAAATCTATTGAGACCTTAAACTAAAAATAAAACTTTAAAACTAAAAAAAATGGTATATATATAATTCTTAAAATTAATCTGTAGAAAAAGACTATGTATAAAGGCAAAAAGACAATAGGAAAACTGCATGTAGTTTTAGCCGACGTGTTTCATCCACTGCAGACTTTTCCTTGTGTGTGTGTGTGTGTGTGTGTGTGATCTGCTTGTTTAAAAAAAAAAACAAAAAAAACAATATGGATATTTGGGGGAGGGGTAATATTTAATTTTGCCTTCTTCATGCCACGCCATTTGCCAGAATCAAAAATAATAGTCATTGTTTTAAAAATCTTTTTAGAAGAGGGAGGCCCTGTTCATAATATAAATATAGTGTCAAATTGATCCTTGATTTCTTAAAGAGTTATCTGCACTTTGTTTTTATTTACAAATACACAGTTTGAAACTGAGTTTGCATCATTGGGAGAAGGTACATCAATAATATGCAGTTATCACTAATTCTCATTATACTCAATCTTCACTTCCTACCACCTTCTCATTCTTGTATAACACATGCCCCCATTCATCATTTTTATTTAACAGTATCTCTCTACTTCGAGTGTCTCTCGAGCCTTATATTAGGTGAATTCTAGCATATATAAGAGCTAAAGTCTCATTTGTAATAAAAGGGCATTGGATATAGTGTATCATTGAATATTTAATGACATTTTTACTAATATCAGAACCTTTTGACGAATTACAAGAAATATTAAATGATCTAAGTGACAATAAGCTTAAAAAAAAATCATAAGTATAAAAGATGAAGAAATTGAAAAAATCCAGGAATGTATATAGTTGAGATGGGTAATAACCTTAAGAAAAAACAAAACAAAAAAATAACAACCTATAATGATAGATTGAAAGCATCAAAAATAGACATAAAGGAAGGCTCCTCCCCAGTATGATTAAAATATATAATGTTTAATGCCAGTTATGCAAAACATGAAAAAATAGAAGAGAGTAATGATCAGGATAACTCTAACAAACAGAAAGAGGTTAACAATGATGATGATCATCATCATCATCTGCAACAGCAGTTCCAGTTTTAATTCTCCTCACTAGAAAAGCCAGGTTTGGGAACTGGTTTACCAGCTGATGACTTGACCATGTAGCAAATAGTATTGTTATGCTGTTCTAGTAGCACTTGTAGAGTGACCTGGCATTAAAAAAAAACAAACATAGGGAACAATTTTTTTTAAGTGTCCCATCCTCTTCCATTTTTGACATTTAATCACCTCTACATTAGTTATGTTTTTTTTAACTCGGGTCACAGTTTTTTTTATGTTAATACACAGATAGAGTAAAATGTTGCTTGATTGGTGCCCAATGGATAGAAAATGTAGTAGGAAAAACTGGACAGAAAATGGAAATATGAGATAGAAAGGTTTGGTCGTAAGACATGGCAGAGAAGCAACATAGTCATAGAAAGATTTGGGTACGGCCTTTGTCTGACAGTGGATGAATAATGGCTGCTGCTGTTCATTTTTCTTTTTAAATGTTGGTTGATTGATTAATTTGTTTTCTATGGCTTATCAACCCTTTGCAGGTTATTTAAAGCCAGAAAATATTTTTAGATTGTAAGAATTTTAGGGGGAGATAATAATGGTTTAGGGATTCAAGTCTTATTAATTAATCCATAGCAAAATGGAGAAGAGGTGGGTTCACACCTTTTCCCCAAGTGTATTTAATAAGTGAGTATAACAAACTCAACAGTAATTTTAACTTGTCTCACCAATTAACAATTCTGATCCATTATAGCACTTGCATATCAAAGCTTACAGCACCTGGTATTCCTAAGCAGTTGCCCATCCAGGTACTGCTCAGGCTTGATGTTGTTTAACTGTGTGATTGTATCAGAACTTGTGTTTCAATGTGATGTGGCCATAATAAAAGCATTTTTATTGGATGGTGAATAAAAGAAAGAATAAATAGTGCCAAATCATTCAAGCTGAGCTACAAAATGAAAAATTACACCATTATAAAGAAAAGAAATGATGACATTTGAATCAATCATTGAAAAATGGTATTTGTCAAAATAGAATAAAAATAAAAAGTACAGTTATGTGATTGTCCAATTACTGTCATTTCCTCATTCCCTCAAATGTACTAAAAGCTTTGACTGTAGCCCCAATACATAAATTTAACACCCACATTTTATAAAGTTTGTCTTTGTTTGAAATTGCATGTCCTTTGAAAGTTTTTATTGAAGGTTGTCTTTCATAAGTTTCAATAGATAAATAGGTTTGTGCAATACACACACACACAATGTATTATGAGTGCTAGGAAGATGAAAAACCAATTTTTTATGACTGAAAAAAAAAAAAAAATGATTATAGAGAAGAACAGAGAATTTTAACTTAAAATATGGAAGAGTAGCCACTTTGCATTGAACTCATACTAGAGAAAAAGTTACTCATACCATAAGATTTGTCTAAACCCTCACCTTTCAAAACTTTCTAAATCAGCACCTACGTTGTGAGTCAGGCTCTCAACAAAATCTAAATAATCATCTATCAAGCAGTTTGGTTATCCTTATGTGTAGAGTAATTGGCCATGGTTAAATGCAATTGGCAGAAATGCCCAATGAACAAAATTGACAAAGTCTGCAATAAACAATAAAAGAGAAAGAAAAAAGAACAAGGCAAAAATAATACTGAGCAAACAATATATGTAAGGCAAAGCAACAGTAATAAGGCAAAGGGTTCACAAACTATAAAAGGTATTATCATACAAAAGGGGATACAGAAAAGCAATTACAATCTTCTGGCTTAAAGACAAGAAAGAACAGAATTGGGGAGTGTGGTGTGTGAGTTGAGAAGGGATAGGTGTGCTGTTAGATATGTTGATGATAAAGTGTTATCAATTGCAGTGGGTTACAGCAATACAAACTGGCCAGAAGGTGGCTGAGACTAAGTTGTAATGTGACTTTAGTGTTGCCTATCAGAAGTATGTGCAGGAACACCTATGGCACTGCCAATACCCCAATATTATGTGACTGTTGACAATAGCAGCCTTTCTAAGTACTGCCAAAGAGTTTAGGCCCCTTACTACCAGCTGGGATGCAGCAACCAGAAAACTGCCAAACTACTACCCTCACAATGAATAGTTATAACCACTGATCAGTCAGTTCAGCAAAAATTAAGACAGTTATTTTATTAAGGCAGTTGAAGAAAGAAAGGAACTGGTAAACCATATCCTAAACAAGAAACAAGTGATAAACCTCTACTCCAATGCAGTAAACATGAAATCAAACATAAAGTGTGTGGATGGAAGTAGCTGTAGAGTGGGTGTAGAGAGAGAGAATAACATTTTTAAAAAATAAAGTAGAGGAAATTAATAAGAATAAAAAAACGTGTAATTTATTCCAATTCATTTTCAAATAATACCTTTGCTTCCTAATTATTTATAGGAACAATTTCTGTGCAAGTGAATATTTAGATGTATATTCACTGAGCTGAGTCTGGCCTTGATCACAGTGTGTCCAGGGAGAATTCCACTTAACACATTTGTGTGACTTTCTTGCTAACCAGTGCTTGATAGTGCCCGTGTGTGTGTGTGTGAGTGAGAGAAAGAAAAATTATATATGGGTGTATAAATATAAGCATATGGTTGGGAGTGAGTTTGCACTATTTTAGTTTTCCAAATAAAGGCATTTGTCAATTGGATTATTAAATGAAACAAAAAAACAAAACAGATTCACAAATGACAAAAACAATTGAATTGGCAAAAAAAAAAAAAATCACCAAAAATATCTTAGTTTATTTTTGGTGGGACTTAAAAAAATTTCTTACATGATTGGATCCAGATGTAAAAATAAATAAAATAGATAAATAATTTGCAACTTTGCTTATATTAATTCATTTTTTGACAATATTTTCAATTTCTTCTTTGAATTGAATATAAACAAACATTGTCCATCTTGTTTTGATAAATATTGTCTAAAGTTAGAAAATAAAGCATTTCTCATATTATTTGGATATATATCCTCAGCTTTATTTTTTTTTCAAACTAAACTTTAGCAAAAATCTTTAAAAAAAAATGTAGAAATGTTTATAAAATGAATGTTATAATTCCTCATCTTTCAATAATTTTTTGGTGGGGGTGGGGGAGAGACAAAAACCTCCTTAGGAGTAGTTAGCAGATTATATATAGAATGAATAAAATCTATATAGGAATTTCTTTAGAACAAGTACAGCCATACAAATGTGATTGTTTTTTGTTACATTATTAGCAGTAAGAAGTTATCCCACATATAAAATGAGTGCATACATTATAACAGACAGACAAACAAAGAGACACACACACACACACAATGCTCAACACAAGTTGAAATTTTGATTTTGAGGAATGTTATAAGCCAACTTCATATTGACATGTTTGAAATATCAAGTGAAAGTGGGTATCCATCAATAAGTATTTGTATTCAGCAAGGAATGGTTGTAAGAAAACTGGAATACCAAATCTTGGTCCATTGAATTTTAAAAAGATGTTATGAAAGAATTTGTAGCACCCCCTCCCCCCACATACACAATTAAGAACTGAACAGTGCAGCATTAAAATATCATCCCAAGTTCAATTCCTATGTAGGAATTGATAAAACTTAGTGAATTAAAAAAAAAATATTTCTCCATGACTTAAAATAAAGGTTTCATTTGATCCCCAAGAAAATCACAATAAAAAAAAAATTAATTATGCAAAGTGGAAAGGAATATCAAAACTTCAGGCACAAATTAAAAAAAAAAAAAAAAAAAAAAAAAGTTCACCCCATGTAATAATTCTGATGAAGTCCTATTTTCATCTCTGGTTTAATTAATCTTCTTGTTTATTTTTAAGGCAGAAGGAAGCCTCAAGTCCTGAGGGTAGATTATTATAAAAATGGAAGCAAGCAGAGTGGCTATGGCACCAAAATATGCTGGTAGGGTGATATTTATTTCCATTAGAATGCCAGCAATGAAGGGAGAGATCATTCGGGCAATAGACATGAAACTCTGGCTCAGCCCCATCAACGTTCCTGATCCCTCATGGGGACTTCCCCGTTGCAGCAAGAGTTGAGTGCCAGTAGCTCGCATTACAGAAGAAGCAACACTGAGCAGTCCAAGGTAAACAATAAATATGGTCAACGATTGGCAAAGACCCAGAAACAGGAGGATAAAAACCTGAAAAAGAAACAAAGAGAAGCTTTAAAATAACAACCAAGATTACTTGATAGATGATGGAGTTGCAGATTTTCCATCCGCACTAATGGTCAGCATTTGAGTCTAGACCAGTTATTCACAAATGGGAATACCTAGCTCCCTAAGGGAAGAATTTCTACTTGAAGAGGAGGAATTTTAACCAGAAGAAGAAATTGGCATTAAATCAAATAGAAGTTAATAAAGTTAGTTTTTAAAAATTGTTTCAATAATTACCACTGTAAAAGTAAAATTTAGTAGATGATAATTTAAAATGGGAGAAGAAACCCTGAGATTGCAAGGAGAAATGTGACTTAAGAACCACAAAAGCCATGGTTTTTAAAGTTGACTTTTAGACAAAACTCTTCCATTTAGAAGATAGGTTTAATACAATCTTGCTATCCTTAGTTCTCTTCAGTTAGTCTTATGTTAGATTACACTATTGATTTTTTTTTCTAATAGCATCAGGTAATTTTAGTTGAGCCTGGTCATGCTTAACAGATTCTAAAGTTTGAGGCTTATTTCATGTTTAAAGTTTGAGAAAGGTAATGTTTTACTTTAAAATATCTGAGCTTTGCCTCAAAAATATCTGAGCTTTGCTTTATGCTTAATAAAGTTGTATTAAAAAGGTCTCACTTTATACTTTTTATATGCATAATTTTGGGACTAAACCAAGCCTTGTCATGCTTCATGCTAATAAAATTCAAAAACAAAAACAAAATATCTGTCTGAATTTCTGGAATGAGTAGTTATCATTATTTACACTATTTATATTCATACTATTGTTGTTATCACATTATTTTAGCCCACGTACCCTCCAGCCTTCCTCAGGTGTATAAAATACAATAAGAGTTCATACATCTCAGTATAAAAGTAGAATTGTAATGGTAAAAATTTAACCTTTGGTACTCAGTGTTCCAGGCTCCCTGACTGTCAATTTATGAGGACATAAGCATATTTATCCACATGGCCACTCAAGTGGAATGTGACACAGGATAGAATTTAAAGTGAATGCCCACATGTACATGGATTAGGGATAATAATTGTTGAAGCTTCCTTGGCATTTCCTTTGGAGATGCCTCAGGTACCAGGTAATGATCTAGATTGGAGTATAAGGTTATTTATAATGAGAATTTATTGATTAATACATTTTGAATCCCTTTTTTTTTTGTTTTGAATATTGTGCCTCTATCTTCTTATAGTAAACTTAGCACAAGCTCAAATGGAAGTAGAAAGACAGTGTTGTGCCAACCTTTTAAATGAGAGGAAGTATGCTTGCTTTGAACATATAAAATCTAGGCTTTTTACCTTGCTACTGATCTCTGGTGCCAGTGAGAAAAATCCCTCTCAGCCAGCATGCAGGTTACTAGGATTTGTTCTGTCAAATTTTTTATCTTATCTACAGGGCATGAAAATGGGAATTTGGTTGACTTACTGCCATGCAGTTTCAGCTGTAGCAACTTTCTGGATTACTGGAAATAGTTGTAAAATGAATTAAAAATAAAAGTCCTTTTATAATATCTATGTTTCTAGTTGATGTTCTACAAAGATGTGTACCATGACTTTTATGAAACATTTATCTGTCGAAATTCTTTAAAATTGGGTAGAAATCCATCTATAGGCATTTGAGAAAATCTGATGAAAGCTCTTACTGGTATGCAGACAAATTTGTATGTACCAAGTTTAAATAACTCAGCAAGTAAATCGGTTAATACTTTCAGTGCCAATGTTCATTTTGCACTGATTTGTGGTGGCTGACAATATAAAAAAGAAGGGTTCCCAAATGCTAAATAGCATTGACATAAGGCATGTATTAGTCACAGCAGTGTGTAGAGGACACAATGAAGACAAAGGATGAATTACAAAAAGTGAATGTTATATGATTAATGCCATTTGGTGCTGAAAGAGTTCATTGTTCGTGTGTAACTCCTTATGTACCTTTGGTGCATATATTGCTTTCAGTATTTCTATAGAATAATTTTCTCTGCAGAAAATATAGAAGTAAAGAAATCTCAAACATTTCCTATTCTGATACTGATTCTGTTGGAATGGGAAAAAATGTCCTCCCACACAAATGACAATAATTAAGTTACAAAGTAATATTTTTAACAAATTTAGGATATACTTACTACAACCAGTATTTAGCCACTAACAATGTTTTGTTTTTTTTTAGTCAGAAAATTGCAAAATATTAAGAGGTCAAGTAATATAGATAAGCAGATATGATGAATGAGAGTAGAAGAAAAGAAATATTTTTCACAAGATAGATTATCTTTAGAGAATTTGTTGAAAATTAAAAATGATGGTGTTTTTTTTCATCATGTTGGAATAAATTTGTTGATTGATAAGACAATTTAAAAGAATGAATAATGTCGAGTTTTTTATTTTACTGTAAAAATAAAAACTGGATGTTATTTTTTAAAATGAGTTTTGTAATCTGTTCTGCAAATGCAAAAATACACTATTGCATTTCCAAAAATATTGCAAGTTATTAATTCTTACAGTGACAATTTAGGGAGTCATCACTCATAGACCGCTCCTAATTATTTTGGGTTCTAATAAGTTACAAGTGATGTAACTTCTTTCCTGAGGAAACTACTGTGGTAAAATTATCAGCAATAACCTTGTTAATTTTGTCTTTTTCTACAAGATTTCACATTGCCTCCATCTGCTTTCAAATTTCAAAGGAATCAGCAGAGGGATTTTTTGTCAGAATCTTTCAATATTTAATAACAGTAATGATTCCAGAAAAAATGGGATTATTTACAGATGGATTGGCACTTCTGTTCAAGACATTAGTCAAAGTATTGTTCCTTGGTACTTCTGCCCAGGATCAAAATTTAGTAGGGATCAGTGTTCCTTTACTGAGCCTTTAAGCTGGAATCTAAGTCTGTTCTTTCTTTCTCTTAAAGTTATGAGGTAAGTCTCATCCCAGGGACTCCAACTTTACAGCAGCATCTTCCCTATTGCACTAAAGAGGAAAGGTTGGTGGATATCGATAACAGAATGACAATAGTTATGGTGATAAAGCAATTTTTGTCCTTGACCCATAGGTTTGCACATAGACACCACATGTTAAAACTGACCTTGTGTCACACCCTGCCACCATGGGGAGGTAAGTAAATAGCAGATAAAAGTTTAGTAAGTATAAGTGCTCCTTTACCAGTTGGGATCAAAATGTAGTATTTGTCCTCTTTTCCTCTTAAAGCTACTGGGGAAGATTCCAACTCCATGACAGCATTAAAGAGAAAGAACAGTTGATGAATATCAATGCCAGTGTAACAGTGGTAGCAGGGATTGAGCAATTTTTGTGATTGACCTAAATGTACAGCACTCTATATTAAACTGACATTGTGTTACATCTTGGGTGGGTGAATAGTAGAATCTGTGCACTTAGTGAAAAGTGTCTCACACAAACACAAATCTGTATTACACACTGTATTTTCCATATGTAAATTAATCTTTCTAGCAACTCATATGGCAATTATTTTAAACTCATTTCCCCTTTGAAATTTTAATCAGAGCAATGGATAGCTGCCAGTCAAGTTTGTTACATTAATGTTGTGGTAGGATCCACCTAATTTGCATAGCGGAGTACCGACGATATAAATATGGTTGGTACTGGAAGACAGAGAGGCAAATCAAGAGATCCAACTAGAGACTCTGTCCGACTGCGACTTAGGAACACATTCTCCAGGAACGGTCTTCCCAGGAATATACAAAAGACTATATGTAAATATTGTGTATACTTTCTTGTTTCAATACATTTTATTCTAACTACATTTTGTGTTTGCATTATTATTCCATGCATTAATCAAGTTTCAACAATGGCGACGAGGATGAGATTCGAACTCACGCGGGGAGACCCCATTGATGTAATGTATGATATTTTTCAAGTAGAACCTCCGCAGAGTGCTCCTGAACCGAGAAGATCCGGTAGGAAATGAAAGTTCACGGACCCATTGGACGTGAATCCAAAACGGAAAAGATATTAAAATTAAGCAGATTGACATATACATATGAAGTATGCAAAGGGGATCTACAAAGAAATAACCTTAATCACCATCCCATATAGGAAGCCAGTTTGAAATCCAAAAGGGATTCCAAGGCTTGGGAGGGGGGTGTTGTGGTAGGATCCACCTAATTTGTATAGCGGAGTACCGACGATATAAATATGGTTGGTACCGGAAGACAGAGAGGCAAATCAAGAGATCCAACTAGAGACTGCCCGACTGCGACTTAGGAACACATTCTCCAGGAACGGTCTTCCCAGGAATATACAAAAGACTATATGTAAATATTGTGTACACTTTCTTGTTTCAATACATTTTATTCTAACTACATTTTGTGTTTGCATTATTATTCCATGCATTAATCAAGTTTCAACAATTAACTTACCCTGGGAAAGGTATGAATCCATCTTTTTGCCACCCAGATAGAAATATGGGTAAATAGTAGGGCAAACTGGGTCCTTTAGCCTTAGGTGGCAACTGGTCTAGGAGAAGGACAACTCTGAATTCAAAACTTCCAATTATGGATTAAATAGCCTCACCAACCCATAATTGGCCAAGCATGGTGAGTACAGCTACACCTCTGAAGATGTTGTCAATCAGAGAGGAATTCCTCCAAGGAGTGGGAAGGCCCTGGATCTTGATCTGTATAATGAGCTTTCATCCCTCATGGTTTTTTTTTTTTTTTTTAATTTAGCATAATAGCATTTAATAAATATAATTCATGTTGACCTTTTCTTGAAATTCTAACCTTATTACTATAAAGAAAATTAAGATTTGGAAAGTAAAACAGTAAAAAAAGGAGCTGAAATTTCTTACCTGAAGCAGAGACATGTGTAGAAACAGTTTTGCTTCATCTTTATAAAATTTGGTCAGGTACCCAACCAAGGAGGAACAGATTGTGGACACTGTGCCAGTGAAGGAGATGAGATAGCCATTGGTGACAGGAGAGACATCAAAACGAGTTTTGAGCATGAGACCAAAATTACTTCGAAAGAGGATGATGCTGAAGCCAAGAAGGAAACGAATGACAAACATATCCCAGAGTTTGGCCCAATGGATCTTTTGAAGGTACTGGAAAAAAGCAATGGGATGGAATTGGATCTCATCAGAAGTAAGTTTCTTGGGGCTGATGATGGAATCAAGCCTCATCAGTCCTTTAGGAGCTGACCGATGTGTGGTTGGAAGCAAAACCCAAACTATCACTGCAATGAGAAAAAAAATTTATTAACATGGAATGCTAAATGGAGGTTCAAGGCACATTGACTGTTACATATTGGTCAGAATTGTTATTTTTTATGTATTAGCACATTTAATCACATATTTTAGGTTTCTCACACTCACCAGTTCTATTGCTATAGACACATGCATGGATGTATGTTGAAAGTTCTAAGCCCAACCAACTTCCCAAAATCTGACCAAATGACCTAACATCAAATGTTTTTTTTTTTAAGTCTTCTTGTTTGGGATGAGATTTTTTCAGCATTTTTGAGATGAGCAATTATCATTATTATATAGTTTGCTATTCGAACCAGCATGCTCATCTTGGTTGTTATATTAACAATGTTTCGGCCATTGTACCTTCCCACTGACTCTGTACTTAATAACTTTTTTTGAATTTCAAACTGAACCCTTTATTCAATGCATTGTTCTCACTCCACTTTACATCCTTGGGGAATATTTTGTATCTGTTAGTACTCACCTATATTATTCACCTTTGTGTCACTTGTTCATTTCAATCACTGAACCAGAATGTATGACTTTTCATCACTACCATGCCCAAGGATTGAACCCAATGTTTTAACCAATGCTTTAAGTGTTGGCTAAAATATATCAAGTTAAAATAACACAAAAGTGAATAAAATGATGAAATATCCTGTAATTATGGAAAGCAGAATGAGAACAATCTACACATGCAGGATTTGGTTCAAAATTCCAAGACGGTTACTGAGTATGAAAGGAGATACCTGAAGATGATCAGAGCATACAAAAGTTGAAACGTTGTGAGTATAACAACCAAAATGTGTATGCTGGTCCAAATAACAAAGCATATGAGAAATGTATTTTTGGAAAAAGTTCTATAATCAATCCAGGCCCTCTTTAATATTCCTTAGATGCATAATTTAGTTGGCTGGAATTTTTCTTCCAAAGACAATTCTAGATTTGGGCATGAAAAATTCCTACAATCAAGAAGCATCATCAGTAGACAAGAGTTACGGTGTTAAATTCAATCAAATAAAATATTAAGGTAATGCTGATACATGAATCAGTCTGCAAAAATCCATTAATGTATACCAAATAGAAAACATAATTCATGTCAATTTTGTACTATTTGCTCTAACATTATAATTTATCATCCCAGAGTGTAAAAAAAGTAAAGCTTGTAATAATTTAATAATAGTAGTAATACTTATGCATATTTTCTAATATAAAACACTAACCACATCAATTTTTAGGTACACAAGGCACAAGCAGTTTAACAGGCAATAGTTTCTCAGATAGCACAGAGTTTGCTTAAGCAACCATTTTCTAGTCTCATCCTAAAAAACAAAAAACTTAAAATTCCCCATAGTCTTGATGATGTTCTGAAGTATTTATCTAAGCAGAGTGAGTGAAGCAAGCAAAACTTGAGTACTGCCCCTCGAGTATACTTTCATGCATAATTTTGACATCTGTTAAAACCTTATGCATGCCTAAACAGATTTAATTGATTTTGTTTAGTGGCATATCAACCTCTATGGGTTATTTAATGCTGAAATCTAAATATTTTGAACACAATTGTATGCCTTCATTTACAGATAAAATGTATTGTTGGTCATTCTACTATAAAATGTATTGTTGGTGATTTTACTATAAAAATGTATTTTTATACTCTCATAGTGTTTTTTGTTTTGTGGTTTACTATTTGCCCATAGTTGGGACCCTAACAGGTGCTACCACTGTGGGTAAGAGTGAACTTGGGAACAACAGCAATTAATAACATGCTCCTCAAAACCCCTAATCTCCTGATAAAAGGCCTTGCTGTCATATGTAGTTCACCTAAACTGAAATGAATTAGATGAAACTTTACAGGTACATGTATTGTAGTGCTTCGCTACTCCATTCATATTTTGTGACTTTGCCCTTCCTCTATAGCATCACTGACCTTTTTTCTATACGACGTAATGAGTTTATTTAAATTTAATGATCAACTGCATTTTTTTTTTAGATGTTTCATTATTGAGGCACAATCTAAATACTCCTTTTGAATGATACATAACATTGTTAGTAAATCCTAGCAACTTGATAATTAATTATTAGCTATAAAGAAATTATGAAACTTTGCATCTGTTGCGGTAACCCTCTTACGATAAGTATTGTAATTTTTTTTTCCGCCCAAAATGGAGGACGAATAGAGTAGGAGAAACGGTCTATACTGTGACCAGGACATGGGCTCTGTATTAAGTTACAGCCCACTTTTGTTTTGTCTGCCAACTGGATGCTAGTTAAAAACTTTTGTGCAAGGGTGAGTGTCATATAACGATACTGAAGTTTTTGGACCATTTTGGCCATGTCTACCCAGACTAAAAATAGCCCTTCTACTTCCACATGGCCATGCAAATTACACTCGTTCTGGCATTCCTTTTTTAAAACCTATCGAAAGCCATGTTTTGTAGCAAGTTGCTACCTGATGACAACCATCTTCTACCATAACATTGATTAATTCTTGCAACCAGCTATTCATTCTGATGTCAAACAACTTGTACCGTAACATTGGTTAATTTATACAGACAGTTTTCTGTCCTGATGTCAACCCAGTCCATCTCAATGTTAATCAATGCTTTCGTCAAATTTCTGCCAATTTTATTTCAAAGGGGACTTAGGTAATATCTGATTATTTAACAACCAGCAACCATTCGACATCAGGCTAACTTCAACAGTTTTCCCTTTTCCAACATTTTTTTAAATTTCCAGTCAACTGCTGTTTTGTCTGAGGACTACTGATTTTAATTGAAAAACCAACTCTTCTCGTTAAATTAGGTGCATATCACCTAACTCATCAAAATCGGTCAGCATCCTTCATTTTTACTTCATTCTTTGGTTTATTTTTCTGTATAAGTGAAACAGATTTGGTGTATTATACCATCTATTTTGTTCTCTTCTATATATGAACTTTACCAATTTGATTCATGTACTCTTGTTTACTTTCAATTCTGATTTTGTACTGTTCCATACATGAACTTTTATTACTGCCAACTTAACATGAGCATTTTATTACATTCAGCTCTGAATATGTGCTTTACTTTCCATGTACTATCTCGTACATAACATTTCACTCTATGATTGATCCTAAGGATTTTTGTTACGTTCATGTATATGTATAAATTTTATTGTAAAATTTCTTTCAGGACCTGTATTTCATGGTATTATTTGTTATGAGAATTTTTTGTGTGAACCTTGTTCTGTATGGGACCTTTGATAAGTTTTTTTGAGTTACTACATTGTATTTTATTGTAAATAAATTTTTTGCAATATTAATGTAAACTCCTTGTTATTGTTGTCATTCTTGTTGACCTGTCAAGATCTATGTTTTGTTTTTCTTTTAAAGGTTTGTGGGCCTCCTTTGATTAATTTAATCAAGGTGCACAGGCCACCTCTCCTCCCCTCCAGCTCTTATAAAGGTAGAGGATAGCATGAGGAGTCAGGTACTTACTAGGGTGGTACAGAGAGCCAATCATTTTACCTGCATCTTTAGCGATGGGTTTGCAACACATGTAACCTGGTCCTGTGAACGCCATAGAATACAGAAAAACCAGTGTTTTTCTGTTTTGTAAACCACTAGCAAGGTTCCATTTTTGGATTATATATATACTGTAAATCACACCGCCATTTTAGAGTCGAGACAATCACTTCCAATTTTTAAAAATTTTTTTTTTTTCAAGAAATGATGGTTAGATTCAATCAAAGTAATTCAAATTGCATTGAAAAATACTTTCTTTTATTAGACATGCTTTGGTTTCATATTTGTGTAACCGACTTTTGTTCTCTTGGAAGCAATGCAGTAACTACTACTAGTACTACTACAGATGTGCAGGTAGTGTAAGTGCAACTGAGAAAGAGAAATCAGCAAGCTGAGTTTGGATTCCAGGCAAGCTTGTTACATTCACTTTCACACAAATACTCTTGAGAAAATGTATAAATCCATCTCTTCTCCCCGCAGCTATAGATTAAATAGCAGAGCAGACTGGGCTTTCTAGCTATGGTTGGCAATCAAGCTAGAAGGACAACTATGAATTCAAAACTGGTATGTAGCCCTGATGAGGTGCAGCCATTGAAAAGATTATGGAGATCACAATTAACTGTTTGTGAACTGTGATCTTGACAGAGGTGAAAACAAAAAAAAACAAAAAAAACTACTATTACTACTGACAGATAAAAAGTAAATTTTATGACTTTTGAAAAAAAGCAGACAGTAGGTGAGATTATTAAACTTGTCTGTGTACCTTCAAATCCTTGCAGGATTTCCTCTACATAAAAAAAGGGTTTTATACCATTTTGTAAAATATATTAAAACATACGTTTTGTTTATTGTATTATGAAAAAAATAGTTTGATTCTAAATTTTACATTAGAATTTCTCAAAAATGAACAATTCAGAAATAAAAGGTTTCTATGTCTTCATGCTATTTCTATATTGTGAAACTTTATCAAATCGAAAAATTCCTTGATAAATGGATGAAAATATATTGTATTACTTGAAAATTAAATAAAAAGTTATCCATATCAAGAGATTTTCTTAACTAACTGATCAATTTTTTCTGAATTTCTGGGGTGAGGAGTTACCATTATTTACACTATCTACATGTGGACTCTTGTTCCCAACTTTCTTGTTATCACGTTTTAGCTGTTGTGCCTTCATCAGGTATATGTCAATCCAGGTAACCTATAGAGAATTCCAAACTGAACCCTTTATTTAATGAGGAGTAGACTGTTCTCATTCCACTGCCCATGTCTAGGGCAGCAACAACAAAGATGAGGACAATAGTCCACATGTAAATAGTGTAAATAATAATTGTGTGACACCTGAGATATGTAGTTCATTTTAAATAAAATGTCTTGTCAGAAGAATATGGTTTGACCATTAAAAAGTACCAATTCAACTGTATGTCAACTTAATTCATGAGAATTTATATGAAGTCATACACAGTGGAATGTCTCTTGGACAAAAGTCACTTAAACAATAATCATGAAAGAATAAGGATGAAACAGTATGGTAGTGTACCAGTAGTTGTGGGATTCCCTACCTGCATTGGTTATAAAGATTAGCCCAGCAAGGTTGGCAATGAGAAAGAAGCCTCCAGGGTGTTCTGCAATGTGACCTCCAATGGTTGGACCCAAGATAAAACCAATGTTAGAAGCAGCATTAAACCACCCAAGAACAGATGACTGTTCAGAGGCTGGCACCACATCAGCAATATAAGACTTACAGATATTTAGGCTGTGTTTGAAGATTCCTGATGAAAAAAAAAATATATATATATATATATACACACACACACATACATATATAAACATACATATCCATGTACGGATATATACATACATACATACATATCCACGTACAGATACATACATACATACATATCCACGTACAGATACATACATATCCACGTACAGATACATACATATCCACGTACAGATACATACATATCCACGTACAGATACATACATACATATCCACGTACAGATACATACATACATATCCACGTACAGATACATACATACATATCCACATACAGATACATACATACATACATACATATCCCCATACAAATATACACTGCGTGCCAAATTATTATCAAGATAACTTTTTCTAATATTTCAAAAACCGTCCAATCAATTCACACAATATTTTCACACAAAGTTGGCAACACTGACCTGCGCAACCACTGAAATCTTTCGTACTGATCTGTGCAATGTAAACAAACTGGCGCCATATTTGTTATCAGCACGGTGATTTGAGCGTGCCAAATTATTAGAAAAGTGTAAGAATTTAGTGAAAAGATGGGCCGTCAAAGCAGTTTAAGTGATGCTGAAAAGAAAACTATCACCTCAGAACTCTCAAAAGGTAAATCTACCCTAGAAATTTCTCAAATGATAGGGAGGTGTCATCAAACAGTGAAAAAGTTCACCGCCGACCCTACACAAGTACGCAAATGGCAGATGAAGGCAAGCCGAGGGTTATTTCACGTCGTCTCATGTCACGACTTAAATGAGAGGCCATGAAGAACCCTGGACTTACCAGTCAAGAACTTTTCAATCGCATTGGGGATCTTACTGTGTCTAAAAGTACTCTGTGTCTGTATCAGGGAAATAGCAACAACAGTCAAACCTGTATCGAAGCCTCCGTTGATGAGAAATCACATTCAAAATCGATTAACTTCTCTAAAGTTTTGTTCACAGACGAAACTCGAGCAACACTTGATGGGCCAGATAGATGGTGCAAAGGCTGGGTAATGAATGGACAGAATCGCCATCAGCGTTTCAGACGCCAACAAGGCGGTGGAGGCATAATGATCTGGGGTGGTATTATTGGAAAACCATTAGTGGGCCCATGGAGAGTACCAAATGTCGTCAAAATGACTGCTGATGCATACATAGCGTTTATGAAGGAGCATCTTGAACCATGGATGAAAAGGCAAAGAGTTGCCTTCAGAAGGGCCATTGTTTTTATGCAAGATAATGCTCCCTCACATGCTGCTCACAAGACTATTGAATATTTGAAACAGTTAGGCTTCGATGGACCTCGAAAAATGAAGTGGCCAGCAAATTCTCTGGATTTGAACCCAATCGAAAACCTTTGGAACATCATGAAGCGAAGTCTGTACGCCAACGGACGACAATTCAGGAGCAACGCTGAGTTGTGGGAAGCAATTCTTGACATATCTCGCGGCATTACAGCAGATGACATCCTATAATTAACAAATTCTATGGATCGTCGACTTCTTCAAGTAATTTCAAAACAGGGAAAGCACATTTCCTATTAATTTGTTTAAAACTGTGACTTTGTTTGTATCTTTTATTATTTGTTTGATTATCTTATTTATTAGCTTCTTTTGATCATAAACATTCACATGCAGCATTAATAAACATTTTGTTTGCTCAATTCTGGGAATTTTACTAAACCTTTCTAATAATTTTGCATGCTCAAATCAACGTGCTGATAACAAATATGGCGCCAGTTTGTTTACATTGTGCAGATCAGTACGAAAGTTTCAGTGATTGCGCAGGTCAGAGTTGCCAACATTGTGTGAATTGATTGGACGGTTTTTGAAATATTAGAGAAAAAAGTTATATCGATAATAATTTGGCACTCAGTGTATACATACATATCCACCTACAGATATATATATATATACATACATATCCACGTACAGATATATACATACATACATATCCACGTACAGATATATACATACATACATATCCACGTACAGGTACAGACAGGGGTTGGACAAAATAATTGAAACACTTGTCAAATTCAAAGAAAATTTATTTAATATGGAATTGGTCCTCATTTAGCCTCACATACAGCTTTAATACGTCTAGGAATGGAATCATACTGCTTCCTGACTTCATCCAGATGAATTTTCAGCCATTCTTCCATTAATACCTACTCCAGCTCTTTAAGACACGACAGTGGAGGATAGCGACTCCTAACTTGTTGCTCCAAAATGCACCACAAATGTTCAATAATATTGATATCTGGAGATTGGGGAGGCCACTCCAAGTGTTCTAGCTCACTTTCATGCTCTTCATACCAATTCTTAACCTCTAGAGTGGTATGTATTGGGGCATTATCGTCTTGGAAGATGCAGTCACCATCAGGGAATAAAGTCTGGGCCATTGGATGAATATGAATTCCCAAAATGTTCAGGTAATCTTTGTTGTTGATTCTACCATTCCGGGCAACTATAGGACCGAGGCATTTCCATGATATGGTTGCCCAAACTATCACTGATCCACCTCCATGCTTCACTGTTGGAAGAAGGCAGTCAGGGATGTAAACTTCTTTGGGCTGCCTCCACACATAAACTCACTCTGAAGTTGGAAAAAGAGAAAAACTGGACTCGTCTGAGAATATGACTTGCTTCCATTGGTCTGCAGACCAAGCATTGTGATCTCTGCACCACTTCAACCTCTTCTGAATGTTGTGAGTGGAGAGAAGAGGTTTCCTTATGGCAACTCTCCCATGATATGCAGCCTTATGGAGCTCACAACGAATAGTTTTAGTAGAAACTGGACTATTCAGATGATTATTCAACTCAGCAGTCACTTTGGCTGCAGTAGTCCGATGATTTTTTGCCACATTGCATTTCAATGCACATCGGTCCCTGTCAGTACGTTTGCAAATCCAGCCTGAATTGCTACGGTTGCTAGAGGTTTTGCTCTGTTTCTCGAATTGCGTCAGAGTTCTTGATATGGTAGCTCTTGAAAAACCAAACAGTTCAGCAACCTTAGTGATCAAGGCTCCTGTTATGCGAGCTCCAACAATTTGCCCTTTTTCAAACTCAGAGAGGTCATGCATTTAGCTTAAATTTTAATAAATTCTAAAAATAAATAAGACAAAGAGAGTAAATTAGATAAATAAATATATTTACCATAGATATAACCTGCAATTACAAAGTTCTTAATATAAAAGGTATTTGAAATATAGGAGTGGAATTTGCACCTGTTCCAATTATTTTGTCCAACCCCTTTACATACATATATACATATCCCCGTACAGATACACATATACATACATATCCACGTACAGATATATACATACATACATATCCACATATACATACATATCCACGTACAGATATATACATACATACATATCCACATACAGATATATACATACATATCCACGTACAGATACATACATATTCACATACATACATACATATCCACGTACAGATACATACATACCTACGTATATAGACATACATACATACGTATATAGACATACATACATAAGTATATAGACATACATACATACGTATATAGACATACATACATGTTTGTATACAAACATACACACGTACGTATACATACACAAACACATATATATATATATATACATACACACATATATACACATATACATGCACACATATATATATATACGTACACACACACACACACACACACACACACACACACACACACACACACACACATATATATGGGGAAAAATTAACAAAGAGTAATTAAAGTTTTCAATATAATCTAATCATCCCACTTCATGATCTTAAATCATTAGTGTTGGATGAATGTGGGTGGAAAAGTTATATTTCGGCTAAAGATAAAATTAAATTTTTTCCTATGATGAATACAAGAAAGATTAAAAAAAAAGCAATCAAACATTGAAAAAATATTCTTTAAACTGCCATTGTTGATTTTTATGTTTCCTCTGTGAGATGCTTTACTATGTAAATACATTAGCCAATGAGTATGCTATTGAATGTTAGTAGAATTCCTGTAATGGGGCCTTGATTTGGATATTGAGCCAGTTATAGTGATTTCAATCTTTTATTGAGCAATCCACATAAATCATTTAACTCTGTTTTCAATGTTACGCTATTGTAAAATGATTGTCAAGGTAATTCAGTTATACCATTTAGGGGATTCTATAAAGGATGAAGGTACACTGGTAGCCCAGGTCTTACCTGAAGGAATTCGAGCCAGAAAGAGAACCATGATTGATGAGGCAAAGCCAAGGAGACAATAACCAAAAGCTGAGCAGATGAGGCAAAGAATTAGAGATAACCGTCGACCAGCAATATCACTCCATTTGCCCTGGAAAAGAGAAACAAAAAAGATCTTTAAAGCAATAAACTTCCAAAGCATTTATTTATGGACAGTACAAGAAATTTCATATCAGAATCAAAAATTAAAACTGAGAGTAGAAGTGGGGAGGAGATTGCAATATATGCAAGTATAATATTTTGATAATTGTTTGTTTGTATCAATAAGTTAATAGCTCTGTACAGTATTCCCAAACATGTGGTTTTCTTAATCAAATAAGATGTGCCTAAATTTAATTTCTATTTCACTTATTTTGGAATTAATGATAATCTGTAACACAATTATAAGTGAATGACATAAGTATCTTTTTAATAAATATCATTACAAAATATTCATTTTCTGATTTGATCCATGATTTATTTTATGACTTGCATTCTGCAAGGAAGGAAATGTCTTTTTATTTCGAGATGTTTGTTAGTTTTTTCCAGTCCAAGTATTAGATCATTGCTTGATAAGAAAATTAAAAACAATGAAAATTCGGCAAATCTTTTGCAATGATCTAATACAATTGTAAACCTACAACATGACCTTTGTAGGGACATTATTATTATTATAATAATTATAAATAAAATAATAATATGTGCTTATTTATCTTGTTCTTCTGGCATGATAAACAAGATTTTGTCCAATATTATAAATGAAATAAAATAGTAACATAAAAACTTTGTATAAAATAAATTAAATAAAAAATAAAAATAATAAAAATTCTCCCAGTATGTGACAGAAACTGTTTCTGTTGGAAAAATGGAAATCCTGCCAAAAGACGTTGAATTTATTCTTTTTGTCATGAACCCTTGAACAGTCTACATGTGCATCTTCTCTCTTTATGACATGGCATGGAATAAGTAATTTCTTCCTTTTATTACATGCAACCATCAAACATTTGTAACCAAAAATACACACATCAGTAAACATAAAAATAAATTGTATGATATTAATGTACAATTTAACATGCTTTACTATTATCTTTGTGTATGTTTTTTTATTTTCCCGTGAACACAAGGCTATTTCTGCTGCTATGATGTGAATGACCCCATTTTGGTAACCTTGATGTTAAAAAAAACAAAACAAAAAAAACATACTACTACTGCTATTACTATTACTAACCACATGATTTGGTGTCCAAAAACATACTATTCACCCATACCAGCCAAGGATTTCCCACTGTTGCATTTTGATTCTTGTTCACATCAGTGTGCACCAAGAACTGAGAAAGGCCTGCTGCATGTTCACAAGGAAATGAAAGAAGAAATGATGTAGCAAGAAATGAAAACTTGAAACCTGTTCCTAATATATTTATGTGTTTTTGTTGTTTAGAGCTTTACTTTCTTGGTCTGAATGAGTAAGTAGGTGACACATGAGATAACTTCTGCCATATCGGGCATAAAGATCAGCTCTTCTCTTCGACTCTTCCTCCTACCAACTTTCTACTATAATCAACATCATGACAGCTGGCTGGCAACACTGATGGGCAGTACAGTAACTACCTGAGGGACAGACTGTACACTGCCAGAGTAGACCAGAGTTGTCTGCTTTGAGCCCACACATGACCTAGCAACTCTGAATCCTGTGTGGTTTGTTCTTACTTGACCTCAAAAGCTCTCCTTTATTTATTTTTGTTCCTCTTTGGTCAAGTAAAAGCTACCTAGAAGATCCAGCTTCAAAGACCCTACCTTCCAGTCATAAGACATAAAACACTTGAGATTGAGATAAATCAACAAAATAACAAAAATAATACATAAACAAAATCAACCAACCAACCATGAATAGGTCAATTTCTAGATTTGCAAACATACAACGGGACTCTCATCCAGCTTTCCATCGACCAGTCAAGGATTACCTCATGTTGTGTCTTGATACTGGTTCACATCAGTGTGCACCAAAAACTGAGAAAAGCCTGTTGCATGTTCACAAGGAAATAAAAGATGAAAACAAACACCACAATGAGAAATGATCCTGTTTCAAATATTATAAAATAGGTGTTTTTATTCAGGTCTTCATTTGCTCAGTCTGGGTGCTTTGGCAGGTGACACTTGGGACAACTGCTATGTCAGTCTCATAGATCAGCTCTTCCTTCTACCAATTCGTTGTCCACCTACACATCATAATGTGTGACTGGCAATATAAATGGGCTGTATCAGAACTATATGAAGGACGGCCTGTCTCCTGCCAAGGGAGACCAGAACTGGTTTCCCTCAATCCCAACTAGGACTTAATATAGACCAGCAACCAGAAACTTGTTCTCTTTGTTCCTCCTTGGTAAAGTGGTTGCCTTTCAGAAAACCTCATATGTTGGCCATAGAACAAAACACTTGAGATGGAAATAAGATCA
This sequence comes from Acanthosepion esculentum, assembly GCA_964036315.1. NCBI lineage: Eukaryota > Metazoa > Mollusca > Cephalopoda > Sepiida > Sepiidae > Acanthosepion > Acanthosepion esculentum. The sequence goes on along the minus strand of OZ038492.1, from coordinate 29,329,992 downwards.
CACTTGTTCTATGTTGGTGTCCCAATCATAGTGTTACAATTTTCAAAATAGAAAATTAAAGTGTTGGAAAAATAAAACCAAAACTTACAATGACGGGACTTGAAAACAACTGAAGAGCACCATATACGGATTCTACAAAAGAAAGAGATAAGAATTTAATTCAGTTCCCTACCAAGAGAAAAGATCTAGAACAGAACCTTACTCTTCTACAGGCAAGAGAGTGGATTGCTCATATATTCACTGCAAGCAGGGGTCCTTACAACTCTATTACCAAAGATTTGATTTCATAAAGGTAATACAATATGCTGCTTCTAGTGACAGTATAAAATGTGAATAGTATGAATTGGATTGATTGTGAGAGAGTAATGAAATACAATGATAATGGAAAAAGAAATAGAGAATAGGGAATAAGACTCAAAATTAACATCATCCAAGGACAATAGAACATTAATTGACCAGTTAGGGTTTTGGGGATGATACTGGCAGGACACAAAATGTTTAATTAAAATTCCATAATATTTATTCTAAAAGCAACTAATTTGATAAAATAAAAAATTACCTTTCACCAATAATGGCGGGCTTTTAATAAATGGAGCATGTACACAGGTACACAAACAAAACAAAATTTTCGCTCTTCCTTTTAAACTGGTGAATGCGACTCAAATGAAAAGTAAAAGTTGATGGACTTAAATTTAAATATTTGTATTATTTATTTCTAAATGGGATTTTTAAGAGTGTATTTTGATGAAGTCAGGGTGTTGCAAAGTGTAATTTGATGTAAAAAAAATATGGAGGATAAAGCAGACATAGAAATTAAAAAGAAAAAATTTCAGTCATATATAATAATGAATGAGTGGATGATTTGATGAAGAGAGAAATGGACAGGCCTTTTTTATATCTTAGAACCCATTTGTCTGGTTGGAGACAAGATCACCACTACTTGTATTCTTTTTTTTTTAATTTCCAACTGTATTACCTAGGGAGGTAATGACAATATAGATCTTTAAACTTAACAAGAATAAGTTTTATTTCAGTAGTTCTGCTGCAAATTGCAAGGGTTTATTCCTTTAGTATATTAACGATGTTAAGGCTCAGTCATTTTATGAAATAGTTGCTAGAGTTAAAGTTTTGTGTGTGTGTGTCTGTGTCTATGACAGTAGTAAGTAGTTCAGTGGTTATCAGTGCAGAATGTGGACCTGGCATACTGAGTTCAAATTCTGATAGTGTCAGTTTTGTTCACTTTGCACTAATACTCTTGGAAAAGGTACAACACCCTCTTCCTACAGCTATGGGTTAAATAGAAGGGCACACTGGGTTTTCTTGTTTTGGGTGGCAGCCAATCTAAGGGAAGGAAAACTGAATTCCAATTCAGCCAAAAGAGGCTTGGCTCCATCAGGTTATCTTGCCCTAGACATACCCACTGCAGTAAATGTTGTGCTCCTATATGTGTTATGTGATTCTGATGCCAGTTGACACATTGGTTAAGCAAAATGTTTGACAGTGGTTCTTATGTATGAAGTTTGTTGATACTACATTTTGAATTAATGTTTGAAGCTTAAAACCTGTCTAAATAAATTGGAGCATGCATTCCTTTAATAAGTGGCCAAGGAAAATTCTGTGGAAATTTCTTGAAGAGTTCTCTAGTAAAAAAGTGTTACAACTGAAAATAGAGATTGTGCTAGCATTGTTCTTTTTTTTTTTCTGTCCAAATTGTTTGAGAGACTTTAATTAAATCATGCTTATTGACTACTTTTCTTTTGATTCTTAAAGCATCCATTAATGACATTGTTGTAGCATATATTTCCTACAAAGTAAACAATAGAGAGCGTGTGAATGACTTGTAAGAAGGTAAAAAAAAAAAAAAATTATGTGAATAAATTTTATATTACTTTTGTTACAATTACCTGTTCAACCAAAAGCATAATCTAACTATAAAGCCATAATCCTATGTTTCATAAAATCATTCTAGGTATATATATATATATATATATATATATATATATATATAAAAGCATAAATTTTAACAGACAAAAAAAATGCAAATTCTACAAGTATTTACAATAATATTTTTTTGGGGTGGGAGGAATCTTTATTAAAAATGAACATAACAAAATATAAAATCCATTTTCAAAATAGTAATTTGGAGTCAGTTAAGTGCCATACATAATACGCACTTGGGCGATCATGTCTCTTTTGATTCATGACTGACTAGGCAGAAGATTGACATTTTTTCTATGGTAGACTGATTGTCAACCAAGGCTATAGGACCCAGTCTATTGTGCTATTCAACCCATAGCTGTTGAGGGTGAGAAGGGATGGATTCATACCTTTCCCAAGGGCATTTGCGCATAATGAACCCAACTGGAATTTAAACTCGGCTCTCCAATTTCTCATTCCAAGCCAATACCCATTACACCACGATGCCCATTTGGAGTAAGGATCCAAGAAGTTATTCTATTCCAAGTAACATGTGATATCCTTGTTGGTGTGCAATAATTGTGAAATAACTTACCTATCATGCCTACCATTGTTGGAGATGCACCCATCTCTTTTACATGGGTTCCTATTAAGGGTAAGATCATGCTCACACCTAACAAGTCCTGAAAAACACACAAAGCAATATATAAAATGAAAATTATAGACAGCAGAAGTCAACAGCCTTAAAATTGATGACAAAAGCAAAAAAGCTAAAAACAAAAATTAATTAAAGCTAAAAAAATAATGCTATTTGAGTATTTCAATGATACTGTCTGGCTTGCGTCATGGATGGTTGAATGAGGTGAATTTTAATTTCAGCATTGTAGTCATTATTGAAGTAAGTAATGATGAGCATCAACAGAAAGGCTTTTTCTTATGGCAATCTTTTTTTAATCATTTTGTAGGAATCCTTCTATTCAGTTTTTTGTTGAATGTTAAAATTTGGAGTGTCAGGATTCGATACATTAACAAAATATCGTTACAGGGTCGCTCGTAATTTGACCGTCTAGAATAATCACACGATTTTCATTGAATGAATAAAATTCAGTAGAAAAGACAACGTAGTTTCAACAAATAAACATTAATTTAATATAGCAACAAGAATACAAGCAGTTGATGATAGATTGGAAAGTAATGTCTTTTTGTTTGGGTTAATAAAGTTCTGAAATAAAATATAAATTCTCTTTGTGTACGTATGTGAGAAACAATAAAATGTTGTGATATGTGTGTTTGTATGATCCGATCGATAGCAATATTGTCATGTTTTCCATCTTTCATGATGGTGAAATACTTGTCCTTTCTGTTAATAACTTGGTATGGACCTGAGTAGTTTGAACATAAAGGTTTTTTTTACATCATCATTTCTTATAAATATATATGTGCAAGGGTAAAGGTCATTTGGTAGGTATATATTTTTGTTTGTTTTCCATGTAGGTGTAAACATTAATGATGACATTCTATGTTTTAATTCCTGTACAATCATTGTTGTTGGTAAAATGTTTGTGTTGTCATCACAGTATTGACTAGGTAGAGTCAGTGATGTGCAGAAAACTATTTCAGCTGGTGTACCACCCAAATCCTCTTTTACAAGGTTTCTGATTGATAAAAGTACCAGTGGTAAGTTTTCTAGCCAATTAGTTTTGTTTTGTTTCATTGCTAGAGCTGCCTTCAACTGTCTGTGGAAATGTTCTACCATCCCATTTGCACAAGGATGATAGGCTGTAGTTTTTATGTGTTGAGTTCCGAGTAGGTGATTGAACTCTCTAAATAATGTAGACTGGATCTGAGCTCCTCTGTCTGTTATGATTACTGAAGGTACACCAAATATTGTGATCCATTCAGTAAGGATAGTTTTAGCTATTGTTGTGGCTGTAATATCTTTGATTGCTATTGCAGCAAGTCAGTGAGTAAACCTATCTATGATAGTAAGGATATATGTATATCCTTGAGAACAAGGTAAAGGTCCTACAATATCAACGTGTATGTTCGTGAAACTTGCATCAGGTGTGCTGAATGTGCCTGTGGGTGATTTGGTGTGCTTATTTATCTTGTTCTTCTGGCATGATAAACAAGATTTTGTCCAATTTCTTATGTCAGTTGACATATTTGGCCAGACAAAACATTCAGTAATTAACTTCACAGTTGCACGTTTTCCTGGGTAAGACAATGTATGGAAGTGTTGGAATACTTGCTGTCTCAAATTCGATGGTATGTAAGGTCATGGTTGAGTTTGTGAAATGTCACAATAAAATTTAGTATCACTGAATGGAACAGGTAGTTCAAATGATTTTAGCAATGTGCTTTATTGTACTTCTTGGAGTGTAGTGTCTGTGGTTTGTTCTTTAGCGATTAATTCGAGGTTCAAAGAACTAGAATCTAAAGAAGCAATTGTGGCATGTGATAATGCATCTGCCACTATGTTTTCTTGACCTGTCACATATCTGATATCTGAAGAGAATTGGAAAATGTAATCGAGGTGTCTGATTTCCCAAGGATTATATTTGTCAGTATGTGTGTGTAATGCATATATTACTGGTTTATGGTCTGTGTATATGGTGAAATCTCTGCCCTCCAGGAGGTGCTGAAAATGTTTAATGGAAAGATATATTGCTAATAGCTCTCTCGAAAATGTGCTGCATTTAGTTTGTGCCTTATTTAGTTTAGCGGAGAAGAAAGATATAGGTGTGATTGTTTGTCCAAGATTTGGTGTAAAACCGCAACTACAGCTGTTGATAAAGAATTTGTTGTGAGGGTAAGCTTAATTTCCTCGCTATCCTTGATGTAATTCAGCTTAGTAAAGTTAGCTAAAGCTGTTTTGGCAATGTTGAATGCTTCTTGAGTGTCTTCCTGTAACATGATCTTTTTGTTCTTGTTCTTTAGTAGGTTCGTCAAAGGTGACAGTACTGCTGAACAATTGGGTATAAATTCCTTGTAATAATTGATAAGGCCTATAAATCTTCGCAATTGTCTTAGTGACGTTGGTTGCGGAAAATTGGTAATAGCTTCTAATTTGTCTGGTAAAGGTGAAATACCTTCGTGGTCAATTTCATGTCTGAGGAAATTTATTTTTGGTTCTCCAAAAACACACTTGTGGACATTGATTTTGAGTACAAAATGCAAAAGCTTGTTCCAAATGCAGTTTGTGTTCTTCTCGGGTTTTGCTGGCGATTAAAACATCGTCTATGTAGGCATATATGAAAGTTGAACTTCTAAATACCTTGTCAATTAGTCTCAAGAAGGTTTGAGTGGTGTTACATAACACAAAGGGCATTTGCACAAACTTGTAATCCAAATGGTGTCGTCAAAGAAGTTTTGTGGATGTCCTCTTCGGCAACTGGTACTTGGTAATCAGGTCTAACTTCGAGAAAATGCGTGCACCTTGGAGACCTATTGCAAAATCATGTATATGCAGAATTGGGTATCTGTCAGGGATGGCTTTGGCGTTCAATCTACGGAAATCGCCACATGGACGTCATGCTGTCGTGATTTTTGGACCATGTGCAATGGTGATGACCATGTGCTCTTGGAAGGGCGTATGAATTCCAACTGTAGCATTTGCTGAAACTCTGCCTTGACAATTTTATATTTGTCTGGTTTTAATTGTCTCGGTGTAGAGTGTACTGGTTGTCCTGTTGTTATTATGTAGTGTTTGGCATTGTGCTTAATTGCGTCTGTGTTTTTAAAAGGTTGAGTGATTTCTGCATATTTTTGTATTAATTCCTTAATACCACTAACTCGTGTTAAGGCAGAACTAATTCCACTTGACTGGTATCGGGAGCAAATTCCTCTAACAGAAAGTTCAGTCAGATTGTCAACTAAGGAATGAGTGGTCATGTTGACCGATAAATTAAATTTAGCTAGAAAGTCTGCACCTAATATTGGTGTGAAAACATTAGCTTGAGTAAAAACCCACAGAAAATTTTGCCGCATACCCAGGTCAATGGTTACTGCTTTCTCGCCAAAGGTATCAATTTTTGTACTGTTAGCAGCTTGAAGTTTGTAGAGTCCTGGTTTTAAATTTTGCTTTGGATCCGGTGCTAAAACACTCACTTCGGCTCCAGTGCCTATTAAAAAATTATATCTGTGATTTCTATCAAGGATATAGAACAGATGACCCTTTTGTGAGAGTCCAGCAACAGTCGTCGTCTCTACTGGCTAGAATTTAAGTTTTCCGAAGCCAGGTCTACAAAGGAACAAGGTTTCAAACAGTGTCTTGCCTCTGCACCAAATTTATAATGATAGTAGCGGATGTCGAATTTTCATCTTCCTCTATCATTGCTGAAACTCCTGCTGTTACTCCTTCGTCTGTACTTAGGTCTGGTAGTTTCATGAGAAGTTTGTTGTTGTTGTTGTAGGTTCAAGATAGACTGCATCTGTTTGGCTAAACTTGCAACTGTTGCTTGCAGTTTCTCAATTTGCTTGTTTTGTTGTTGGTTTGTATGTTGCGGTGTCAATGTGTTCACCTCCCTGTCTCTAAAACCAACATGGATTTCTTACTGTTGGCGGTGTTGCCATAGTCTGAAGTTTGTCAACGCTGTTGCTTTTAACATGAGGTCATGAAGATCATCAGCGAGAGTTGTGTGGAGTTTGGTGACAGCCGCGTGTATCCTGTTTGGAAAAGGATTTCGTATGTTTTTATACACTTTTTCCGAACAAAATCGGCTCCAGAATTAAATTATTTATTTATTCCTAATTGGCCCTAAAAGGGCACGTGGTATGTCTTCTACTACGTCCGTACAATATTTGGTCGGTATCTACCTAAAAAAATACAACAAACATTCTGATTTGTAATCTATGATTTTATTGGTATGTTTTAAGAGGTAAGTGTTTTCTTGAGTGTGATTGGTTTATAAATATTGTATTTGATATTTTAGTGGACACGACAATTTCACCCCAAGCAAGGCAATAATGCCACTAAGATGCAAGAGGTTAATGGGTGTGAAAGGAAATAAGAAGACTTAAAAGAAACTGTAAACTCAATCCTAAACAGGAAACAGAGGATAAACCTCTACTACTGTAAATAACAAGTATTTCATAAAGACTTCAGTTGTAGTTAAAGACTTTTAATTTAAAGGTTAGAATTACTCAACAAATTTTAGAATTTATGTATTTTTAAGATGCATTTGTGTAGAGAAACTGTGAATAAGAAAGTGTGTTGTATTGTGTTGTTCGATGACACATCAGTAGTCAATTTTCCCACAATACATGCCATCATGTACACTTTTTAAAATATCTTTTCTTACTGTTTCTGGTGGTACTATCAAAGTGAAAGGATTTGTTATGGGATTAGTATTTTTTTTTCACCCCATGTAAGGCAGTAAAGCCACAAAGGATTACCGAGAGTGAAAGAATAAGAAAAAATGTGAAACATTAAGGAGTGAGGACAATAGAAGAATAATCAAGAACGCAGGCAATAAGAACTGACATTTCATTTAAATGTTTGAAGATCAAAATTGAAAGCATGGAGCTGAAAGAGAGTTCAACAAGCAAGAAGTGTGAGAGAAGAAAATGTTAGCACAGAACTTATGATTCCATATAGCCAATTCAACTGTAAATTGTTGAGACCTTGTTGCCAATCTAGTACAGTGCTTATATTAAGTAGGTACTATGTGGAAAGTTCATCAGAAAAATTAACATATAAAACAATATGAAACTGACTGAAGCAGAGAAGCCAGGTCAGGACCAATTGTATTACATATTCTTTGAATTTTAATAAATTTCGAAACACATCTCTAGGACAAAAACTGGATTTTAAAGAGAATTTTAAATTTGTTGTTTACATTTTGCCAATAAAAACAAAATAAGGAATCAATGAGTGATGAAAAAAAGTACTAAAATGCCTAAAAAAGTTTATATACGGAAACTAATTTTCCTTTTAATTCGGATTAGCTTCAGAGACTTATCTTTAGAACTAAAATCTAAGTTCAAAGAATGCGTTTATTTAAAAATAATTTTTTTTCCGTTTTCGGTTTAAAAACAAAATTTTTTTTTTATTAAACCGGTTTCGCTCCACTCTTATCAAAACTTGATCGAGGATAATAAAAGCACGTACCGATTAAAAAGAAAACAAGATACACACGTTTTACTTTTAATGAAACAATAAATGCAGATCACTTTCTTTCTTTTTTTAACCAAACAGACATTCCTTCTGTTTAGTTTACACGAGGAAAGCTGTCTCTTTAATGAAAATTGTTTCAAATACTTTAAGATAAAATTGGGAGTGCAATCTGCACAACACAGAGAGCACGCTGACGATTATTTGTCAGGTGTTCCGCAATTGCACAACAACCAGATAAGTAAAGAGACATACAAATTATCACTCAGCTGACTTCTGATAAATCCTGGAACAAATTCTCCTCTTACAAAGTTCAGTTGTCTTGTCTGTTCCGTGTTCACTGATTCAGTGTCGCATTGACATTTAAGTTAAAAATAGTAACTGAATTAGTTTTTTTGTTTGAATATATAGACAGATTCCTTACAAACAGATTTCAACATCGGCCGAGACGAGAAAGAACATCATTTTTGTGTGGATTAGAAGAAAAATAACATTGCGAAATACTGGACACGTCGTTTAGAAAAAAAATTGTGCTGGAGTCTCACCAAATTAGGGTAATCTTCACGACAGGATATTTTTCAGCGCCTATAAATATTTGGGCCCACGAAATCGTGCAATATTTGCATTTTTGCGCTTGATTGCACGATGTCCAAAGGATAGCCAAGCAAAGTATCTAATAAATTTTAATTCTTGTTCTAGAAAGTAAGAGAACAGATCATTAGAACTAAAATTAAAAAATATTTTTTTTTTGTAACTTTGACCAAATTGATATTCTTCTTACCTTCAGGGACAAAGTCACAAAAAGGAGTTCCATTATTTTTTATTTTATTTGAATATTAACCCTGAGAACGTGAGCTTTTATGGTAAATTAAAGAAAAAAATGAATGAAGAATGTTTATACTTTTTACACTTTAAGTCACTAGCAGACAGAGATAATTTTAAAAAAAGTGTTCCTGCTTGCTTGCCCAAGAAAGTCCATTAATGTGATCATTTTTTTTTTAATTAAATTAAAAAAAATGTTTTTCCTAGGTCGGAAAATTTTTATTAATTTCTTGTAGTAAACGCGTTTCAATTGTTATTCCATGAAAAAATTGAAAACGAATAAAAAAAAAAAATAATCAATATAAAAAAAAATACATTGATTCGAAATTTAATTTTTTGGTAATTACATCAATTATCAACAAAACTTGGAAAGCGGTTATCGTTATTGGATCACTTTTGTTGCTCCCAAGCAGCCAATTATAATGTGTAAAACCAAAAATAAAATTAAAAAAAAGAAAAAATGTTTTAAGATTTAGAAAAAAATGTTTATATAGGGAAAAATTGAAAATTAATGTACATTTGTGTGTGGCGACAACAATACGTTATCAAAAAACTTTGAAATGTTTACTTAATTCGGAAACCACTTGTTTTTTTTTTATACACAACAAACAAGAAATATTTACCAGTAGTAACACATTTATTTTAAACTTCAAAATATTGTATTTGTTACCAACTATTTTATGTACACGTTGAAAACTTAACTTTTTAAAAACTGAACTCAACAATTAAATTCATGTTTCTTTAAGATTTTCAAAATAAAATTTAATTTCCGGATTATTAGAAATTTTCTAATCATCCAATTTTAATTAAAAAAAAAAAAAAAATCATACCAAAAGGTAAAGGTCCAAATTATTTCATTCTTCAGCGCTTCACATTAAACAATCAATATTCAATAACAATAATAACATTAACAATTTTGATAAAAATGGGTGTCCAAGGCCTTTATTAGCGTTTACCATAACACCGTTCGTTATGTAACACAAGTCAATCCATTGCAATTCCCTTTTTTTAAAAAATAGTTTATAATCTTTTTAAAATTAAATTTAATTAACACTTAAAAATATTTTTTTTCGATAGATGAAATTTTGAATTACTGTCAGTGTCAAGTTTGTTATGAAGCAAAGCAAAGTTGTAAAAAATCATAGGGTAGGAGTTTTTTTTTGTTTTAGTAAAAGTAAAGTTCATGCCTTTGACTTTTGGCATTTTAAATGGTGGAATTGAAGGCTAAAAAACCATCGGTAGATACAGCCAGAGTATTAATTTCTGAAATAACACGTTTTTTAATTAATATTTTTCTTTAAATGCAGCGGTACACGTGGTAAGAACTCTAGTCAGTGTTTGGGTCCAGGTTAAAGAAAGACTTTTTCAACGAAGAAAGTTCGAAAACTTCGTGCATCATAAGTGTCTTATTTATTTACCATTTTCTTAGGACTTTAAAACACGGTAAAGTTTGAAAACTGTTTTTGTAACTAATTGAAATGAAAAAAAAAAAAAAAAATAGAAACAATTTTATTTAAGTTGTTATATAACTGTTTCGGTTTGTACTTTTTTAAAAGGGTAAAAAAATTATTTTCTGTCTATTCTGATTTTATTCTGAGTAATGAAGAAAAAAGTGTATAGTCAGTTTTAGCGTTTCAAACGATTTTTGTCTTACATATCAAAACAACAAGTAAAAACGGATTTATCTCGGCTGACATTTCCTATAGTTTCGTTAAATAAATTCTTGGTGTACTGGTTTTTATTTTTAACCCTTTCTATTTTACTTATTTTTGTTTTTCAATTTTTGAAACATAAATGGTCACAAATATTGAATTATTATTTAATTATGAAAAACAAAAGCAATAATTGAAATAAATTATATTGCACGCATGATTTTTATGTTTAAGTTTTAAATGAGGGCTGGTATTATGACTTTCATTCAAAAAGTTTATATCAGGTGTAAGGGAGATAAATCATTTGAAACGCTAAATTAAATCAAAGAGACCAACAACCTCCCACCAAATAATAATAATAACAAAAACAACGTTAAAATTTCATAACAACAGCAGCTAAAGATAATGACAATTACTGTCATCTTCAAAAAACAACACTAAAATCAACAACTAGGTGTGTCCTTCCTTGGTCATATGGCCACACTACCGAAAAAAAAAAAAAACACTGTAAACAAGCAAGAAAAATAACTTCTATCATATTTAAAATAATGATAATAATTTTATTGTTTCTTTTATTTATAATATTAATGATGCTGTCAAAGATTTTTAATTAAGACAATGAGGGAGGTATGACAAAAAAGAAGGAAACTAAAGATCTTGTGAAGAAGACTAAGAGTAAGACGTACACAAGCTCAAACATCTGCAGGTGGTTACAGTGCATACGCACACAAACATTTCAGTATAGAGAAATAAAAGAGCAATGGCTTGATATATCTAATCATGAAATTAGTATTTGACTTACCATGAAGCCAACAATATAAACGGGAAAAACAGAAACTGCATGGTTGTTTCTTGTTGTCGTCCGAGTCATAAAAGCGGCGGACATATTGAATAGACGACAGAGAGACAACTCTTTCTGGCTTTATTTTCAGTTCATCAATTTTTAAAGTTCTTAGTGTTGGATTGTATAAGAAATTGCTGAATATTGTTCTTTTATTTTTATCACAGTTATATATATATATATATATATATATATATATATATATGGGATAACGATATATAAATTTTATATATCAAGAACAGTTTTGAATGAAAAATGTATAACAAAGTAGAAAAAACTTTTTACACTTTGATATATATATGGATTTTCTATGCTAAACTTAGATGAGGCACAAGGCTACAAGTGTGGCGCACCTAGGGAGGCTCAAACTCACTACTCATTTATAATTAATCTTGCAAAACAAGCTTGCTAATCATTACACCATGTCAAAGTGCCATATATATAGAATAAATAAAATAAAAATTCTAGCCAGTAATACTAGCAAATAATATACATGAAATTATACAATTTAAACACATACACACACATGCATATATGTACTTTGCATATATATATATATATATATATATATATATATATATATATATATATATATATATATTTTATTTGTGCAGTATTTAGTGGAAAGTGCTCAATATCTGTGATAGAGCTAACATATTCAGTTGCATGGCTTGTAGTTTGTAACCTCAGGTTTCATGCTTTTGTGATCATCAGACAAACTAGTTTATTTTTTCAAAAATGGATCTATTTATGCTTATTTGTGTTTGATTATTTGTGTGTGGTACAGGGGGGAATTTTCATCTACATTTCTTTGGGATGACATATATATTTATTAAATTTTATCACATACATATTTATTAAATTTTATATAATCACTGTTTCATAATAGCTAGGACATTCACTTTTATATCGCACATGTTTATCCTAGTTATTTTTTTATACTAGGAGGTAGTAAATGTATTATTATTTGTGTCTATCAATATATAAAAAAAATAAATTCTGTTGTTATTGTTTTGGGAAAATAAAAGCAATAACCAAAATTACTGCGTCTTTCTTAATTTTATGGTAATTTACCGATGCACGCATGGACTATCCCAGCTATAAATAGGAGCAGGTATTGCCTTTTGGAGAGGGAAGTTTCCAGCAGTAAGCTCTGACAGTTGGACTGAACATTCTTGCTGTAACACTCTTGTTTGTATATGTTTGTATTACTGTTTCTGTTAATATATTTGTTTAACTCATCTCTTTGTGTCGTTATTTCTGGCTCTAACACAGCCACAATACTTAATCAGTTTAATAACAATACTAAGAAATTGATCCATGAATTTGAAAGGATTAAAATAAAATAAATAGACATAATATACCCAGATTATTCAACCAAACATGCAGTTACACATCCATACATTTGAGCACACAGATATACATGCGATTGTCATTCTATTTTGGTATCAAGATTGTAGCATTACATATGTAGCAATGTTCTCTTATCAGCGGACTGGCGTGGGTGGTCTTGACGTTTTTCAGATCGGCTGTCATGGATGTATAACTGCGTCTAACCTCAGATTATTTATATGGGAGTGTTTGATGAACTAAAATGCATACACCTGTATGTATGTGTGTCTGTGTATGTGAGAGTGTCATCCCAAACGAACACAGAAGTGTGAGGATAGAGAAATAAATATATAAAAATAATTAAAAGAAAATTTAAGTATCATCATTCCTAAAAATAGATGGATAATAAAAATTGTCAGGCAAGCAAAACCACAGTTCAACCAACCAATCAAAACAATTTCACAACCAGGATCTAAGAAAAGAAATAAACAAATAATAAAAAGCTGACCAAAATTTCCCCATTTCTAAATGGTCAAGCGGGGGGTGGGCTACTATCCATAACTCTTATTCATATATAATTACATTCTTACTCCCTCATTCTCTCCCTCATGAGGAAGTCAGAGAAAAATACAGTTCTTTAAAAAGTAATAGTCTGCTAGACTATTATTTAACAGTAGGTTGGTTTTGGATGATCAGTGTGTATATGTATATATGCACAGATATATGTGAGTATGCATGTATATATGTATATGTATCACTTTAAATGTTATTGTTAGTGGATACTTGTATTTAAGTAGGTGCTCCACTTACATATCCAAATGTAAACAAAGAGAATTTATATGTGTATATATTAATTCAGATACTATTATACATCCTACAAGCACGCACACACACGCACGCGCACACACACACACACACACACATTGTGATATAACAATTGTACAAATGCAATCAAAAGCAATCTAATTAAGTTAATTGAAAGTAATTATTCCTATTGTCGTCTAACAAAAACAGAATTAACTTTTTGGTTAACACAATAATTGCGTTGTACTAAGCTGACAATTAAGAAGGACCTGTTTACTTTAAAAATCAGCATAGAAGTCCAGAATTTGGACACTAACCACTAGTGATGATAGGAATTATACAAATCATTTAGTCATCATATCAAGCTTAGTGTCATAACACAATTTTCATATCATCTAATTTCTCTCTATTTGACTTTCTATCAGACTATGTTAGTAAATATCTATGTGTACAGATACATATATATATACCTTATGTTTCAATCATTTTACCTTAGCAAGGCAATAAAGTCACTAAGATGCAAGAGAGTGTGAAAGAATGTGAGAAAAATATTATTGAAAGAGGGCAATAAAAGAACAGAAATTAAGGAAACAGAAGATGACAAAAACAAGTTTTATTAAATTCTACTGACATAGTCAGTCTGTTTCATTTTTATTCCAGTTTTCTAATTTTTTAATAAGGTGCTGTATATCAGGATTGGAATTGTATATAAATTGTCCAAAGTTCATGTTTGTTCTACTGTTTTTGTTCAAGTACTTTTGACCATTTCAGTCATTATCAAGAACCATGTGCTGTCAGAGTGGTAGGCAAGATTCTGTTGGTTACATACTGTTATTTTATATTGAGCTGAAAGTTTGAAACAGCCAAAAGTAATGTCATGTGTAATGGTTAAAGAGAGTGAGACCATATAATAAAAAATGCATCAAATATTATGTACTTGTTTTAGATTTTATTATTATTATTATGCATATTAAATAGTTTACACCCATTTCAAGATATCTTGTCCTGTGATGAAAGATATGTTAGTTAATGTGGATTGTTTACAGTAAAAATTAAACAGACCTTGTTGGCTGAATTTAATAAAGCTTGTCTGGATGAATGCTTACTGTCTAAATATACCTAAAATAAACTGATTAATAAATAAATGGAGCAGCTACCTAAATATGTTTATCTACTAAAATTAATGTTTAAAATGATAAAATCTGTTGGATTAATGAATGAAAAATCCATCACTTCTTTAAAAATTGCTTTGTTTACATTTTGATATGAAACTAAGCAGATATGAACTTTCAAGAATCTGGGAAGGATTCACATTTATAAAGCACTATTTGGCTTTGCTTGATCTGCAAGACTCTTCATGGCTGAGTTGGTCAAATGCACATTGGATCTAACAATGTTTTCTCCTGTAAAAGAGGACACAGGTTTGAATTCTTCCTGGAGCATACATCTTTTTCCTTAATAAGATTTCAGGCCAGTAGATAAATAAATAAATATACTGTTTAATAAAATTAGATTGATAAATGTTTCCTATTTGTTCTTTATCTTATCATATATTATTTTTATTATAAGAGATTATAATAAAATATGTTGAAATTGTTACACAAAAGCTTTCATGTTTCAATACTTTGATGGTACTTCTTTGGGTGATGGTAAGTAACAAGTGATTAAATGGTTTTTAAGAAAATTTAAAAACAAAGTGTTACCTCTTTTCCAAAAGTTAAAGGAGGAGGGAAATAAGATCAGAATTAAAAATAAACTTGTGGGTATTGGTTAATCAAGACATACCCACAAGTCTATTTTTAATTCTTTAGAATTCTTAGATTAAATTTTAAGGACATATTCACTAAAGAATTGAATTATTTTAGAAATGTATCTATTTTAAGAAAATCTTGGTAAAAACATTTTTTGCACTTATTTAATTTAATGAAATTTCAAGAAATTCATTTTTGTACCAGTTAATGTTTATATTATTTAAAAACAAAACTCCTTAGAGAATTGAAATCATCAATTTTTTTAAAAAATAGGACCCCTAGTTATGAAAAATCTGCTCTGAATTGTAAAATAAAAAATGCAATAAAACTAAAACATTATTTAATTAGAGAAGCTTTTAATTGCTTTTATGAATAAAATATATTATGGACACTATTGTCATAAGAAAAAAAACTTTTTTCAATAATTAATGAATTTTTACAAGAATTGCTTCTGTTCTTTAAAAATTTTAATTGGAATAATTTATAAAGTTCTAAATCTTTTAAATTTTTATATTAATCTGTACCATTTAGATGATATTGTTAAGTAAAAACTATATTTACTAATCATAAATGGAAAAGCTTACTACAATTCACCAATATTGGATATTTTAAAAAGAATATTTATATTTCTGAGATGAGGTGTTGTAATTATTTACACTATTTATGTTGTTTGGGCTGTTGTCCTCATCTTTGTTGCCATATTCATGATGTTTCTGCTGTTGTATGCTCCAGCCTTCTTCAGGTGATTGTAATTTTGAACTGAACTCTTTATTTCATCCACCAGGGTATTATTTTTCTAGTTCCATGTGCCATGCCTCTTCCGGATGTCTCAGTTATCTCCCTTTAACCCAACTCTCCAAGTTTTTGTTGACCACTGCAGAAGGCAGGTATTGAACTCACAACTCTTTGAGTCAAGTCACTGGATCCAACCAACACTTTTATCCACTGGGAGATGAACCTCAAATTTTTTTGTGTGTGTATGAATGTGCTGATTTTTGCAAATATGGATGTCCATACATGACATTATAAGAAAATAAGAGAGCTATAGTAAATTTAAAGTAAAAGTACTTAAAATTCAATAAAACTTTAGATTATGGAGAATATTTTCCTAAATTTTTAAGATTACTAGGTAGTTAAAAATTATATAAAAAAATGGTGTTTACATTCTGTTCCTCAAGTAATTTTTACAGATATGTCCACTGTAGAAAAAATTAGATGAACTTCCATCTGTCAGTGAAGCTGCCAACCTGTCAACACCTTAAACACCTACTGCCGTGTTAAAAAATGTATTTCTATGATATTTTAAACTTAAGGTAAGTAATATTTGTTTCAAATTAGATTAATTAAACTTTAAATCAGCTAATATTTCTCAAATAAAGTTTCAGAAAAGTACATTTTATTTTTGAAAGATTTTTTCATAAAGAGAATTACATTGTGATGAAAGATTGCTAAAAACAAAAACTCCTTTCAGTCAATTTAAATTAGTTTTGAAATAGGGCAAAGTATTTTGCTTATTGGAAATATTAAATTTAATCTATTAGCTTGAAATTAAGACTAAAATAAAAGCTTCAAGAAAGAGTTTTCATTTTTTTAAATTAATTTTAAACCTTAAGTATCACATTTTTGTGGAGGTACCTACTATAAATTAGTTTTTGTTTTGAAAAAGATTTTATAATAGTAGGATTTGGGGAGTATGAAATAGTGTGTTCATACCTTGGGAACACAAGACCTAGTATTTATAGGCATGTTGGTTAATGTTAGGAAAAGTCAAAACTTTAGAGTTGTATATTGGGTTACATGCAATAGGTGTTAACATAACTGTTACTATTACTTCATTTCCCTCTCTTACAATCAGAACTTGCTGTGTCATTGCATATATAATCATTAAAAAATGAATAGTTTGACATATTTGTTTAATAAATCCTATTCATGATATTAATGGATTTTTCAAACAGTTACTTTATAAAGTAATTATAATTTTGCTTTACTCTCTCTTGTTAGACATTGTAAGTAAAAAAAATGTTATATTTCTTGACTCCAACCCAGACAATCATTTATTTCAGTTTGTTCAATTTTTTTGTTTTCTTTACTTTTAAATGTCTTTTTTCTCTATTTTGCTGTTGTTTTTATTCATCTTACAGTTCAGTTCTTTTTTTGTGTATTGTCAATTTTTTAAATATTTTCAAGGACATTGTAACTTGTTAGGCCAGTAAATATGCTTGTCTCCAGCAAAATATATGCATACACACTCAGAATTACATTCTCACATTTTCATACCACAAATCAGTTAATAGATAAATGAAAATTCAGAGAACTTATGGATTTAGGTTTTGAAGATTATCAAGTTAAGATAAATCTATTGAATTTATTGACAGATATCATATTTATACACAGTACATAAAAAATGCTAATCATTGACAAATTTCAAACCTGTTCTATACTAAGAACATTATAATATAATAGAGTTCCAATTTCACTCAAGTTTGTTTTATTTTCTTATGCTCAATTACACTTGGGAAAGGCATGAGCCCACCTCTTCTCCTCCCAGATATGGGTTAATTAGTATGATGTGTATCAGTAAGTCATTATTATCTCCCTAAAATTCTTACAATCTAAAATATTTTCTGGCTTTAAATAACTTGAAAGAGGTTGATAAGTCATAAAAAACAAATCAATCAAATAATCATCAGGTAACATACAAAAATTATGGAATTAGGTGCCAAAGCCAAGAGACCCTGAAGACCATGAACTGTATCGTGTTTTTAGCCTACTCCAAGAACAGGCGATGCTGGCCACATGCAAACCTGAATAATGAAAGGACAAGCAGTAATCAGAAGGAGAATATGAGCAGCATCAGTTTCTGCCACATTTGTAGGATTTGATATTGCATTGTAGCTGTAGAGAAAGATCATGACAGGAAAACAGACATGCGTATGAGCTTTATTGTATAGTAGGAGTAGAAGTTTTCATTGCTTAATGACATTTGCAGCTATTAACATTGAACACATGTCATCTCTGTGGTTGTTTTAATTGTCAGTGTTGATTTTCAGTAGGTAGGTGATCTCAGCAAGTGTCTGACCAAGGAACAGGAAAATGACCACAATAACTTGAATGAACCCTTTGTCCTGGAGTTGAATTGATGGCACTTGGTATAGTGTTAGGGTTGGTTTCTTTTTAAATCATTTCACCCCATGCAGGACAATAAAGCCACTAAGTTGCTGTCACTACCATGATCACTTTTCTCATCACCACTGTGATCTTGCCCAAGCTTTATTAATCTCACCCAAGTTCTCACATGTAGAATGTGACTGACAGGTCAGCTTTCACACCGCTGGGCTCCTGACACCACCGCAGTGATTTCTAATACCTCAATATCTTCACCATCCAGCTCCAGCCCTCACTTGTTATCACCACTGTGACCCCACTTCCGTATTGTTGATACCACATTTGACCATGAAGAAAGGTGTATGTCAAACCATGACTTCTCCCAACTTTTCACATTTGCATTCCCTGTATTATCAAAGCCAGATTCATAGCTTTGCTAACCACTTCAAACACCCCTTGCAGCCACCACCATAACCTCAGCAACCAACCCAGCAATGCCCCTTACCAGGCCTTACCATGAATAATCCCACCACAGTGACCTTGATAGAGCCCAGCAGTGTGAAAGCTGAACACACCTTACTGGGCCTTACCACAAATTATCTCCACCGGCAACACACAGTTCAGCTTCAACACTTATAAAAAATATAGGTTATCTTCCCTTTGTTGATAAGACCTGCTGATAGAAAGATGGGTCCATTTATCTGATAATAATGGGTAAGACCCAAAATTAGGCACCAAAGCCAAGAGACCCTGAAGACCACAAACTGAATCAATGTGTTTTTAGCCTACTCCAAGAACAGGCAATGCTGGCCACACACAAACCTGAATAATGCAAGGATAAGGAGTAATCGGAAGGAGAATATGAGCAACATCAGATGAGAGTTTCAATCAATTTCAAACAGATATATGTATTTGGACATTTTAGCAATTCCCTATTTCCATTCTCGTTGTATAATGTATTTCTTATATGAAGTATGCCTTTTAAACTGTTCAATTGTTTCATCTTTGTTCATCAGCCATGATTCAATTTGGAAAGTCACTAAATTTCCCATGCACTTCAGTCTAATCACATGATTTCTAGCTCATCAAAACACCTAACCAGTGTTGATTTCAATGCCAAGGAAAGGCATGCATCAACCCCACCAACAATCTCAGCCAACCAACCCATCCACCCAAGAAATAGGTCAACTCCCAGCCCTACCAATGACACTCTTATACCTAATGACTTTCCTTAACTGAAGAACCACATATTAACAATTTGTGCCACCTTTCAAACAACTATGTACATTATTTACATTATTCGGACTATTGTCCTCATCTTTGTCGCCATATTTGTCACAACGTTTCGGCCGTTGTACGCTCCGGCCTTCTTCAGGTGGTTGGAATTTCGAACCGAACCCTTTATTTCGATCACTGGGGTAGACTGTTCTAGTTCCACGAGCCATGTTTGATGGATGTCAGTTATCAGTTATCTCCTGGTAATTTTTCCCTCTGAAAGTTCTCCACTGCCTGAACCGGGTATTGAACTCACACTCTTTTTGGGTCTGTTACTGGATCTAACCAACGCCTTTATCCACCGTACCATGTGTCCTTGAGGACATCTGGGTATGAATTTCTGAGTATTATAAACCTAATTTTTCAGCAACCATTTTTTACCAGTACTCATATTGCAATTTTGCTGTTATCATTGCATGTTCTTTACCAGATCTCATATTGCAACTTTTTGTTATCATTGCTGTTCTCTGGCACTCCTTATTACTGGTTCCCATATTGTATTTATTTCTATGCTTGGCCGACTCAGGAGATTTTTGTGGCCTAGCATATGTGCTGATTCCTTAAGTTTACGAATTTTCCAATGGTGTTCCCTGTCTATGATCTCAACCTGATCCCACAGGGGACGGTGATCTCCCTTCTCTCTCCATATGTGGTCAGCCACGCCTGATTTTTCTACTTCCCCTCGCATTACAGCTTTCTGGTGTTCTTGAAGCCTTACCTTGAGGGGGCGGCCTGTTTCTCCTTTATATTCCTTGCCGCAGCTGCACGGGATAGCGTACGCACAGTCTTTAGTCCCGTTCTCCTCTATGGGGGGTCTCACTCGAGAGAGATATCTGCGAAGTGTTGTCACGCTTTTGAAGGTTGTCCTGATGTTATATGGACCGCAGATCCTTTGTATTTTCTCTGATAACCCCTTCACATAAGGCAGGCAGACTGTTTTCTGAGTGTTGTTGTCCTCCTCCTCCTCCTCCTCTTGTACCCGCCTATCCCAGTTTTGGGGGGCTGCTGCCATGTACCCAGGGTAGTTGTTACGTTGTAGGGTACTACTTATACTGACCAATTCCTTATCTAATGTCTCTGGGTCGCCACTTATGACTTTTGCTCGGTGTTGTAAGCAACGGACGATCCCTTTCTTTACGCTGTATGGATGGTGGGAGTTGAAATTGAGGTACTGTCCAGTGAATGTTGGTTTACGGTATACGGATGTCTTGAACCCATGCTCTGTTCGAGATATTAGTACATCCAGGAATGGGAGTGTGTTGTTACTCTCTTTCTCCATTGTGAACTGTATCGATGGTCTTATTGAGTTCACATGGTCCAGTAGAACCTGGACATCTTCCTGGTGTGGCCAGAGTATGAAGGTGTCATCTACGTACCTTAACCATATAGTTGGCTTGAGAGATATGGATTCTAATGCCATTTCTTCAAAGTATTCCATGTATATATTTGCCATTGCTGGTGATAATGGCTAGCCCATTGCTAAGCCCTCATCCTGTCGATATATGTGTGATCCCAATCCGAAGTGTGTTGTTTGTGTACAGAAAGTCAACATCTCCATCAGATTATCTATTGCAATACTGGTCCGTTCTTCTAGGGAAGTGTCAGAGGTCAATCTATCCCTGACTACCGAGAGTGCCTCCTCCGTGGGTACCTTGGTGAACAAACTCACCACGTCCAAGCTCACCATCTGGTTGGATAGGATGGGAGCATCTTTGATTATTTCCACGAAGTGGGCTGAGTTTCGGACATATGAAGGAGACTTTCCGATCAATGGGTCAATTATATCTACAAGGAAGCGACTCAGAGGGTGGCACACCGAGCCTTGGCAACTTACAATCGGCCTGAGCGGAATACCGTCTTTGTGAATCTTAGGGAGACCGTATATGTGAGGTAGCTTGGTGTAACGCTGCGATAACTGCCTATACATTTTGGGTGTGAAGTGATCCTTGTTCTTGACTAGGATCTGTGACAGCTTTCGTTCCGTTTTCATAGTAGGATCCTTTTTCACTTTGCTGTAGCTACCATTGCTAATGAGGTCTTCCAGTTTTCTTGTATACTCTGATTTGTCCATCACTACAGTCGCATTACCTTTGTCAGCCGGTAGTATGATGATGTTTTCGTTCCTCTGTAGGGATCCAATCGCCAGTCTCTCCAGTTTTGTTATGTTAGACCTGGGCATCGATACAGTTCACAATGGAGAAAGAGAGTAACAACACACTCCCATTCCTGGATGTACTAATATCTCGAACAGAGCATGGGTTCAAGACATCCGTATACCGTAAACCAACATTCACTGGACAGTACCTCAATTTCAACTCCCACCATCCATACAGCGTAAAGAAAGAGATCGTCCGTTGCTTACAACACCGAGCAAAAGTCATAAGTGGCGACCCAGAGACATTAGATAAGGAATTGGTCAGTATAAGTAGTACCCTACAACGTAACAACTACCCTGGGTACATGGCAGCAGCCCCCCAAAACTGGGATAGGCGGGTACAAGAGGAGGAGGAGGAGGAGGACAACAACACTCAGAAAACAGTCTGCCTGCCTTATGTGAAGGGGTTATCAGAGAAAATACAAAGGATCTGCGGTCCATATAACATCAGGACAACCTTCAAAAGCGTGACAACACTTCGCAGATATCTCTCTCGAGTGAGACCCCCCATAGAGGAGAACGGGACTAAAGACTGTGCGTACGCTATCCCGTGCAGCTGCGGCAAGGAATATAAAGGAGAAACAGGCCGCCCCCTCAAGGTAAGGCTTCAAGAACACCAGAAAGCTGTAATGCGAGGGGAAGTAGAAAAATCAGGCGTGGCTGACCACATATGGAGAGAGAAGGGAGATCACCGTCCCCTGTGGGATCAGGTTGAGATCATAGACAGGGAACACCATTGGAAAATTCGTAAACTTAAGGAATCAGCACATATGCTAGGCCACAAAAATCTCCTGAGTCGGCCAAGCATAGAAATAAATACAATATGGGAACCAGTAATAAGGAGTGCCAGAGAACAGCAATGATAACAAAAAGTTGCAATATGAGATCTGGTAAAGAACATGCAATGATAACAGCAAAATTGCAATATGAGTACTGGTAAAAAATGGTTGCTGAAAAATTAGGTTTATAATACTCAGAAATTCATACCCAGATGTCCTCAAGGACACATGGTACGGTGGATAAAGGCGTTGGTTAGATCCAGTAACAGACCCAAAAAGAGTGTGAGTTCAATACCCGGTTCAGGCAGTGGAGAACTTTCAGAGGGAAAAATTACCAGGAGATAACTGATAACTGACATCCATCAAACATGGCTCGTGGAACTAGAACAGTCTACCCCAGTGATCGAAATAAAGGGTTCGGTTCAAAATTCCAACCACCTGGAGAAGGCCGGAGCGTACAACGGCCGAAACGTTGTGACAAATATGGTGACAAAGATGAGGACAATAGTCCGAATAATGTAAATACTGTACATAATACCTCATCTCAGAAATATAGACAAACTATGTACATATTCTGAATTTTGACCAATACATGTTGTTGAAATCTTAATCCTTGTTTTTTTTTTTTTTTTTTGCAACCAAATGCTCATTATAACACTTTTTTGTTTTGGAAGTGGATGAATGAAGCCAGCTTAATGTTAAGCTAGTTTGTATCAATCTGAAAAGTGGCTGGTGAGGTGAGTACTCCTATTTTCATTGAAGTTTCAACAGGCTTTATCAGTTCTTACAGCATACACATACCTTTTAGTATGCACAGAGCAGGATTACTATTACTATTTACTATTCTAACTTTTGTGGAGATTACAGCACATTGTCCACCAGGATGTCTACTAGGTGGTGTTCTATTCAGGACTATAAAAGGTAGTGACATAAACTCTTTCTCTATTTGCTTACTCAGAAACAGGATGCAGCATATGTGTCCAGTTTCCTGCTCTGAGGAGACTTAGTTGCCTGGTAAAGTAACTACTTAATTTCAAACAAACTACATAGACATTACATATTACTGCTAAACAAATAAATGTTTTATTTCTTTCTTTTGAACTATCTGTATGCATGAAAATATAATTTCTCTTTCTTTTCTTTTTTGAGCTATATTGTTCTTTATATAAAAATATGTAAAGTTTCTCCACATGCTAAATTCATTTGTTTTGAAAATGTTGGATTCATTTATTCTGAAAGTTTTTATCCACATCAGTAAAAAGTTGTAATCTTTCCATGATAAACTGGTGAGCAACAACAACCTCATTCATTACAAATATATAGCACCTTCTCACTACATTCTAATACTATTCAGCATCAATGAATAAGTTCCAATACCATAATTTCCATAGTGATTGTAGTTGTCTTGGGGCTAGTGCAAGTGGATTAAGCACTGATAGGAATCTCATAATTCAATTTTTGCTGATCATGTGATAACCACCATATTTAGGATGGAAAACAAAACTAGATTTACTGTACACTTGCATAGAAAAGAAGCTTGGCAGGATTAGAAAGGAAGTTTGGCAAGACTTATACCAACTCTGCTGTCTCACATTAGGAAGGATGTTTGGCAGGACTTTTACTAACTCTGCTGTCTCACATTAGAAAGGAAGCTTGGAAGGACTTATACCAACTCTACTGTCTCACATTAGGAAAGATGTTTGGCAGAACTTTTACTAACTCTGCTGTCTCACATTAGAAAGGAAGCTTGGAAGGACATATACCAACTCTACTGTGTCACATTAGGAAGGATGTTTGGCAGGACTTTTACTAACTCTGCTGTCTCACATTAGAAATGAAGCTTGGAAGGACTTATACCAACTCTACTGTGTCACATTAGAAAGGAAACTTGGAAGGATTTATACCAACTCTACTCTCTCACATTAGGAAGGATGTTTGGCAGGACTTTTACTAACTCTGCTGTCTGACATTAGAAAGGAAGCTTGGAAGGACTTATACCAACTCTACTGTCTCACATTAGAAAAAAAACTTGGAAGGATTTATACCAACTCTACTGTGTCACATTAGGAAGGATGTTTGGCATGACTTTTTCTAACTCTGCTGTCTCACATTAGAAAGGAAGCTTGGAAGGACTTATACCAACTTTACTGTCTCACATTAGGAAGGATGTTTGGCAGGACTTTTACTAACTCTGCTGTCTCACATTAGAAATGAAGCTTGGAAGGACTTATACCAACTCTACTGTGTCACATTAGAAAGGAAACTTGGAAGGACTTATACCAACTCTACTGTCTCACATTAGGAAGGATGTTTGGCAGGACTTTTACTAACTCTGCTGTCTCACATTAGAAAGGAAGCTTGGAAGGACTTATACCAACTTTACTGTCTCACATTAGGAAGGATGTTTGGCAGGACCTTTACTAACTCTGCTGTCTCACATTAGAAAGGAAGCTTGGAAGGACTTATGCAAACTCTACTGTCTCACATTAGGAAGGATGTTTGGCAGGACTTTTATTAACTCTGCTGTCTCACATTAGAAAGAAAGCTTGGAAGGACTTATACCAACTCTACTGTCTCACATTAGAAAGGAAACTTGGAAGGATTTATACCAACTCTACTGTCTCACATTAGAAAAGATGTTTGGCATGACTTTTACTAACTCTGCTGTCTCACATTAGAAAGGAAGTTTGGAAGGACTTATACCATTATACTTATTTCATGGTGTTTGTAGAAATGGAAATAAATTAACTTTTCAAGCATTAGTCGATTCTTAGAGCTGTCTTTTCTAGAAGAAAAACCTTTGGTCTGGTAACAGTGATTATTCATTATAAAACCTTTTCCTCAACAAAAGCAGATTCTCAGGCTTGAAGTAAAAGTAACAAAGAACTGTAAGTTACAAGAAAAATTTTTTCAATTATCTGACTGTTAATTCAACACAATAGATTTGAAATAAAAATTTGAAATACATAGCTGATGACATCTATGACGGTGGGGTGAGAAGTTCATGGGCTGACTTTGAATGAGTAATGCTAGAGCTGTTAAATCTTGCATGCATTAATTTCAACTTTTCTTATTAATAACTGCATTGTTGCTTTCTAGATAAACTAACATCTGACTGTTTGAAGATGACTTCAAAAGTAACTAGTTCAACTTCTCTTGAAAATGCGCACAATTTGGTATTGTGGTATCATCAAGTACCTGCAGAAAAAGGCTTTAGCCCCCAAGGATATTCATGCTGTCATGGTTGCTACATTAGGGGATGACACTCTAGCTTTATGAATAATACAAAAGTGGGCAGCTGAATTTAGGAGGGGAAGATGACCTAAGGCTTGAATGACCTGCAACTACCACTACCAAGGAAAACAGTGATTGGGTTCACCACATGGTGATGAATGATAGGTGATTCACTATAAATCAAATAACCAATACTATTAGCATATCCTGTGAGAGAGTTGATAATGTTCTGCACAATGAACTTGGCATAGTGAAGGTTTCTGCTCAGTGGGTGCCATGTCTGACACTTGATCAAAAGCACACCAGATTGATCACATGATGGGAAAATCTGACATTGTTTGAGACAGATACAGTTGGTTTCTTTGAATGTTTTATAACCCAAGATAAGTGTTGAGTCCATCACTTTGAGCTCTCCATGTAGTGGAAACACCACTTCTCACCTGCTCTAAAGAAAGCCAAGAGCATTTCATCTGCAAGGAAGCTGATGACCTCAGATTTTTGGAAAGCAAAAGGCATTGTGTTTATTGTCTATCTTCAAAAGTTAACACTATCTATGGAGAGTACTATGCTATCAAGACCAAACACTCAGGAAAACTGATGAAAGGGGTCTTGTTTCATTAAGATAATGCTTGGTTTCAATGGTTACTGTGTGTGGCTGTAGTTTTGAACTGGTTGATCACCCTGCCTATTCTCCTGATTTGACTGTCATCTGTTCTCCAACATGAAAATATACTTGACTGGGAACCAGTATTGCAGCGAAGATGATGACTTTTTTTAACAACTGGATGAACAGTTTTCTGTGAGCAGTCAGCTGTTAGTTTACCTGGAATGAAACAACACAGTTCTGAATAAGAAGAGTTGAAATTAATGCATGCAAGATTTCACAGCTCTAACATTACTCCTTTATAGTCAGCTTATGAACTTTTCAGCTCACTCTCGTATAGCCTAATTGGTAAGGTATTATCTATTACTACTGTAGTGAATTTGATTCTTATGAGATTCTCTGCACTTGTAGCATTCTACTGTAGTAAGCTAAGCTTAATAAAGACTGTATTTAAAACTCTAAATAAGGATTTTGGAAAATTATTATCACTAAAAATATTTTGTAATTTACTCCTGATTTGGAGGAATGCATCATGAAATAGACTGGATTAACAGTAGCTTAAAACTTAGTGTCCACTGAAAATCAACTAATAAAAATGATCTAATAGATTTCTATTACTATTATAACAACAAAATAAAATCCGGAATAATCATCAGATTCTACTTAAGAGCAGTCAGAATTTGAAGCCCTCAATATTTACATAAAGAGGAGAAATACATTGGAAATACCTTCAAGCTCCTCCAATACCCTAACATACAATATTATAAATTCTACTCAGGATTTGTAGCCATCAACATAATAAGGTAAATAATAAATATTGCATTGTAGTGAGTTCACATATTTTTATAAACTTGTAAATATAAAATTATTTTTGTAAGTAAACAATCTAATAAAAAAAAGTAGTGTTTAATTCTTTTGTTGTCAATTCTCAGGGAAAAAGAAAATTCATAAATCCAGTTTCATATTATCAAAATTCTAAAAATAGCTTTTTAAAACAATTGCCAATGGAGTATACAGTAATAGTGATGTCTTTTTGACACACCATTTTTTTGTGGCTACATATGTTATACTTAGCCAAAAATCTTTTATGTGTGACTGTATGACAGGGGATTGACATGGGATCTAAATATTATTTGCTGTTTATGAAAGATTTGAAGTAAGTAGAAAAATATATAAGTGGAAATTGCAGGATTGATCTGTAGGCTTTACAGTTATGATTTGTATGTCTGGTGATACCCAAAATGTTAAAATATATTGTATGGTTGAAATGTTCTCATTGGGACTTTGCTTACAGGTACATCCCAGAAATTCAAGAGACAGTTTTTTAATGCTATACTCTTTCCAAACATAGTCAATCATGACTCTCTACAAATAACTTTTCTTTATTATCTGTGAACTGCTATACATTTTTGGGGAGAGATAGTGGAGGGGTTTTCTATTGTCTTTTCATGGTTTGGAATTCAAAATTTTCCTTCTGCTTCCACCAAAAACTAGAGAGGGTAGACTTTCTTGCTATTTAACCAATAACTGGGAGTAGAAGAGATGGATTCATACCTTTCCCAATGATATTAGAGCAAAAGTGCACATAACAGACTCACCTGGAATTAGAACACAGATCACCAATTCCACATTGATATCCACTGCACTACCCCAACATCCCAATATAGTTACAGATCATAAAAGATTGTAGAAACTCTGAATTCAGTACTTTGAAATAATCAAGATTGAATTGATAAAAAAGTAACTTTATAAAATTTGTTATTATCATAAAATATTAAAAGATAATTTTTATTGATAACTAAAATTTTAGATAGTACTGAAAATATTCTATAAATTTACATGCTGGAAATATTTAGACCATCTTGGTTGTTATATTCACAGTATTTGGACTATTATACCTTCTGTCTTTCTTCAGGCATTTGTTGTACTTGGTAAATTTTTCAAAATTTTGAACAGAACTCATTATTTATTATACAGTAGAGTTGATCTCATTCTGTTTGCCATGCTTAAGGAATATCTCATATCAGTTAATTCTTTCTAGTTTATCAGGCTTTGTGTAACTTGTCTATCTTTTTCCATTGAATCAGAGTATATGACTTTTCAGCATTACCCAACTCAGGGATTGAACTGCTAGGAAACTAGATATGTTTCAATGAACACCAGCAGTGTAATTTTGGATCTTTAAATCTAATGTCCATACTCAGATGGTAATATCTTTGAGAGTCATTTTTTTCTTATTAAGAAACTCCCAAATGATATTCATCACTATGCAAGGCCTTCTGAAGAGGTTGTCAGAAATTAATGTGCACTGAATCATATACTACAATGTTTTTCTCTGTCCAAGGCATGTACTACCTCGACCAACCACCAACCAGAAGACCAAAGCCTGAGTGAGTGGGTCTCAGAGCAGTGCTTTGTGATCCTCACTATCTTATCAATATTTGATTTTTTCTAGCTACATTTATGTTACAAATTAAATTAAGCACAACTGACTATTAAAGGATGAAAAGAATTTTGTGGATTTTGACATCATTTTGGGGCATACTTTTTTTGTCCAAATCTGTGAATTTGTTATGCTCATGCTCAGTCTTGAAAAAACACAATATAAAATTCACTATTTTTCCTCCATAATGTTGAATGTATTAAATTATTCAACTTTTTAACAAGAAAAATCTCAAATTGATATAAAAATTGCCACAAAACATTGTTGATTTATTTAAGATGGAATGATCTATTATGACATCTAATTTGTATTTAGATACATTGTATTTATTTTCAATTTTTCTATTTGAATTGTTCACTTATATTGCATATGATCCATTATTGTACATAATTAGGTTACAATAAAATTTGTATTTTATATGAATACTACCTTATGTAAATTGAGATCTAATAGAGTCAGGTAGGGGCTGTATCATAAATGTGAGGTGGGGGCACTGATTCTGTCTCTGTCTATTATATTTGCTCCTCAGGGGGTTGATAACCACCCTTTGAATCAGAGTATGAGACTTTTCAGCACTACCCAACTCAGGGATTGAACTAGTAGGAAATCAGATATGTTTTTACCAACATTATAACCCAGCAGTGTAATTTTGGATCCTTAAATCTAATGTTTATACTAAGGTGGTAAAATCTTTCAGTGTCATTTCTTTTGTTACCGGATGTAACATACATCTGAAGAAGGCTGGAGAATATATTAACTGAAATATCTTATTGAAAACAGAGGGACAGATTATTTTATTGCATAATAACAATTATCCTAGAACATCAAACTTTGTTATTGCTGAGTATTTAAACAATAATTAAATTCACTCCATTTTTAAATACAGAAATAGATTTTTCAATTATGTTCTTAAAAGTTAGATAAAATACTTTTAATATAAAAATTAAGAAGCCTTCTACAAAATCCAAATTTTGTAATCTTATTGATTACTAACATAATTTTATTATAGGAATTTCTTGAAATTTTTCCTTGAAACTTTTTAAATAGAAACTATATGCACTAATTGTAAAAGTCATTGGTCATTTTTATTATTTATTTACTATGCCCTGCATAGAATGTTTCAATACTTTGTTTCATTAAAATTAAAAATAGAAAAAAAAGACAAAATTATCAAAATTCCATGTGTCAATTATTAAAAAATTGAGGTGTTACTTTTCATCATAGTCATTTATTTGAATATGATTTCCATTATAACTTGCTACTTTTACTGTAGTTTATATTCATTTTTGAAAAACTAATAAATATGTTTTGTATATAAAATGTATAACAAAAAACTTAGTTAACTGATCAAAATTCCAAGTTAAGAAATAACCTTGTAATATTTTTTTGAGATGAGGTATGCGACGACAAACAATCTGATTACAGGGGAGATGAAGCATTTTATTTTGAATCCAAAATAAAAGACTTTTCATTTTTTTGTAAATGTTTTTATTTTGTTGATTTTTTTGTGATTGTCTTATGTCATATGCGATTGTATACCAGTAGACCTTCCTGTACTTTACTCGAATGAAACATGGCGATACACTAAATCGAGACATGCGCAGTGCGGTCACAGTCGGCCATATTGGTGTGTATGTGTGTGTACAGGTCGCTGTGAGGTGGGCACGTCATAACGCAGGCATTGTCAGACAACGACTCGAGATTAGTAATTCCTAAAGTAACCATAAACAACATTTTTACAGACCGACAAGGAGTTCGAGGTTATCTCAAAATCGGTCAGAAGATGTGCAGGTCAGTGAAGGGCCGTTCGCACATACCTATTTTGTCAATATCGTCCAGCTGGTTGCCCGGACCCCGCCTCTTGTAGGTTGAGGTGCCCGACAGCCCCTGGCTCTATTCAGAGATTGATTTTGTCTTTATTCGAAATAGTAACAATTGTAGTGTTATTAGTTGGTTTGTTTTCAGGGTGTGTTGTGGTTTGCTTGTAAGGGGTTGGGATTGTCTGCTGATCCGTCCATGGAACGGTGTTCCCCTGGCTTTCCGCCAGTGATGTCAACCCCTTCGTCTTCTTGCAGTGGCAATAACTCCATGTCTCTCCTCAAAACCCAACCACCAAGTCATCCTTCTTCAGTTTCTGCTTCTTCAATAATAAACAGACACCCGGTTCCACCTATTCTTTGCACGTCCAACAACACTAATAGCAAATCTGCTTTTTGGAAAAAAAGTACCACTACATCAGTTCCTGGCAAGTAAGTTCTGATTTTAGTTTTGTTTTTGCTGATTAAATAAAATAAAAACTTTAAAAAAGAAAAGTATTCATTTATTTAAGGTGTGTTGGATGAATGTTAAGCCCTCACCCCATATAATAGCGAAGGGTTTTTTTTAAGCATTTTTTTTTTTTTAAAGAAAAATATCTTTTTATTTTCCTCTTTTCTTGTAAAAGATTATTTTTAAAATTTTATTAAATATTTTTATCGTTTTATCAACTAAAATACCTTCCCTTTTTTTAAAAAAAAAAACTTTTGAGTTTGTCTACATTTTTTTTATTTATTTTTTTGATGTCCCTCCCTTCTGGATCTCTTTTTTTTTTTTAAGAGCGTAACAAACAACATAAAAAAAACTCCTGATTTGGTCACAGATAAATTTTAGTTATAACAGAAATTAAGTAAATAAAGAAAAGTAATAGAAAAACTCTGAAACTCAGCATTAAACATTGGTCAGGATATGTTTTTAGTCACGTGACCTTGTCATTAAACCTACTGAAGAGAAGCCGGAAAAAATACCCGACTTAGTTCGATAGGTAGTTTTTCTTTTCGGTCTCGAACTTTTTAAAACTTTAATTTTAAATTGACGACTTCGTATTTGTTTATTCTGGGGCTTCAAATAAATAAAGCTGCCAAAACATAAAAAATATAAAATGTATTCCTTATATGAGGGTTGGCAAAAAATATTACATCATCTAACCGTGTTTTCGTTGTCTTTGTTGTCCCCTTTTGAATTGTAATGAAAAAAGAAAGCATTAACTAAAAAAATTATTTTTGATCATTTATTTAAGAAAACATTTATTATTATTTTTTTCTGCAATAAACTTTTGATGGTTTATTAAACTTTTTTTCACTTTGTTTATTAACAATACATTTATTTACAAATTAAAATTTTACCTTTCGCAAAAATAAAAAAAAATGTTATTTTGGAGGAAAACTTTTTAAAGCATTTCTAAATTTTTAAAAGTCTGCTTTTAAAATAAGATCATATTCTTCTGGTATAAACGCGTGATTAATAAATAAATGTTGCCCCCCTCAAAAAAATAAAATAAGTAATCTGCATCTTCTTGCAATAACATGTAAATGTAGATAACAAGGAAAATATCTTGAATTTGTAAAAACTAAAAATATAAAGAAATTGTCGTAAAAACTTTGACACTTTTTTTGGTAAAAAAAAATAAATTCACGAAGTTGAAATTTGATTTTGTTTTTTCTTTATTTTACATTTTTAAAGAAATATTTTAAATTAAAAACTGAAAAAAATTAATATTTATCTGCTATCAGAAATTAAAAAATAGGCATTTTGAATATGAAGAAAATACCATTTTTTTTGTTTTAAAGTTGTTCATTGTGCTTTAATTGATTTTCTTGTGAAACGATGCAAACAATGTTGTTGTCAAACACGTTTATGTTTTTTTTACATCACAATGTTGTCTTCTTTTTATTAGCATCACTTATGGTTTTATTTTTTTAAGATAAAACATAAACACAAAATGTGCAAAAACTTTAAAAACGAAACGGCTTAGGTAAAAAAAGTGATGTTTTCCATTTTAACATCCGAAATACTTCAATCGTCTCTTTTAGCTTACTTATCTAACCTCATATTCAAAGCATGCATTTTTCCCCATCATAACTAGATGAAAAAAATGAAAGATAAATCAATCAATTCCTAAGATCAATAAACTGTAGTGTAGTGTAGTGTAAAAATAAAAAAAGGTCAGGCATACCTTCCCGAGTCCTCTTTAGTCTTTTCAAACGACTGATTTTTAATTTTCTTTATCCAAAGACTGTCTTTTGGATAAAGAAAATTAAAAATCTTTCATCGGAAAAAATAAATGAAATTAAAAAATTAATAATAGCGTTCGAAATATTAATTATTCTGTTATTTATATCCAAATGAGATAGGCCCGATTTTTATTTTATTTTAATTGTCTTCAGTTTTCCAGTTCTTGTTGGTCCCAGAAATAAATGGAATTTTTAAAGATGTGTGTGTGTACTCGGAATATGAGGCTAGGTAAAGCAGTCAGTAGGTTCAGTATTTGGTCTGCGAAAAAGTTTCGGACGCAAAAAATAGAAAGAAAATCTCCCTGTAACAAGAAAAGAAAGATTAACTATGTCCCTAAAAATCTTTAATTAAACCTTCTGTTAAAATTTTTAACAGAAGGTTTAATTAAAGATTTTTAGGGACATAATTAATCACACATTAATCACAATACTTAACTTTTAAAAAAAATCTTTTTAAGAATAAAAAAGTTAAGTATTTATTGTGTGTATTTGATCAGTTTGTTGATTTGTTTAAAAACGTGACGTGAGTTTAATGATTATTTCCCCCTTTTTTTTCTATCTACACGTTTGCAAGAATTACGTCCTGAAAAAAGTTTTTTTTTTTTTTTTTTCCGATTCTGATCAGTTATTAGTAGGCAATGTTATCTATGTATGTAACATCTTGCTTGCATGTAAGCTTAGCTTAATTTGGCACAGGGACACAAAAGTGGAGCACCTAATCAGGGTCAAACTCACAATTTGCTTGCTTGGTAACCATGGCTCTGTCAGGCACCCAGTTCAATTAGAGAGTGTATCCCTTTTTAATGCCAGCGAGGAAAGAGATGTGATATTTTGCCATAGTCTCTATTTCCTTTTAAACTCCTTTGATCTTCTCATGTTATTTTAAAATTTAAAATTTGAATAACAAAAAGAAAAGGAAAAATACTAAAAACTTAAATTTTGCTTGCATTTTCTTGTTACCGTTTTAAAAAGTAACAAAACATTGATTGTTGAAATGAAAACATTTTTAAAGAGACCGTATCGAAGATTTTTGGCATTTGTGAAGTTTGTAAAAAAAGAAAATCCCATTGTGTGGTCGGTGGCACTGTTCACCCCCCTCAAAAAATAGAAAATTAACAAAGGTCACGACTTAGTGTTTGGGCCTACCCCATATCTTTACTACTCGTAGGTGTCTTGTCAGATTTTATTAAAGAAAAATGTCTTTGAAACTAGTGGAAAGTGAAGACATTTTGAAACTTTTCTCCACATAAAAGAAAAATGAAACTACGATAACTTTGTTCTCCTTTTTTTTAAGGTCACTTCTCTGCCTGGCATAAAAAAGCAGAGTAGACTAAGTAAGTGGATTGGTTCTGAACTTTTTACTTTTTCATTGGATTTTAATATGATTTTTAAATTTTTATTTTAGAAATATTTCAAAATCAAATTATGTATATATTTTTTTTTATGAAAATATTAAAAAATGTTAGGTAGGAAATGACATTTTAACTGCTTCTTGAACTTGATCAGCTGTCATCATCATTTTTAATTTTAAATTGAAAAAAAAATCATTTTTACAGTCTCCAAAAAACGAATTATATAGTATTGTTTGGGCTTTGTGAAATTCATTTCACATCTCCCACCTTACATGAAAAGACATTGTCACTTGATTTTTCTTTTGTTATTTGTATTGAAATGAGTGACAAACATGTGACGATTGTGTTGGTACTCCCACTATTCAGTGCATTCAAGGTCTTTATGCTTGCACCCCATCTCCCCATCATTAAGTTTCTGTTGTTTAGTGTCACTTTATTGCTTGGTTGTTAATGTTAGTTCATCTAGGGACAGTTGTGTCATCTTCCCTGTCTGTCAAATCCACTTTGTGTTTAAAAACAAAATGTAAGGCTTTTTTTTTGTCAAAAGCTCACTTTTTTTAATCTTTATTATTTGTTTTTCACTCAGGAAGATATTTAATTGTTAGATAAATATTTTTAAACGTTTGCTTTTTCACAGCAAAACTCAACCGAATGAAATCTCTGAAAATTAAAAATTGTTTTGTTTTTGTTTTAACCCGGTTATAATTTTAATTATTAATTTCTATTGAGGTTTTAAAACTGAATTGTTTCATGAATTTAAATTTTATTCATTTTATAAAATTTTTATAGTTTTCACTTTTCACAAACAAAATCATCAATCAACATTGTTTTGATCTTTGGTTTTTGTTGACATAAAAAACGAAACCTGATCATGAAGTGAAAGTAAAGCTAAATATTTTAAATTAATTTATAGAAGAAACTGTTCTTACACTTAGCTTGTGGATTAACTATTTGAAGTTAGCAATTATCAAAAGACAATTTTGTGACAAATAGTATTTTTTTTTAATTTAATACTAACTACTGTTCTATTCGAAATCTTTCTGATGGGCATTTTTAATTTTAATATTAGGTGGGTTGAGAGAGGAATTTAAAAGTATTTCATCTCAAATTTTAAAAAGAGATCTTAAAAGATAATTCAAATTGTCTCCTAGAGAAGTATCAGTGTTAAAATTTGTGTATTCTTTTTTGTCATCTGAGAGGAAAATATAAAAGAAATATTAGAAAATTATTTGTAGATCATTGTGGGCATCAGGTTTTAACTAAAAGCGATGGACGACATAAAAGAGCGATATTTTGCTAGCAAAAACGCACAGTTGCCCACTTGAGATTATCCTCATCCATACGGGATAATGACATTTAAATCATTACAATTAACACGCATTAAAAAGAAGACTGACTTATCTCCTAACTGTATTTTCTGGTTATAAGAACAAGTTGTTTTGAAATAAGGTGTTCTTGGTTGATTCAGAATAATACATGTTTTATTATTTTTCTGTGTTCACATTTTTATGCCAGTGGCGGTAAACAAAAATTACAACTTTTGGTGCATGATGTTATGTCTGCCATCTCGGCTGTCACAGTCCTCCTAAAACAAGTTACTCATTTTGAACAGACCAGAGACTATCTCCAGATGCTCAATCCATTAACAACTTTACTCCATAAGTACTTGTATCAGAGAATGTAAAATTTTACAATTTGGTGGTAATGAAACATTAATATATAGAGACAGGAAAACAAAAATTATTTATGACAGTAACAGTTTTCTTTAGCAGTTTGAACTGAACCTTTATTCATTCTGGGGTAGGGGTAAATTTTCATTCCTTTATCCAAAGAACATTATTGGATATTAGTGTAGTGTCAGATTAAGAAGGTTTGAAGAGTACAATAGCTGAACCAATTTGGCTATAAAAACTAAGATGAAAATAACAGTTCAAATAAATCCTAATCCCTCATAACAGAAATTCAGTTATGTTATTGAGTATTGTATTTTGATCTGTAATTAATTATGTTTCTACCAATTATACAAGGAACACGACTTTTAAAACGTCTTTTGAATGTGGAGTGAGTGTTTTTTTTTCCTCCTTTTTAATTGAGCTTTTTATTTAAGCTCACTTTTTCCCAAGCCAAAATAAAAATTATGAATTTAAAAATGTGAAAATTTCGTCCTCAACAGCCTATTAATTTCTATTCTTCTCTTGTTATTCATATTTTCTCTACAATCATAAGTTGTCTCAGTAATGACATAACATAGCTTAAAATCTCATCAACTGGAACCAAGTTTCAGTTTTGATTTTTGGGCAATTTTTTTTTAATGCCTGAAGAAAGGTTTCAACATGAAAATGTGCCAATTCTAAACAAATAAAATAATTGGCATTTAAATTGCAATCTTATCAAGTAGTTGACACTTAAATCTGCAATAAACTTGTCTTACAATTAAAACATTGTTTATATTTCATCATTATGATGTTGACATGTATTTAGGTAGTGTGGCAGAAATACCTGTCATGCATACCTTCTAGAAATATCTACCACATAATGGTAAGACATGGGAGGTATTTTTGCTGCACTTATATATATATATATATATATATATATATATATATATATATATATATATATATATATATATATAATGTTGATGTAGGAAATGTTTCAGAGAACCTTTCTTTTCATTTTTTTCTTCCCTCATTTTGAAAGAATTTATAAAGTTTTTGTTTGTTTACCTCATGACAATACAAATATAAGCTTATCAAAGTTGTTGCCTATTAACAAAAGAGTTTGTAGCAAAAAAGAAAATTTTGGCTACCCTAAAAAAATTCTAAATTTTGATATTTGAAAAGATTATTTTTTTTTAATGTTCAAACTTACACAAATGATCCAATCTATGACAGACTAGTTAGTATATTTGGTTTTTGTTTGCATTTAGTAATCACTTGACACTAACTGTATTGATTGAGCCTCCAATTATGTGTTGTCTGTTTCAAGATGTCGGTGATCATGGTCCTCTACAGATTCCTGTTATTTATTACTCTCAACAATACTTGCTCCATTATAACCTCTCCTTGTCATTGTGGTACTTATTCTTTCATCCATTTGCTCAGACTTATCATGTAGGTTATTTGCCGCTTTCATCGTCATCCCTTGCCTTTTATGCACTCTGTAAGTTCTCTAAACTTTCTTTCCTCATTATGTGTCCCAAAACCTTCAACTGTCTTTTTCTGGCTATTGGCAACAGTTTCTTTGTAGTTCGGATTCTCTTTAAAATTTCCCTAATTGTCACATGTTCTATCCATAGTATTCTCAACATTTTTCAGTCAAACCACATTTCATTTATTTGATGTCCTTGTGACAGAATTGTTTAGCATTTAAAATTGTCTAGGAGGGTAGATATTACATAGCAGTCCAGTTAATTATCTCATTTCTAATATTATTTTTTGATCCTTTAATAGCTGACTCAATTTCTAAAGTATTTTTTGCTATTTTTATATACCTTCAGATCTGTCACACTTTCTGTAATCTGTTACTACACAATTCAGATAGTTGAATTTCTGCACTGGCTTGATTTTTATGTCCCTGTTTCGCAACTCCTTGGGCTGTTTCTTTTACTCACAACTAGTAATTAAAATGCTTACTTTTTTACCTGTGACAATAGATATTCGCACTTACCTGATTCAAAGTGCTTGAAGTGTCTGGCCTGCCGAATCGCCATTTATAAGAGGTCCAAGGCACATGCATGATGTTAAACCTTTTTATGAACGTTATTCATTTGTATACAAGGATGACCACCTGCTTTAAAAGGCAGTATACAACGAAGGTAAGAGGTAGAGAAAAATCAAAAGTGGAAGCGAGCAGACGTGGCAGTTGGGATATTTTTTTACATAAAAACTGTGCTATTTGTTAACAAACTATTTCAGCAGAGATGGCTGGCTGGTTTGATATGAAAATTATTTTCAAATTTGACAGGACTAGAAATGTGATTGATTGGATCGATAAGCTGGAATTGGTGTGTGACCTATCTAGAGTAAAGCGGCTTGATCGGGTCATCCCTCTTCACCTACCTGGTGGAGTGATTGCAGTTTACCAACAACTGACCAAGGATGAGAAATTGAATGCGACCTGAATCAAGGAAGCACTAATCACCGTTTTTGCCGCTGATAGATTCATGGCGTACGAGAAAGTTTGGGGCATGTGTGTTGCGTCCAGGTGAGACTGTAAATGTGTATTTGGCAAATTTGTGGAAGTTGTCGGTTCTTTACGTAAGAATCCCAGACTGTTCAATGGCATGTGTGTTCATGTGGGGGCTTCCTGGCCCCATGAAGTGGCACCTATAGTCCTCCTTCAGGTTGAATGATATATCCAGGAGCTGTTGACCCGAGCTCGGGCACTTATGAAGGACAAAACTGCAGTGGAGGAACCAGTTGTTGCTGTGGCGCAGCCTGTCCAGATTGCTCAACTGTCCCCGGGTGTGAGCCCACCTGTTACATGCTATAAGTGTGATGATCCTAATCACTTTGCAAGGGACTGTGTGCAGAGAGGGCAGACCTCTTTTGTGCATTTTTATCAGTGCAACAAGACTGGTCACCTGGTCAGAGATTGTCTGAGAAAAGAAGTTTGGGACAAGACATTGGTGCCTGTCTACTCCCCTGGCAATAAGTGAATTTGATGCTACCTATCATCACTGTCTATGTTGACAGTGCACCATATTCGGCTCTCCTTGACTCTGGGTGCTTATGTTTCATTCTGAGTGCAAAGTCACGCACTGACCTCACTTGTGAAGGAGTACAACCTTTTAGTCAATGTGGCACTAGTAAGATCTGACCAGAACCAGGCGAACTTACTGACTAGATTTCCACAGAAGTGGTTCAAAGATATGCAGAAGGAGATTGAACCTATACAGCTGGTGTGTGTTTTTGCTGTGGGTAACCTGTGCCCTACACATCTGATCAAGGTTTGTCAACGCAGCAGTCATCGTGGAGTTAAGCAGACATATTTTGCACGTAAGATTGACCCGTCCATGTCAAAAGCAGCAGTGAGGTCGGTTGTTTGGAGTGTCAGTCTGTAGACCTAGCTCCAGTGCAATGACAGAAGGGAGGGCTCTGTGTGTGAGACGTGGAATCGGCTAGGTATGGACAACACGTACTATAATGATTACTATTTTTTTGACAGTGATCAATTGCAGCTTCATGCAGTTTTTTGATCTGGCAACTGTTGATAGTAAAGGGCAGAGAGAAATTGGAAGTGGAAGCAAGCAAACATGGCAGTTGTGAGATTTTTTCTTCTTCAGTTTTTGTATATACATTTAATAACATTAGTTCTGTTCTTAAACAGAAATTTAGAAGATTTCATCAGCATTAACTATAAATCTCAAAAGCTATTTGGTATTATGATGATTCACAGAGACATTAGTGTAGTTTGTCCTAACATATATGAATGCTGAAAAGCTACCTTCCAAAATCTGACCAAATGACTAAACATCAGAATCTGTTAGGGAAAAGCTTCCTGGTTGAATTGAAAACTTTTCAGCACCCCCTCCCCCTCTTGTTTGTGTCTATGAGGGGATGTGTAGGTAGTGTAATGGATAGTGGCTTGGAATGAGAAATTGGCAAGCCAAGTTTGAATTCCAGTCAGTTTTGTTATATTCACTTACATGCAAATATCCTCAAGAAAGGCATGAATCCATCTCCTGTCCCAGCTGTAGGTTAAACAATGGGACTTGTATCTGGAAAAATCATTCTCAAAAAGTTGTTAATGTAATATTCACTCAGAAAAAATGAATTATTCTTACAATCTAAAATGTTTTGGCATTTATCAACCTTTTACGGGTTATTTAAACCCGTAAAAGGTTGATAATCTGTAAAAACGAAAAAAACAATCGATCAATCCTGTATATGTATATCTGTATATTTAGAAATGTGTATGTAATTTCTAAAATCTCTTGATTGTAAAAGAACATCTGAGAGCAGTAATTCCACCTGACCCATTTGCATTGGCAGATTGCCCTCTCAGCTTGGAATCAAACATACTAGCCATGAAAAATGGCTGTTAACTGTCGAATTAGAATTGGCAATGGTGTTCTGGAAAAGGAAGTTTGATAATGTGCCATTGTTAGATTTTTTTTTTAGTCACTTGATGGGCTGGTTAGCTTTTGAGAAGGAATACAGGAGTGAGGCAGAAAAAGGCTTCTTCTACTGTTAATTACTGGCTAACAAAACAATCTTACAAGTATTAAACCTTTCCTCCTATGAAATTTCTTTTTTATCTGAGCATTGTACACATATGTGAATATTTTATAATAAAATCTCTGTGAAAGCAAATGTTGATTAGGAGCATTTATCTCAAATAATTTTATCTCAGTCAGTGTCTGGTTACCTTGTTATTTTATTTATAAAAGAGTTAGTGTATGTAACCCTTCCCAGGCCTGCGTGCTGTGCCACCATCAGCAGCTGAGGCATAACTTTTTGGCCACAGATCCATGGTTTCTCAAGACTGACAGATACCACATATATGTATAAACGCATATGTACATACTGGGGATTTTTTTTCATATACAAAAACTTTGGTTAGTCCACTACAAGAACAATTAAGAGAGGAAAATTAGGTTGCATCCTCCTCCTTTCTCATGGAGAAGATCTGTCTGTCTGGAGAATCATCATCATCATCATAAAATCCTGGTTTTTATCTAGGAGTGAACATTTAGCATTGAAGCAAATTGGAAATACACACCTATCATAGACAAAATGATTTGAAAGTTACCTTTTTCAGCTTAACATATAGATTTGTCTCTTTTGTAGTCCTTGCCAACACCAATGTTCAAGCCTAAGTAAATTTCAGGATTCTGAATGCTGATTTTTCAAAGCTGTTGGACCTTCTCAATATGTTCCTGTTCTTCTTTTGAACCTGTGCCAGACCAAACTAAGTTTTGGGAATTCAAGTTTTCTTTGCAGTAATAAGTAACTCATGTAAACCTTTTTATTAGGATTTATCTTTAAGGAAAAGTTTATAAACAACACAATGGGAGGAGTTCCAGTTAAGTATGTATTCTTTAATTCATTTTATTTAAAGGGTAATATCAATAATGTTGTCTTAGCTAAATTTCAAGTCAAATCCAATTCTGTATATATTGAGTCAACTTTATTAAAAGATGTCAATGTAGAATTTTGGCATATAAACCCCTTGATAATAGTCATGTATTAATGTTATTTTTTTTTTTCTTCAAAGAATCTTATGGTATATGTATTATGTTTTGACAAATTTGCTTAAAGGAGACAAAGCTCTCTTTGAAGACTGGATTCAAGTCACTGCAACTCTCTTATCTCCAACTGATCGTTGGCTACTCTGAACCAATAAACTTTGTCTTGTTATATTGTATATCACTGCTGCTGCTGCTTACTTCGTTTGCACAAGTTACCATAAATAGTACTGAAGAGGATTTGATTTGTAAACTTTCGACTTACTGTATATACTTGAGTATAATATGAGTTTTTAAGATCAGTTTTTTAATGTAAAAAATAGTGTATTGCACTATACACGTGTAATTCTTTTGAAGAGGTTAAAAAATCATGCATTTTCAGTGACCAGTAGTACTATACACAGGTAATTTTTTTCTGGAGGGGTTTAATATCTTTGCAAAAATATTCAGGGGTCGCATTATACATGAATCTGCTTATACACAGTAATGGAGAAGGGAAAATATTTTCCGCTTTTTAAACATAACTTGCTCTAACTGTAGCAAAAATCTACAATCCACAAATCTTTACAATTTAAGACGTTTGGAATTAGAAAATTGATGGTATATAATACCCTCTCCCTTCTTTTTCTTCTTTTTTTTTTTTGTTTTCAAAAATAGTTAAAAATATGTCCCCGGCCTTTAAAAGTAAAGTTGAGGTTTCTGGTGCTATGTTAACCCAAACGTCCTAGACTTGGACTGAGCTGAACTATATGCTTTCAAATACATTAAGTATTAAATGATATCAAGCTGACATTCTGCTTTTCAAAATATTTCATTTTTTTTTTTTTTTTTTTTTTTTTTTTTTTTGCATATACGGTAGTAAAATATTAAAGTCTGTTCCATGTAGACAGGTTATATAAAGTTCTTTTAAGTAAATAAAATGTTTAATTAAATACTTTAAGATATTGACTTATTGGCTCTCACATCTATGGATGAAATGTATAGATTGTAAGAACCTTGATTAAAGTATTTTACTTGGAATAATTGGGTTGTAGCAAAATAATTTTTGATTTAATTCATTTGTAAAGTTAACCATTATGAAAATGAATTTTATCAGTCTTTCATTTATCACCCATTTAATGAAGGAATTTTAATTAAAGAAAATACAATTATTTTCATTTACAATTTTCTCTCTGCTAACATTCTAGCTGGACCATTCTCTTTCAGATGAAGTATTGCTGGTTAGAATTTCACCTTTAGAAGCTTAGAGAATGGAAAAACCATAACATTACTCAATAATAGCAAGAACTTTGCTATAACAAAATTTCTTTTATGATGAAATAATGAATAAAAATAAAACAAAAATGCAGAAACCTTAGTATTGCATCAGTTATGTATATTTTACATGCATGACTGTCAAATTTTCTGACTTAAAATATAATTTTTTATGAGTAAGTACATAATGAGCATCACAAACTTTATATGAGAGATGGAACCTTGAAGAAATTAGTGATAAATATCTGACAGTTTTCTTTCTATTCTAACTTCATTGTTTCCATATTGTATGAATTATAAAAGTACTGAGCTAAGTTATAAGGTTTTAATTAGAATATGAAATCTGTTATTTTTGAAAATTCCTGTTTAGTTTTAGTCTGTTAGAAATATTGCAATTTGAGTTTTATTCATTATAGGTCATCCAAAATAGTATTTAGATTGTTTTCTTTAGCGATATAATCTAAGGGAAACAACCCATGCAAGTTTAATAATTCTAGTTAAGGAGTTGCTTCACTTGTCTTGTTTCTACGGTACTAAAGATTTTTAGATAAGTTTGAAGCTTCAGGCTTGAAGGGATATCTGAACCAAAAATACGCATGTTGTGCAAATTTAGGGTGAATTGCTACGGGATTTTTAGACAAATTATCTGCGTTGTGCTTTTATTAGGAAATATATTTTGTTTTAAAAGTAATTCCAATCTTTCTTAAATTTATTTGGGTAATTGTCATTCATGCATAATTTTTATTTTTTTTACAAATGAAATGAACTAAAGCACTGAGGATTTATTTGCTGAGGTGGATAAATAATACTGGGGTTAGGATTATTCATTTTTTTTTGTACTTAATTATTCTCCCCCAAGCAAGGTGATAATGCCAGTAAGATGCAAAGGGTTACTGAGAGTGAAAAAAAAAATAGAGGACATTAGTGAGGAGACAGGATAATAAAT
The DNA here is from genome assembly GCA_964036315.1 of Acanthosepion esculentum. Taxonomy (NCBI): domain Eukaryota; kingdom Metazoa; phylum Mollusca; class Cephalopoda; order Sepiida; family Sepiidae; genus Acanthosepion; species Acanthosepion esculentum. Next base: position 29,286,373 of record OZ038492.1, on the reverse strand, counting down.
GAACAGAATTTTGGAAGACAGAAAATGGTGATGATGCAGGCAATAAAAGCATTATTAGAATAGACCTTATGGTTACATCTAACTAGTTCAACAGTAAAATGATGAGACCTAGTTGCCAATCTAGTAATATGCTTAAATTCATGTAATCAAAACACCAAAAATGAGAGCTCATCGGAACAATTACCAAAAGAACAGGAATCAGGAATACAGAACATAGCAATTACTGTTACATTTTTTTTTTTAGAGATTGTAGGTGGCAGGAAAGTAAGAAATCAGAAGGGAGAGAAAATATCTTTTTATTTAATAAATTGTATAAACAGTTCCTTTTTTCTTTGAACAATCAATATATAGTATTTTAATATTTTAATGTCTGACAAATATTAAAGACAATTTTCTTGATATTCTACTTCATTGTTTCCATTTTAATACAAATCTTTGTGGAACTAAGAACCTTCAAACTGTTTCTTTGCATCTGTCTTTTTATGCTTTTACTATAACCTTTTAAGAACTGTACAAGATGTTTGAAACCTTACTCTCTTTATGGATCACTCTTGTCATGCAAGAAAGTTTTAATCTTCATAATATCATTTTATTTATTCTTTTTTCATATCTATAATTTAGTTTTATCTTTTCTTTTTGAAAATTAGTTTTTTCCTCCCTCAGAAGTCTTTGCTTAAAAGGTAATCTGTGTATATTTGTACTTATTTTTCCATGTTTGGCTATTAATATTTTATTAACAATTTCAATAGTGTGAAATCATTTGTTTCTCTAATATTTAAATTTAGTTCTGTCTAAGCTGTTTCTATTCTGCCTTTTTGTATTTTCTTTTGGAGTGCTTTATATTTCATTATATTCTTTGAAATTTTTTTTTTCACATCATCCCAGGACTGTCCTGAAAAACAATTTTAATAATTTCCCCAAATAGTTATTGGTTGCTTTTAGAATAAATATAATAGAAGTTACAGTATTTAGTATCCTGACATTGTTTTACAAAACCTAATTACTCTTTCCAAAGTAATATTTTTTCATCCCTGGGACAACAGGAAAATGATAATTTTCAGTCTCCATATATTTGTGGATACTTACAAATTCTCTTTGTCAAAGAACTTATCACAGAATCTACTGTCTTCAGTCTGCTTTCCCATTTATGGCCCTCTAAGTCTTTTACACTCTTTTTCCTTGCAAAAGGCCTACTTACATTATTATACCACTTTTTTTTTTCACCTCTTACCACAGGTTTAACATTCCAATTAGACTTAAAGGATTTTATAAGATGAAGTTTATAATGGGTATTGTCAATCACTTGTTTTCTAAAGTTCTGCAATTAAACCACTTTCATTATTGCCCATTTTTGTTTGCTTGACTCATATCAATTTTATAAACACATTTCTGATTTGGCAAAATTTCTGACACATCAGAAATTTTGCCAAATTATAAGAACTGTCTATGATTTCATATGCCAGTAGTCTTTTCTTTGAGCTTGTCATTATTATTGATGAGTTTCATCCTTTTCCTAATGGGACTTCAATGAAATGTTACATTTACTGGTGACCATGCAAAATTGTTGAACGTATACATAGAAAATCTTGTTTCATTGAGAAAAAAAACAAATTTTTTAGCAGTATATGATTAGGATACCTCAGTCACATATTACATACCTCAGGTCTAGAACTTAAGTTTCTCTTGATTGGTACTTGTTTTGCTTTTTGTACTAACCTAATCCTTTAATAACGGGACTTTTTTTTATTTTATTTTGCTGGGTAGCTGTTCCACTTTTTTGAGTGTAAATGTATTGCTTTAGTTCAGAATCTGTTTTGACTCTTGATTTTAATATCCCATTTTCACTTGATTTCCTGCTCCATTTCTTGGGCACAGATTTCCTTTTGAAATTTTCCCAATGAGTTTCTATATTGATCTGATAAACATTCCTGTCATTTGGGCCACAGAGCACATTTGACCCCTGCTCAATTATTGTCCTGATAATTGATATTTTCTCTTCTGCTTCTTATTCAACTGTTGTATTATGACTGGCTGTTTGCTTTTCACTATTCAATCTTTTACTATTGAGCATTAATCACTTATTTATATAGGGTTATTAATTTTGTGTTAAATTTATTTTCTCTACTAATCTGCTAATATTTATGAAATATTACTGAAAAAGCCTGTCAAAATTATGAAATAATCCACCAGTTTTATAGAGAGATTCACCAATAATAAGTCCATCAATATTAATGAAATACATTGTAAATAAGCCAGTCGAGAGCTGAAATCATAGATTTCATTCTTTATTATTTTATTCTCTCTTTTGCAGATGGCTGACTTGGTAGTTAATCATTGATTATCATGTTGGAGCTAGTAGGAATTAAAATCTTGATTAGTTATTGGCTGATGAAAAGGACTAAATTTCCAATACCTATTTTATTCATTCTGAAGTTGAATTTTTTTTCATTTTGATAAAAAAAAATCCAAAGTCACTGATTGCCAACACTTTGTTTGTCATGCAGCATTGTCTTTTCTCCAGAGTGTCCTATTTGTCATTTTGCTTTAGCAATGTTTGTACAGTGAACCTCTGCTTAAATGATGGTCATTGAAATCACTATACAATCAGTGACATAGAGTAATCTAATTAGTGCCAGAATCCTGAAAGATTACTCTTAAATAAGAAATAAAAAGGAATAAAGTAAATATTAAGTGACTTAAGTAGAACATTTGGGTATGTATTTCTTTGAAAAATAAATGGGGGGGGGTCAATTGATTTGTATTTGTTTTATCTGAATTCTTTTTTCTTTTTTTTTGTAAAAGCTGATTTTATAGATATATAAGTAAATGGAAATCACCAGGCATTGTGAAATGAAAAAGTTTTGGAATTGAAAAGACACAAGCACACAAAAGCTTATGGCTACATCATGTTGAAACACTAGTTCCCATACAATCACTAAAATTAAACAACATTGAGCTTGGTCAGTACCTAGATGAGTCACTACTTGGGAATACCAGGTGCTGTAGGTTTTTATGTATGGGTGGTATAATGGATAATGGCTTGGAATTGTTAATTGGAGAGCTGAGTTCCAATTCCAGTTGGGTTTATTATGTTAACTTACATGCAAATAAACTTGGGGAAAGTAGGAAACCACCTCTTCTCCCCCCCCAGCTATGGGTTAATTAGACTTGTATCATTAAACCATTATTATCTCAACAAAATTCTTATAATTTAAAAATATTTTCTGGCTTTAAATAACCTGTAGAGGGTTGATAAGCTGTAGAAAACAAATCAATCAAGCACACAATTTAGTCTCTAAGTGGATGGATTAGTTATTAATGTTTTGTCAATTGTATTCATTCAAATAAATTAGTTACAAAGCTGGAGGGACACAGATACACACACATGAAGAGTGATAAAATTTCAAATCCTATAAGGTGGGTTTTAGATTGAATATAATAATGAAAGTGATATAAAAATGAGGTTGATTGATTTCTTTATTATAAAAATAAACATAATTGTAAAATTACATGTTTATTTTTCAACATAGTAATCATTTCGTACAACTCATTTTTAAAAACATTCTTTCACTTTTTCGTTCTGTTCCTGAAGAAAGTTTTCTGATTTAATTTTTATTTAATTGTGCAACTTTAGCATCAGATAAAATATGTTGATCTTTCAAAGCATTTTTGAATTTCAAGGACAGCTATAAGGTATCAAATTAGGATTGTATAGAGAGTGGGCAACAACTGTTAATTTTAAACTTTTCACTGTTTGCACCATTTACTAGCTGCAATGTTGTCTTACAGTCTTGTGATACAAAAAAGGATCTCCTTTATGGAATTAATCAGTGGATGCATTGTTTCAGTGTTTATAAGGTTTGATTGCTTTCATATATTAAAATTTTGATTTGGTGCACAACCTTCTAGTGTCAAATTACATCACTAATCGCTGTTTTGTGTAACTTGGTCATAGTACTTATGAATAACAAATGCTATAACTCAATGCTACCACACAGCAAGTTGGTACTAAGCATGTTTGAACATATTCAAACGTGTTTCTATCTCTACTTGGAGACCTTACTTTTTTTTTTTGTTTAATGATTTCACCCAAGCCACTAAGAACATGTGTTGTTATATATATATATAATGAAATGGTAGAGGCCCAGAAAAGATTCTATTTTCTTTCTAGTATTTTTATTTCTAGCTGAGATATTATTCTTTATGTTCTCTATGCTGTCCCTCTGTTTTGGGCCTTGAACTCTGTACTCTGGTTATGTTATCTTTGCTTGTCATACCTAAATACACCAGTTCTTTGATACAGACTTTGCCAGACACAAACCACATGCATAACCTTTTCTACTCGCCCCCATATATTTTCTTAATATCTTATCTCTCCATTTGGTTATTTTATTTCTTGCCTGTTGAATTATAGTGGATCAATAAGTCCATGGTTTGACACAGCTGAATTTTGAACTGAACATTTCATTGTATAGTGTTTGGGTCAATTGATCTATAGAGAAGTGTTAGGTTGAGTATATTGATAAGCAGAGAGTTTGTTAAAAATATTTTTTCTATTAAATGATATTTCAGAATTAGTCTACAGACACACTGCTGTACATATGTATAAGCAAGGTAAAAGATCAGTCAGTTAATAACATTATGTAGAATATAGGTACAACTTTATAAGTAATTATTTTTACCATGGATGTGTGTGACAGCATACAATGATAGTTCATAATAAGAATGTATGCTTCTCATAGCAAAATAGTTGACAAGATCATTTTGTTGAGTTGTTAGGGGAGTGAGTTTGATTTTGAAGAGGTGCCCCTCTGGCTTTGTATTGGGTGAAAGTAAATACTCAAAAAAATATTATAAGATGCAAGAAAAGCTGAAGTCTTGAGAAATTAAATGTATAATTCTTTTACTTGAGATAAACTTTGGATATTTGAAAACCCTTGAATATCTTATTAAATGGCCATTAGTAATTCTATCATGAATCATTGAAACTATATTCTCAATTCAAGAACTTTGGATATATAAGTAAACATAACTAACTTGGATAGTTGTTTTCCACAGGCAGCAGTAGTTGGTCTCTAAAGCCAGGATTTTAAATTCTTGGTTTTCAAGACAAGCAAGTTTCTTGCACTTAGAAGATCACTATAGCACAATCTACCTAACCACATACCAAATTGACTCTGTGCTGAAATCTGCTAAGCTTAGTAAATAGCTGTATAATTAAACATTGAATTCCTGTTAAGAAAATAACTCCTCACACAACCATTATATAGCAATTAATTTTCTGTAAAGCTGCATTAACATTTTAATGTTTTCACTGCTATATGTATTCAAAATGTGAAATTAGTCATCACTGATGTGATCCTTCAGATAAAATTACTTAAAGAATCCATGTTTTCATTGGATAAGCTATGGCTGTCTCCTCCCATTGATAATTCATTTTTTGTTGAATATATGTGTATATTTGTGTTCCGCCTCTATTAATGTGTGTGTGTGGTCCTTGTTATCTTTCTACCTGATGATGACACCCCATTGATTGTTTTTTTTTATAAGACTCTGCTGCCTTCTCCTCAGATTAAGCTGTCTTCCATCACAACCCTTACCTTGGCTGTGCCAAATGAATGACTCTTGTAGCATTGCTAGCTGCCTGTAACCAATGGAGACCACACGTGCACGGTAAGCTCTTCACACACATGCGCGCACGCACACACACATTCTGATATATACACATTTTGCTTTGTTTGGTGTGATGGTTCTTGGTAATACTAATACCAAAATCTTTTCTTTCTTCTTTTCTGCTTTCAATTTTTGTCAATGTATATATAAAATATTAAGGTTTAAATTATTTTATTTATTTTTAAAAATATTTTGCTTATATGTATTTTTATCTATTTGTGTTTGTCTTGAAACTTAAGTTTAACATTGGGGTAGGGAGAGAATTCACTCTTGTCTTATCTGCTGATCAGACAAGATTGTTGTGGAAATCAACTATCCAGCATTATGAATACTTCTGCCCTGTAGACTTCCAGGTCACTCTTGGGCAAGGTATGTGCTTCCTATCAGTTTTCATTTAGTACAATGAAGTTTTTTTTTATTACAGAGAAGTTGTTATGCTATAAAACTGCTCATTATTCATGAGCATACTTTCTGCACAGTTGAATGCTTTGCTGACAAATACATTTGTGTGTCTGTGTGTGTGTGTGTGTGAATTTAGAAATGAAAGATCTTTCCAGGTAAGCTTTACTTTTGGCATTTTATCGCTTGGATATTTGCTAATTTTTTGTTTTTTTGTTTTTGGGGGTAATATTGAATTGAGTTTGAGGTAGACACTACCTGGCTTAACAGATTATAACATCATCTGATAGAGATATACCTACATACAAGGATCAAGACTTTGAATTTTATAGACACATATGCTTATTAATGTATGCCTGTATGCAAATATGCATCTTGTAAATTGTCAATATTCACCTATTTTTGCATGTATATGTATTGTAAATGTATATAAGCAATTATAATGCTTTTTTATGTGTTTGTAAACTGGTGATAAATTAGACAACAATACACTGAATGGTTTCGCTCTTCCCACACTTGTAAAAATTAACTTGGGCAGATAGCTGTGATGTAATAGGTAAAGAGGCAGTGTAGCTGTGACATTGACAAGGTTTAACACCATAGTGAAATGACTATTGAGAAAGATAAAGCACTCTATCTGTGGCAAATACTTAAAGTTTTTTGTATTTTTTGTGATGTGTAGCAACAATAGTAAGCATATACCAAGAATATGTGAATTCTAGAGAAACATCAGTTACATGTGAAAACTGTTGGCACCCACAGCTGATGCAAGTACAGGACCACTGATGACTGACAAAGATGTTAACTACCAAATGAAAGGGAATATTGCATCAGATAGCATTTCAATTCAATGTTGGTGCAGCCTAATCCATCAGTCAATGCACTTCATGGTGTAAACTGCATTCTGCAAAGTACTCATTGAGCAACAAGGATAGCATTACTAGCGCTTTCATGCAGATGGTAGAGTTCATGTGTAGAGGAGATCACATGAGACTGGATTAAGCATATCAGTAGGGTGCTGAGCAAGCTGGTGCTGGCTCTGTAATAGTGGGAGGCTGTGTTCTGTTAGTTTGCAAGGACCATGAGTAAAACTGAAGTTTGTCTTGATGGGTTTGACATACACAGATCTTGTTGACTAATTGCACCTTTTTTATGCTTGTCATGTTTCCCCCGGTGGTGATGTCTTGTTTTAGCAAGAACCAACTTCCCCACATTTTGCATAGGTGATTCAAAAATGGTTCTAAGAATATTTGGCTAACTTGTGGTCACTCTATTGGCCTCTGTGTTCACCAGATTTAAACCCCATTGAGCATGCATAGGACATGTTACAGATGTCACTAAGTTTTGTTAGTCCTGGAATGTAAATGTGCCTGAATAGATATATGTACACAATGATTGCAACACTTTGTAGATGGCATATCATATTGTGTAGCCACTGTTATTTAGGCAAAGAAAGGAATTACATATTAGGTAGCTATTTCTAATTTTTTGGCACTTCAATTTATGTGCAGCTACCCTCACATAAGTCTTATTAATGATATGGATTTAGCATAAAAGCTGGAGATCTTTAAATGGAGAACATCTGGATATGCAAAATGTGACTGTCATTTAATAAACTAAATTCCTATAAACGAAAATTAAACATTTTCTGTTAATGTCAAAGAGATTACCAGAAATTGACATGTTATTTCTAGAAAGTACACACATATTGGTAACAATGCTTCTTTCAGATTGAATTCATTAAAATCCTGTCTACAATTTGCAACTTTTTTTAGGATGGTAGCTCATAGATGATATTAACCAAATAATGCCTTTTCTGTATTTTAAAGTATAAAAGTGAGTTCCAATTAGCAGGAGTGAAAAAGATTACCACCTTAAATGTTTGAAATATCACCTCCAAGTTATATGCTTATCAATGCATGAGGTTAAGTTGATAAGATTAAAACCTAATGATTTTGGTATGCATATATAAACACACACTGTTATTTATATTGAATATATTTCCTTTTGATATAACTCTGCCATATTCTTCACATTTCTTTGGGCATTTTTGTATCTATTATTAGATTCATACCATATTGCAGAAGTCTTTTTTTCCTTTATTATGAGCATATTACTCCATGAATAATCTACTGTTCCTTGTGTCTTCACATTTTTACACTTGATGTGAGCTTGCAAAATTAAGTGTTGAGTGTTAAAAGATGTAGGAATTGATTTTATCTAGCATATCTTCTGATATTAATAACCTTTGCTATTACAGTTCTTGTTGAGTTCCCATTTTTTTTTTTTTTTTTTTAATTTTAATTACTAAAATTTTCAATTAATGTTCCTCAGCCTTGAATTAACAGTATTTGAAACAAAAGAATAGCTTTCAACAAGACTCAAAATTTTCTTTCTGAGCATAGGAGCTTGTTATGTCATGTAGCAATACCTATACCACTTTTGGTCATTTACAACCAGATGGGTTCTTATCTTTAATGCCGATAGTAGTAATACTGTTTTAAAGCTGTCCGAGATGAAGTAATTTTTATTATGCCACATTTTGTTTTGAATTCTTTTGTCTTGAATTTAAAAACTGAAGAATATTGGGATAAAAAAGATGAAGATACTAGTCAGAAAAATATAGGATAAATGTTATATTATAATTGGCATTTTCATATTAGGCTTACTATCTTTTAAAATTATATTTAATCCAATTATTTGTAAAATTTCTATTTAGGAATCTTTGATTCTGCTTAAAGTTGACATCATTTTAGATATTTCAAAAATATTCATATATCAACTTTTTAAAAATTTAAGGGTACAAGTGTCAAAAATGGAATTTAGTATGAAATTGAAAATTGCCATTTTTTTTTTTCTTTGTTACAATTATCCTTTCAAATGTGGCCTGACATTTCTATTGTTTGCTACTATTTTCTGGAAAATGTCACCCCAGTTTTTTTATGGATTGTATTTTTTAAGAAAGCTATAGAATGGATTGGCCAAAATGTTGTAGTAACAAAAGCAAAAGAATTACAAAAAAAACTTCAATAAATTGAACAAATCTTAGAAAGAAGTACTGCAATATATTTTTTATAAATTTTAATAAAGCTAGTACGAATCCCATTTTGGTTGATGATCAAGTTACTATTCTAGCCAATAGTTTTAATAAGAGGTCATTTATTGACTGAAAATTCTAGTCTGAACAACTTATGGAAGAATGAAAAGTACTTAATCTAATTAAGTGTTGCACAATTCATAAAAATTACTTTTGCAACATTTGGAAACCAATAGTGAATTTTGAAATGAATGCATAAAAATGCATTTTGAGATCAACTTGCATGTTTAATTGAAAATGACTGACAAGGTACTGCTGTTTATACCCATTAATGTCAAGAAGTTAGAAGCCTTGATGATAAAAAAAAAAGTTCATTATGCTGTGTCTCTTTTCTTATCAATGTATTTAATTTAGTGGTGAATATTGATCACTTGGGTGGGACATTATCAAGAGAAAATTTCTGATGAAAATTCAGCTAATTGGCTGCAGATTTATGTGAGGTATTTTTTTAAACAGTCGCTTAATATTAATCTCTCTTTTTCTTTTTTTCTTTTTTTTTTTTTGAGAAGAGGAAAATGTTCAACTATAAATATAAACATTTGTTTTTTGTCAAATCTTAAAGCAAAAGCCAACTATAATGTCTTTCACTTGTTGGGTTTTAGTTTCTTATTTTCTTTTATTTCATTAAGTCTCTATTTTTTATTTTATTTTTAGCTTTTATTTTTTTCACTTATTTTCATGTATGTTTTTTTTTTCTTCTCCATTTTAAGCATTTTTTTCTCTTCACTTTCAACCTAACTAGGCTACCTCACTAGTGAAATTCTCAGTACTGCCCACTCAGCATCTTGTTTCTTGGAGAGCCACTTTAAGGAGGGAGCTGCTGCTACTGCTTTGTTTGTCTTTATCTGGATTTCATGAAAATGTGTGTTTTTTTTTCTCCCTCTCTTTCTTGCCTTAGGTCAGCTAGACTTGTTGACTTGTCACTTATTAGTGGAATACTATTCTTTCATAGCCATCATGATGTTGATTGACTTATCATCTGCTTTTTGCCTGAAAACCAGGTAAAAATAAAACTTTTATGACTTTCATTCACTTCTCTTTTTTCTTCATGTTTCTCTTTTTCTTGCCTACAGTGCATTAATGTATGCATCACTGTTTAGTATTTATCTTGGTTTGGGATTTGTTTTTCCTTTTCTTTCTGAGCTGTTGAAATAGACCTTTGCATGTGCAACTGTCAAAGTATGGATATTTACTAAGTTTAGACTGGTACAAGGCTAATCTTTAAAATCAGCATTCAAAATAATTTCTTTTTTATTTGGGTTTCCAAACTTAACCATTTTGGCTGGTGGAATATATTCAACTACCTCTAATTATCTATGTATTTGCTTTATAAATTATCAAGTTAATGCAGTTCTAATTATAAAATGTATATGTTGTGCTTATTTCTATTTGGGCGTGTTTGTATTTTTGTGAGTAACTCATATTTCTGTCTAATTGTTTTTAAGAGGCAATTATAAAAGCACAAACCCCAACTTTATTGGTATATATATATATTTTTTTTGAGTGCTGAGGCTGTGTGTGTGTACGCTTTTGACTTCCCTCCTTCATGTGGTTCTGATCCTGTGTACATTTTAATAAAAATGTTCTAGTTTGTCAATGCAGAATCCACCCACAAACTAATGTGTAACAGTTTTGTTAGTCACATAACTTTTTGCTACAGTAAAGTCACTTTATTTATTTTACTTTTCTTTCTGGTAAGATTCTTGGGCATAGCATAGAATTTACATAAACTGCTCAAAATTATATGTCTGTAAAATCCATGATGCTTGACTATAAATATTTGCTTGATCTGTTATATATATATATATATATATATATATATATATATATATATATATATATATATATATATATGTCAAAGTTCTTCCAACATTTCACCTTTCTTAGCAGACCTATTATCACAATGTGCAATATTTAATAACAAAAGTGATGGAAACAGAAATAAAAATAAACTAAATAAAATCATCTAGATGAGTGTTTCTCAACCTTTTCTTCCTTGTGGCCCATTTTTGGTGTAAATCCATGTTACAGGAAATACATTTTATTTACAAAAGCAAAATGTAGTAGAAAATATAAACCCTTACTAATGTCTACACTGCTCTTGGTGTCTTCAGGTTCATTTAAAATATTTTGGACTTTAGGGGTCCACATTGATCAGAATTACTCCTCTAGACTATATACTCAAAAAATTTAATATAACAAAAAAAAAAAGAAATTGTGTAGTCGCATCAACATAAATCTCACTTAAGCTTTAGTCTGATGAAGTCATAAAGGATGAATTGTTACATGAAAACTTTTTTCACTTTGTTGTAGTATGTAGTATTTTCTCTCTATCTATCTATCTATCTATATATATATATAATATATATATATATATATATATATATATATATATATATATATATATATAGTGCGTCAAAAATACTTTTACAAACTTTGCAAGTCAGCTCCTCACACCAAAACAAGGACAAAAGTTCATATAAACATATCTACAAATCCTTCATTTTTTAGTTAAGTACAGTTTACGGTATATGATGGCGTGTTGCCATATAGGTTATGTTACATTTGTTATTGTGTACATTTGTGATTAGTTTGTCTTCAATGTTTGATGTGTGTACTAGTGTGTTAACTGAGAGGGATATTCATATTGTGAGCATGTAGATATGATTTATAGATACGACTGCGTGAATGGTAATGGACGTGAAGATACACAGCTGTATCAGATTGTGTTTCCAGACTGAAGGCAGCCAAGTTATAAAACCCTTGCTGCTGTTTATTGTTGCATTGCTGAGACAGGATCCGTGTCACCACAAACTATGGATCAAGGAAGACTGAGATCTGTTCGTACACCTGACCATGAAGTACATATTCTACAAGCTGTTGGAGATGATCCAGGTATCAGCACACATCAAGTGACCCTAACATGTTGTACATCTTATAGTACCATATGAAAGGTACTTCAAGATTAGATCCTGTATCCGTATCATTTGCAACATGTGCAGGGTTTCTGATCATTCACCATGGGAGAACTTTTGACGATTTATTGCACAAACTGCCAATCCATTGTTTGTCTCTCCAGTTTGTTTTATGGATGTGGTAACATTTGGAAGAAATGGAATAACAAATTTACACAACCAACATTTGTGGGCAGATCGGAATCCCCAAGGTATAATACAGGCTAGACACCAGCATCGGTTTACAATTAATGTGTAGGCTGGAACTTTAGGTGATTGTCTGGGAGGTCCATATGTTCTCCCAGCATGTCTTACAGGAGGTGTTTACATGAACTTTATTTTGAACACGCTTCCAGTCCTGCTAGAGGATGTACCCCTGCTAATATGAAGACGCATGTGGTTCATGTATGATGGGGCTCCAGCACAGTTAGTCACATTGTTTGTGATGCACTGGCTGACATCTACCATGAAAGATAGATAGGCAGGAGAGGACGGGTTCGATGGCCTGAACATTCCCCTTGACCTCAATCCTTTGATTTTTTATCTGTAGGGGCTACTTAAAACAATTGGTTTATGCAGCAGACATTAATAATGCAGAGATGCTTCATCAGCATGTCATGGGAGCCTGTGAAACTATTTGATACTGTGTGGGAGTATTTGAAAAGGTCTGCCAGTCAATGATCTGATGGCTGCATGCGTGTGTAAAAGCAAGTGGAGGACATTTTGAACATTTGTTATGAGTTGCTGTATTGAGGTACACTGTAGGCCTTTTGTCCATATGTTTATATGGACATTTTACCTTGTTTTGGTGTCAGGAACCTGCCCCCAAAGTTTGTAAAAGTATTTTTTATATACTATATATATATATATATATATGTATATATATATATGTATATATATATATACACACACACACTCATATTTGAGTAAATGTTCTGTTTATTTAATTAAACAGTATTTTTAATTAATTACGTTTACTGGCTTGGATATTCAAGAAATCTTGTCAGAAAAAAGTGTTCTCCAGGAGGATTCAAACCTGCATCCCCTATGGGTAACGATCATTAGATCTAACGTGCTTAACCATTCAGCCATGTTAGACCAATCTCAAAATAGTGCTTTTGAATATATATATATATATATATATATATATATATATATATATATATATATATATATATATACACACACATATTTTGTTATGATAACATAAAGAACAAATAGGAAACATCAATATAATATATTTCACTTGATTGATAAATATTTCCTATTTGATTTTATTTTATTCTGATCCATATTTGATCCCAATTCATATTCTGTAATATATATATATATATATATATATATATATATATATATTCTGTCATTGTGTAAAAACATTTCTTTTTATCCCTCACTATTTACAAGTTTAACTCCCACTCCAGCTTTTATAAGACTGAGTATAGAAAATGAGACTGTAATTGTAATGTTTATATTGAAAATGTAGACGCTTATAATGCTATTGAACAAGTTCATGTGCAGTTTAAATTTTTATATAACTTCTTTTATTATAATATGTAATCATAATGCAAAATGTTTTAACATTATTTTACTCGAAGCATTGCTGTCTCAAAAAATCTTCCTTTTAGGATAATAAATATAATCAGTGTTAGAACTCAAAAGTAAATGCAAAATGCATTTGAGAACTTAAAAACAATCTTTGAATTTAAGATGATGGCTATGGTGAAAAGTTAATATTTTAGTAACTAAAGAAAGATGCTGTATGTGAAATAAATTTGCTTTCATTTGCATTTTGTCTGATATTTTTGTCTCAAATACAGTGTAGGGGTGGGTGAAGAAGTCTTTGAATAATTGCAAAATATTTGATATAACTTAGATACTTACATTGGCTTTTTTTTTTTTTTTTAAACAAATTTAAAAGAAATATTTTATTTTGATTGATTTTTTTCTTATTAAATGTTACTTCTGCATCAAAAATACATCATCTGTGTAAAGTAAATTTAAGCAGTAGATTTTGCCAGTGTTCAAATACATCTTTCTTCCCGACTGCTCATGCTTTAGAATTTAAAAAATATTTTTATATGTAGAAGTTTTTCCTACACATTTAAATTGTCATAAGGTTTTTCAATTATATTGCTATTAAATTTCAGGAAGTTTAACACTTGGAATATTTATCAAAATGAGTTGATAAAGTCAGTCATTTGGGGAAATGTTTTGCTGACCTTCAATGAGTCATATTCTATCCTCTTGGTGCAGATTTTGAACTAAGGCTTTATTTTATAATGTTTATGACTGTTCCATAATTGTACTACAAAATTCAATCCAATGAGGCAGAGGAGTATCTACCATTTCATGTAAACCATACAAGTGGTAACTTGTTTCCACTTTACATTGTGACATGACTTTGGTGATGCAACTAGCCTAATGAGACTTGCCTGCCTGACTATGATGGATTGGAGTCCAAGTTTTGCAAAATACACACATTCTTTCATCAGCTTTTTTCTCTTTTTTTTTTTTTTTTTTTTTTTTTTTTTAAATTTCAGAGATAACTAGAAATGCAGTCAAATCTCATCCTTATTTTCTCTTTCTCATTTAAATTCCTCCTCCCATAAAAGATATTTGCTTATTACTTATAGCATTCTTAGGTTTAACATTAAAAGACAAAACTGAAAATATTCTTGGGTTTTAAATTTCGAAGAAATATTATTACTAAATTTTCACTAAATTATACCAACCAATTATTTTTCTAACTCTTATCTTTGTCCTTGTTTTCATAGTCTTGGCTGGTATAACCATCTTCAGGTATTGTCTTCAAAGAAGATTGATTGAAATATTTTTGTATTTCGCGGATCACTACAAAATAACCTTCATCATCTTATATTCAAATTAGATTTTATTATTAAATTATTATTTAATTTTTTTAGTTGTATTTTTTGCACTAATTCCATCTTTTTTTTCTGAATGATATTTAAATAATTCCAAATAAAATACTTGGATCATGAAATTTTATTTATAAGATTCATAATAATTTGTTTCAGTTTTATATATGGTCTTCTGAAATACTTACTTCCTTCTCATATCATCACCAACAAATAGATGGGTGTGTCATATAATTAAAATCTCAGTGGAAATATGAAATCAGCTGGATGTCATAACATTTTTTTTCAGTTGGTTTATATAAAATGTTAAAGCAAGCAAGTAAATTATTTGTCAGGAAATTAGCAGAAAGATTTTATTTTTATTTGTTTTTTAAAGACAACTTACAAACAAGTCTTCATGGTATATTTTGAATGTGAAGAATTTTAAAAATATAAATGGATTGAAAGGTCTTCAACTATTATGAGTTAATATTATTTGGCATTCTGACTTTAGTTTCAGTTGATTTTCAAAATACTCTAAAATTGGATCAATTTTTTTTTTTTTCAAACTAAACAAAAATCAACTTTTAAGTGTCTCTTATAAAATTTATGGGAAAAATTGATTAAAATTAAATTATTTTTTAAGCAAAAAAAAAAACAGGTGGAATATATATATATATATATATATATATATATAATATGGTCATCCACAGACAGACTGTTTCGCTGTATCACAGCTCATCAGTGTGGCTAGAATCGAAAACCGGCTGAATTCGCGTCAGTCGGAAATTTTACCCTGAAGCCGTTGGCACACGGCAGAGAAGAAGGTGAATTTAAGCGTATTTATTTTTAGATAAACATGCAGTGACTGAGAGAACTCTATTCAATTTACCGAAGAGTCTTGCATTATTAGCCGTAATAGTCACTGTTTACAAACCCATACATCCTCCCCGATGTGTGTGTGTGTGTGTATATATATATATATATATACACACACACACACACACACACACACACACACATTGGTAATACTCTTGATAAATAAAGATAAAAATACTAGTCTGAAGAATGTGTAATAATAAAATATATCCTCTATTGTGTAAAAAATCATAGATTATGTATTTTTATTTTCTATATAATGGTAAGACCGTAGCTAAATGAAGACACTAATGCCATTAATCTCTTACCATTATCTGGGAGGTATATGTAGGAGGTATTTCTGCTGCACCCTGTATAATATGGAATGGCTTATGAATATATTAACTGAAATTTGTTAGAAATAAGAAAGATCAAGATACATGAATAATAGTTGAGAGAATTTGAATGTAGTTATTTGATGTGTGGGTATTAGAGAAAATCTTTTTTTCTGTAATAAAGCAGCTCTTGCTTCTAGTTAAATGTATTTTTCTATTGTATCATGAGTATGTCTTAGGTTAAAAACAAACTTTGTTTTTTAAATTCTGGTGTTTTTTCTAAGTTCAGGTTATAAGTAGATATTTTGACAGTTTTCTTTTTTTTGTATAGCATGAATTGTAAAAATATCCACGTTTTTTACTTTTATTTCAAATTGGGATGGGTGTGCGTTGTAAGTCATTCATGTCATTTGACTGTTGTTCCAAATAGATTTGCCTGTTAACCAACTATTTCTTCTTTTAAAAAAATATTTACCTTCAGGAATATATCATTTTTCAGTTAAAAGAAATAGTTCTAAAATTAGTTGCTAATGTTCATAAGCTGAAACGTTTTTTTTTAAGAACATTCTATAAGTAAAATAATTTTGGTGCTTACACAGGAAAGTACTATAATTTTTATTCTTTTACTGTTTTTGTTTAAAAACAGGAATGTTTTCTTAATTTGATTCTACCCATGGTGAAGAAAATTCTTGAATTTTTTAATTTTTTTTTAATTAAGTGAAATTAAGTTAATAAAATTAATGCTGATGATTAATATAACAAGAATATTGATGTTCTTCCATCTTTTATTAAAAAGGTCCTATTTTGAGGGACACTTAGATAATAAGTTTTGTTTTGTGGGCCTTTGTGCCTAAAAAAAAAACTTAAGAGGATGGTTTTTCCATTGATGCCACTATTATTTTAACTACCTTCGCTCCTCACCAATGTTTGTTTTAAAAAGTGATGGTTGGAATTATAATGAAACTTAAACATATGAAAGTGATTTTATACATTTTCTTTGTTCTTGAGAATTGACAGCAAAAATAATGAACACTATTAGATTGTTTATTTGCACTGTTTATTAGATACCTTCACTAATTTGGTATATGTAAGGTTTAAAATTAATTTTAAAGAATGTAAAAGCTTTCTTTGAAAGCTAAAGGATTTAACATTTACTGTCTATATTTCTGAGATGAAGTATTATGCACACTATTTACATTGTTTGGACTATCGTCCTCATCTTTGTTAACAAAGATGAGGACAATAGTCTGAACAATGTAAATAGTGTTCAGATTTACTGTTTCCAATGAGCAAAATACTGTGTGGTGTATTTCAAACAGAAATTATATTGATTGGAATTTTCTTTTTTTTTGTCATTAAAATCAAAGTGGCCATTTTTTACACATTTGTAAACAAGTTAACTCTTGATTTTAAAAATCTTGCAAAAATAAAATATATATTTCTGACATGTTATTTGAGGAAAATTAACAAAATTAAAGTTAAGTTAATCTGACTTGAAACAAATATTACTTATAGCATAAAATGTTGTATACAAACATTTCTTAACTACAGGGTCTTGTTTTTCTAATGTGTTAATCAATTTATTTATATCTGATTGACAGCCGAACATATTCATAGTTAAGTATGGTGAAGCAAATGATAAAATTTGAGTTTTTTTTTCCCACCATAATGGGGACAACCTTTAAATGCTAGATTTATCAGTTTGTACTCCATACTTCAGAAATTCTGTATGTAATCACATATATAAAGACAAATTGAAATTCTTTTAAAAGTATTTGGAGTTGTCAGATTGTAATAAGCTTTACAATATCTGATTTGTAAATATAATTTTACTTAATACCAATATTTCTTAAGAATTATCTCATTGAAAATTAATTTTAAAAGATTTAAAAACTTTATAAATTATTCAATTTAAAATTGTAAAAATTAATTTTTCATTGAAAAATTTTTTTTTCTTCAGACAATATTGTCTTTAATATATATTATCAATAAAAGCAATTAAAAGCTTCTCTAATTAGTTTTATTGCATGTTTTATTTTTCAATTCAGAACAGATTTTTGGTAAGACTGGGTGTGATTTTGCAAAAAAAATTTGGTGATTTAAATTCTTCAAAGAATTTTGCTTTTAACTAAAAATAGTCACTAAAAATTATCTCATTGAATTTTTCAGGTTTTCATAAAATTAAATAAAGGGCTGAAACACAAAAAAAATTTACCAAGATTTTCTAATAAAATATTTAAAAAATAATTCATTTGTGAATAAGTCCTGAAAATTTCATTAAAATCTGACAATTATTTGATTTTTGCAAGAATTTCCAAATTAATGTGTCTGTCACTGCAAAAAGAGGTCAAAATTTGGTATGCTAAAAGTTAGTACAATTGCTGATGCAAGAAAAACAAGTTTTAATCAAAAATTCAAATGTTTTAAGGAGGAGTAAAAAAAATTTAATTAAATATTCAAAATTATTAGATTGTTTATTGGAATGGTTGGCAAAATATCAGTTAATTGCCAATCTATCCAAACATAAAATGGTAAATAATAAATCCCTTATAGTTCGTTCACATTAATAATTTAGTTAATGTTTATAAATTTATGAATAAAAAATTGTTTTCATATTTATTTCTTTATAAATTGGTAAATGATAGATATTACATTGCATTAGTTGCATTATTTACATTATTTGGATTGTTATCCTCATCTTCATTGCTATATTCACAACATTTCGGCTGTTTTATGCTACGGCCTCTTCCAGGTGATTGAAATTTCGAACTAAACACTTTATTTCTACCACGGGGGTAGTTCTAGTTTCACATGCCATGCCTATTCCAGATGTTTCAGTTATTTCCCTTTAACTCAACTCTCCAAGTTTTGGTTCACCACTTCTGTGGTGTGGTATTGAACTCACAACTCTTTGGGTCTAGTTACTGGATCTAACCAATGTCTTTATCCTCTGGGCCATGTATCCTTGAAGAACAAATGGCCTGAAATTTCAATCACCTGAAGAAGACCAAAGTGTACAAGAGCTGAAACCTTGTGAATGTGGCAATGAAGATGAAGATAACAGTCTGAATAATGTAAATAATGCAAGTAATCATAATACCTCATCTCAGAGATATAGGCAGATATTGCATTGCATTAGTTTTAATGCAATTCTATTTGTTTCTTTACAACATTTCACAATCAACACCATCACTTGATAAGACACCAGAAGTGTTAAAACAAAATGGCTGTTTTGGTAGTGATGTTATAACATATTTATGTTAGTCTTTAGAATGTATTTATTCAAAAATTATATCTAATAGTGATTAATATTTTTGCTATTAATTTTTAAGAACAAAGAAAAAATAAATTCACTTTCATATGTTTAGGTTTTATTACAATTCTAGTCATTACTTTTTAAAACACTAAACATTGTTGAGGAATGAAGATAGTTAAAATAATAATAGTGGATGTTAAGAGAAAACCTATCCTTTTGGCACTCCAGTTTTTTGTGTGCACAAAGGTTTCAAGTTAGCCTTTTTTTTTATTAGTAGCTTCCATGCTGTTGGTATTTATGCTTAGCCTACCGAGGGGATGATTTGAGCATAACATACATGCTGATTCCTTCAATCATCTTATTCACCAGTGTTCTTTATTATTTTTATTTCATTCCATAAAAGTCAATGTGTTTCTCCTCTTCCTCTGCACATAATCAACTATATTTCTCATTGTATCATGGTTTTTTGATGTTCCCTATCTTTTATTTTCAGTGAGAACTGGCCTGTATTTTGTATTCTTTGCTACACCGTATGGAATATTGTATGTGCAATTCTTAGTTATGTTTTTATTTTCTTTCAGTAGACATTTCACCTTAAGTACAGAGTAGGATAATTTTTAATACAATCTTGCTCATCACTGCCATCTTTCTGATGTATAGTAGAGTAGCTGGAGTTAATCTTTTGTTGGCTTCAAAACTCCTGCATCTGGTTGTAGTTGCTACTGGCATTATTTTTGCAGGGTGGTAATTTCTTTGAGAGTATCCATTATGTTGGTCATCTCTTGTTGGTACAATAAATTTTGCTTGCTATAATCAATAGACAAATTCTTTCTTTGTACTGTATAAATAGAATCAAAATTCTGAATGAGCCAATACCCACCTGTTACAACATTCCATCTAAAATATACATTTTAGACAACACCTGGCTAATACTTTTAAAAATCAGTTTTGTGTTATAGGCATGATAAAAAAAATGTTTTTTTGTAGAATACCGCAGAAAGAAAAATATATTTAAAAATTTTTTTTATCATTTAGCCACTAACAAATTTGGTTCTTGTGACTACTGGTGATTGTAATAGTGTGTGAAATAAAGATAGGTCCTCTATCCCTTCTCTCTTAACTCAATTTGAGGTGTTATTTTCTGCTGTTAAATTCTCTTTCAATTCTACTCTTAACTTATCTGAAGTATCTTTGCATGTCTTTCCAATTAGAACTGAGTCTCTACTGTGTGATATGCATATAACTCTGTCCATGGTTTCTACTATCATATCTAAACTGGATTTCCATAAAGCATGTGGATTTGATGGTATCCCTGCAATAGTCCCAAAGAAATGTGCTCCTATTTTCATTATACTCTACAATAAATGTTTTGCTGCTTCTTGCTTTCCAGTTTGTTGGAAATCCACTTCTGTAGTTCCTGTTTTTAAGTATCCAAGTGAACCATCTGATCCTTCTATCGACCTATTAGTCTTCTACTTTTTGGCAAAGTCCTAGATACTCTAATCAACTCTGAATTGGTTAAGCATCTTACCTCACAGGGTCTTCTTCCAGACAAGCAATATAGTTTTCACTTCTCTAGTCCACTGCTGATGTGTTAATGGTTGTTACTGAAAGAGTCTGTTATGCTTTGGATATAAGAATGAAGCTCGGGGTGTTGCTTTGGATATCTTGAAGGTTTTCTTCACAAGTTGAAAGGTTATCTGCATGAATTTTTGATATGATTTAATCTTTCTTGTCAAATTGTAAAATGAAATTTGTTTTGAATGGCCACTGTTCTAGATCATTTTGCATTAATGTGAGTGTCACCCACATCTCTATCCTTGGACCTACCTTGTTCCTAATTTTCATCAATGACCTTATCAATGTCATCAGTTCTTGAACTGGTATCTATGTTGATTGCACAACTATTTACTAATGTCTTAATGGTGAGTCTGATAGGTTCGATATGGTCAAATTGGCAACTGATCTAAAAAATGACCTCCAATCTGTTATTAACTGGGGCAAGAAATACCATGTTAATTTTAATGCTTCTAAAATAAAAATGCTTTCTTTTAATCGTCTTAAAGAATCTTTTTTGCTTTCCATCAGCATGGCTAATGTTAACCTGCAGGAGAGCAACTCATTGCACCTTTTCTGACTAAGATTTTCTACTGACATGAAGTGGAAAAATTATATTGAATCAATTGCTACATCTGTTTCTAGGAAAGTTGTTTCACTGTTGTGATAAACAATTTTTCTTGTCAAAATCTATTTTACACTTTTATACATCTACTATTCGTCCATGCATTGAATATTGCTGTCACATCTGGTCTGGTGCTTTTGCTATGTATTTAGAGATTCTTGATAATAGCCAAAGAATCTGCAATATTATTGGTCCTGATCTGGCATCTCAACTTAAGTCACTTTCCCACTGCTGTAATGTAACTTCCCTGCGTCTTTTCTTTTTACCATATACTTTTCTGTGTTGTGTGTGCTTCCATTCACACTAATAAACACTCGCATTTCTTCTAACATGTGGTGTACATTTTAACATTATTAACCTTTGCATTTATGCTGCCATTAAAATTTTTAATGGATCCTTTTTTTTTTTTTCTTTCCAGCATCAAGCCAGTGTATGGAGCTCAGCATCCTCCGAGAATTGAAAAACCTCTTAGGTTAGTTTATCTGAATTTTTGTACTGATTACTTGTAATGTATTTATTTGAAAAGCAAAAACATTATTTAATTTCTACAGTAAAACCATAGCAAACAAACTTTGGATATAATCGCTGAGTTGAGGTCATCTGTTCAGTGGCTGATGGAATTGCGTATTTCTCGTCAGTGTCTTTGATTTGTGATTGAATCTAGGAAAAAAAAAATTAAAACAGAAAACAAAATGGAAACAAGAATTTTCAAAACAAAAATGCTCTTTCATTTGGAAGATTAGTCCAACATAATATTCTTAACCTTCCTTGCACCATTAGGAAATATAAATATAGTCTTGTCTGATGCCGCTGTGGTAGCTGTGTATTTTCTATTAATGTCTTTGGTTTTTCCTGTCAAATGCTCATTTTGTTCCTCTACCTCACCTCAAAGAAGGCAGGCTCTCTGCTTTGGGACATTGGCACAACACTGTCCTTTTTTGTACTCTCTTCCTTAGTAAATCAAACATATTGTTTAATCACTGCATTTATTATAGGCTTTAAATATTTTTCATGCATTCATAATTTCACCAGTTAAAGTATAATTCCTTTTTCCTTTCACACGCATGGGATTGGATTTAAAAGGTGTCAATATATACTAAATATCTGTTCACATTTTAGTAAGAAGAAGCATCTCTGTCTTTCAAGCTGTTGTTTTCAAATTGAAGTTTTAAATTTTGATTTCATCAGAATGCAGTAGGGTAACCTCAATATTTCATGTCCTTCCTTAAATTTATTTTTTTAATAGCAATCCTGGAACCCCAAAGAAGGAGGATAAAACGAAACAAAGACCGAAGGATTCCTTTCAGGACTTTGAGATTAAAACATCAGATGCCTGGGATGATGGCGATGATGACCTTATTCTTATGGCTAACATTCAGATGTCACTGAAAGATGTACAGTTGACAGCCCGTGCTGTACTTGATAAGCATAGCCGACAGCGCCAACAACAGAATGGAGCCAGAGAAGAGGCTTCTGCCATATCTGCCACTGCTACAACTTCATCTCCCCCAACACTTTCAGGTAATTTCTCAGGATTCTTTGTTTTCAGTTAGTGTGTTTGAGCAGTCATCTATTATAAAAATGAAATTTTGCAATCTCAGTACATTATAATACTAAAGTTTAAAAATCTGTATTTCTAATAGATAATTTTGCCAGCTCGAATGATTTCAAAGGATGTGTATGTATGTGTGTACATGGGGTGTGTGCTGAAAAGTTCTCAATCCAACTCTCTTCCAAAAATCTACCCAAATGACCAAATATGATTTTTTTCTTTTCTTCTAAACAATGTCTTGATCAGTCTATGAACTTTTTATCACACTCTTTAATACAATGTAGATTTTCCTAAAATTTTACCCATTTAATATAGAAATCTCAATTATGAATAAATATACAATAAATAAATACAGATACAAAGCCATTTCATCTTGAGCTGATATGAATCATTTTGATACTTGTTAACTTCATTGCCATCATAAACATTACCTGATGCCAATTTAGAAATTTTACAGACTGACTAAAATTTTGTACGACTTTTCTAGTGCGGTTCACAAGGGATAATGTCTTGGTTTGGATTGTATTTCAAGAAAGCTCTAGAAAATGTTCTGTATTTGATGAATTAAGACCTAAATTGTTACTTCTATATAAGGACATCATTGCTAGCTTTTTTTCATATATAATTACTTATTATTTCACATTCTTTATGTCACGTATTTGGAAAAGGATCTTTTAAATATTTTCATTTTTTCCATCTTATAATAGATGTCTTGTATTTAAGGAATTTCTGTACTGAAGTCATGTTATAGAATTGCATTTCAAAATTGTGGTTAGTGAATTAGAGGCTGAAGAATTTTCATAACAAAAAATGATTGCTATACTTGAATCATTAATTGTTGAAAGGTTTTTATTGATCACTTCTACTGTTAACTTCAGCCATAAATAAAAACCAAGAAGATCAATAAAATGTTCCTTATTGAATATACAAGTGCAATATTAAAAGGTCCTTGGTTTGACCCTCTTCCATAAATAAATACTGATTTTTGGGAAGTAGATTAGGTCAAGAGCTTTTCAGCACTCCCTTGTAGTTATAGTATTTATCCCAGTTTGTGTGAACTCTAACAATCTGAATAAATGTTTTTGCTTCCATCAATCACACTGAAGTCAAGGAGTTTGTTAAAAGAAAAAGTAGAGAGTAGTAAGTCATACATCTATATGCAGATAAGAAATACCTACACATATTGCTTAGAAAAGGATCAGGATTATTGAATTATAAGTAAACAGATATGTAAAGTGTATTAGG